>KN831770.1:1755428-1957816 GCA_000827355.1 Hebeloma cylindrosporum | reverse complement strand
GGCGGTGGGGAGGCGTGTAAAGACCGGTGCTCCGAGTCGGTGCACCGAGTCCGGTGACCGGTGGTTGTGGGGAGTGACGGCGGTGGGATGTGCGGGGCGATGGGGAAGTCCAGCGGTAGAGGGTGCGAGATGGCGGAGCGGTAGATGGGCGTCGGGGAGTAAGGGGAAGGGATGACCGGTCATTATGACCGGTGGACCGGGGTGGTTTGGGCGTTCCCCTTACAGAGCATGAGTATGCAGCCGGCAAAAGCAGAAATTGAAGAAATTGAAATGACACTAGCCAATCTTCAGGATCTACATAGGTTGTCAGAAAAACGGGTTACAATTGCCTTAGCAGACATGATGAAAACCATTAATGACTCGCTAATCGCTAAGAATAATAACCAGCAGCATTCCAGCTATGCCCATAATGCTCAAGCAGTCACTCCTGCTCGCCAACAAAATCCATATAGGACTAGTGCGAGCAACTCCAATTGCTTCTATTGTCTAGAAGAAGGGCACATGAAAGATGTGTGTCCTCACCGAAACAAACACGCTGAGAAAGGATGGATTGTAATAGATATGCAAGGAAGGCACACTTTACCAAATGGTGGCAGAGTTTCTTTAGGAGCTGGATCTACCAGTGCTCGCGTTGAAGCCATGAATGCTGCACTGGTTGCGAGCACTTCTCAAAGCATAATGGGACAACCAGGCATACTTCAATTAAGTCAATCTACTGGGAGAATTACCCAGCAAGACATTGAAGACGAGCTGGAAAAGTTTGATCTTGACGATCTAGCGCAATTTTTAATCACATGCAGCGGCGGTGGTGTTTCCATCAGTGATACGCCTGAGAAGGGTTTCCGCAGAGTCCAATGAAGGGAAAAGCTGGGAATGGGAAAGTAACCACAATGGGGGATCCAGTGGTTCAATATCTAAAGAGCTTGCCTAAGGGAGAAACTCCGAAGGTCTTGTTTGCGAAAGAAAGTTCACTACCCCTCAGATCAGTCTATCCCGTCGTGAACAATGCACGCAAAGAAGAGGCCCTGTTAGACAGCGGCTCGCAAATTGTTTCAATGTCAAAAGAAGCAGCCATTTCCTTAGGAATGCATTGGAACCCAGACATATGCATTAACATGCAGTTCGCGCAAGGACATGTCGAGAGAATGCTCGGGCTCGCACAAGATGTACCCTTTACGTTTGGAGCAGTGGTCGTGCTCTTACAAATTCATGTGCTCAATAAACCTTCATACAAGATATTGTTGGGACGACCGTTCGATGCATTAACAAGGAGTAATATCCAGAACGAACGGGATGGCTTGCAAACCATTACCTTGACAGATCCCGGATCAGACATAAGAGTCGTTTTACCTACTTACCCAAGGGGTCAACCTCCTAGGAGTACAGTGGAAGAATCCGCGGAGGCTTTTCAATTTTCGATGATTTGACCAACAACAGTCAAGGAGATGTTGCGCTCATGGTAGAGTATGACAGTGGGACAGGCAAAGTGGAGATATTGGGCTATTCAGAAACAAATAAAAATACAGCCGAGTTCTTAGAACAAGGTTTAATGAACGCATATATAGACCAAGCAGTGTTGTATAGTGCGATACCAGATGAAGACAAAGAATTAGTAATGAAGTATATAGATGCTCATGACAGAAAACCAGAGGACATGCAGCTCTTACAGGAGTATATTCTGAGTCAAGAGTTTGATAATTATGTGCAGAGGACAAGCTACATTCAGAGTGTGTCAGAAGAACCAGCTGAAGAAAGTACTTTTACTCGCCCAGAGGGCAAATTCATGCAGTACTTGAGCAAGAAATACAAACCTGTAGCGCAGAAAATCAGACCGATATACGGTGACCTACCTGAGAAGTTTAGAATCAAAAGGAACATCATAGGAGACCCGCTTGCAGACATGCCAGCGCTTAATCCTATTTCTCCAGAGTTCACTCCTACAGGATGGTACAATAAGGAATGAATGGAACAGTTTATGGACTTACACCAAGAGTTCCTATTAGAAGAAGAGCTGAAGTTAATGCATCAGCTAATGATGAATCAGGAGCGCACCTTCGCTTGGGATGAAATGGAGAAGGGAAGGTTTGGAACAGACTTCTTCCCTCCTGTTGACATGCCTGTAGTGGAACATAGGCCATGGGTTCTGAAGAATATTCCTATTCCACCAGGGATTTACAACCAAGTTTGCGAGATAATCAGAGACAAAATAAGGTCAGGAGTTTATGAGCCTTCAAACTCATCCTACCGTTCTAGATGGTTTTGTGTAGCAAAGAAAATGCTGGGGAAACTCAGGCTTGTGCACAGTTTGGAACCTTTGAATGCTGTGACCATTGCATATTCTGGAATTCCACCAGCAATGGATGAATTAACTTCGCATTTCGCTGGACGCGCATGTGGAGGGATGTTTGACTTATTTGTCAGCTATAATAAATGACTGCTTGCAGAGAGTTCGAGAGACTTGACAACATTCCAAACACCTTTTGGAGCTATGAGGCTTGTTACATTGCCTATGGGCTGGACCAATTCAGTACCCATTTTCCGATCTTAAGCGAGGAAATTCCAGAATTCACTATCCCCTACATTGATGATGTACCTGTTTGTGGACCTGCGAGCCGCTACATTCAGGAGGACGGGAGTTTTGAAATGATCCCAGAGAATAATAGAATACGAAGATTTGTGTGGGAGCACTTACTCAACGTAAATAGAATCCTTCAGCGTATGAAGTACTGCGGAGGAACCTTTTCAGGTCACAAGTCTTTGTTGTGCGCTGGAGAAATATTGGTTGTGGGTCATTTATGTTCCTACGAAGGACGGGTCCCTACGACGGAAAGAATTAAAATTATCACTGATTGGCAACCATGCATTGATCAAAGTCAACTGCGAGCATTTATGGGGACCGTTGGCATACTCAGAATCTTTATCCCGAATTTTGCGAGGCACGCAAAAGACTTGACAAAGCTTTTGAGGCTAAAGATACCTTGGGAATGGGGGTCTGATCAAGACAAAGCAATACAAGCACTTAAAGACAGCTGCTTGATAGTAAAAGCCTTAAAACCTATAGATTACGAGAATAAAGGAAATGTGGTGCTCGCAGTGGACACATCGTACATTGCAGTAGGCTACTACATTTACCAAGAGCGCGCAGAGAATCCTAAGGAAAACCTTTATGCACGATTTGGGTCTATCCCTCTTAATAAGAGAGAAGCCAATTTCTCGCAACCAAAAAGGGAGTTATTTGGTTTGATGCGAGCACTAGAGGCTTGTAAGCACTGGTTGATTGGAGTAAGAAAATTGGTAGTCGAAACCGATGTGTCCTATATAAAAGGAATGTTGGAAAATCCAGACATGATGCCTAACGTGACCATTAATAGGTGGATTGACAATATAAAGTTGTTCCATTTTACATTGCAGCACAAGAACGGAGCTACCTTTGGTCCAGATGGATTATCTAGATGTCTACTGCAGCCCGAGGATGAAGTCTATCCTAACCCATTTGAGGAAGGAGAAGATCCCGGAGGACTGCCTGAAGTGGTCGTCGCAGATCCTACAGAGCCCGCGCCGATTCCCATAGAAGAGTTTTAGGAAAGGATTGATCCAAGGGGAGGTTACTTTCAAGGAATAGCGGAAGACGTCCATGACTTTTAATATGACTTAGCCAAGGCGCTAGCAGATGATGAAAGAGACAAGAAAATGATATTGAACTTTCTCAAGTCTAAAGACAATAAAATGTCTAAAAAAGACATTAAGACGTGCGAGCAGTTTATAAACCAGACTATAGCGCCTGCATTAGAAGAGCGCAATGATGAAGATAAGTGCAAGCATTATGACCAAGTTCACAGAACCAAAGTAGCATTGGATTCGGACAGGGCTATACCAACTTTGATCAAATGGTTAAAAGACCCAACGAAGGATCCTGATCATTGTAGGACACCTGCTTATCAAAAAGTTCAAAAGATGGACGAGCAAGTTCTTCTTGGATAAGAAAGGGAGACTATATCGCCACGCTGCTGGCTCAATGCACAAATTGGTAGTCGAGAAAGAACATAGAATGTACATGTTGAAATGTGCGCATGACAGCCTAGGACATAGAGGGATTTATCCTACTATGGAACTCTTAAAGCAGAGATTCTGGTGGCCCGAGGTTGAAAGGGATGTAATATGGTATATTAAAACGTGCCATTTATGCCAGGAAAGACAAAGAACACTCTTACAAGTTCCGCCTATAGAGACACACACCCCCTCGATATTCCAGACTATACATGTGGATACTATACACATGTCACCAGCTTCTAACAGTTGTAAATACATCGTTCATGGAAGAGATCATTTATCTTCCTGGGCAGAAGCGCGAGCGCTTAAAAATGAGAGCGTGGAGTCAATTGGTCGCTGGATTTTCGAAGAGATCATATGTCGTTGGGGTTGTTTAGTAGAGATTGTAACAGATAATAGAGGACCCTTTAGAAAAGCAGTCCGATGGTTAGAGCAGAAATATGGGATTACTGGGATCACAATCTCATCCTATAACTCGCGTGCCAACGGGTCTGTAGAGAGACCTCATTGGGACATTAGACAGATGTTGTACAAAGCTTGTGGTGGCGACATTTCAAAATGGTATTGGTTCTTACCTCACGTATTATGGGCAGACCGAATTTCTATTAGAAAACGCTTGGGTTGCTCGCCGTTCTTTATGATCACAGGCGCACATCCGACCATACCTTTGGACGTAGTAGAAGCAACATGGTTAGTAGAATTACCTGATCGAGTCCTAACAGATGATGAAATAGTTGGATACAGAGCGTGAGCACTTGCAAAGCATAAAACCCATGTGGATGAAATGTGTGCTCGCATAAGTGAAGATAAAGTAAAGCAGTTGCTACGGTATGAAAAGGATCATAAAGCCGTTATTAAGGACTACAAGTTCAAATTGGGCGATCTCATACTGGTAAGAAATACCGCGACAGAGAAGAATTTGGATAAGAAAATGAAGGCCAGATATTTGGGACCTATGGTCGTGATAAGACAAACGAAGGGTGGTTCATATGTAATAGCAGAGATGAACGGTGCGTTATGGCAGTCCAAAGTTGGGGCTTTTTGTTGTGTTCTCTACTATGCTTGTAAGGCTATAGAACTTCCTAAAAACGTTTTGGAGTGGCTAGATATCTCAGAAGAAAGTTTAGAGAAAATCCTGAAGAAGGATAATGACGATGAAGAATGAACTGGGGAAGACGATTTGACCTTTGGTAATATGAACCTTAGAGGTGATGAATCAGACTCAGACGATGAAGAAGTTTAATAAGCTGTTTGAGATTAAAGAAGGGGAAAAAGCGGTGATAAGGGTCATACCGTTTCAGCCATGAAACTTTGCGATTTAATACTACTTATCAATGATCCTACACTACAACTAAGGAGTTAATATGAGGATCATTAGTGAGACCCAGGCTAGTTGATCAGAGTGAAAGCGCGCGTTCATACCATACGAAATGACTTATGCGAGCACCGAAGGAACTTGCCCGTGGCTTAGAACGAAGTCCGAGCTTGTATACTTAGTGTGCGAGCATCTCACGACGTCATAACATATTAAGTCCCACTATCAATAATGAAGTGCGGCCGCGTTGACTAGTAACTACAAAGCATACCAATGGGTGTTACAACATATGTGCATGTAACTAAAGGGAACGGGGGATAAACTCGGCGCGTGCGCGCAACGGCGATAGACCCTGTAAAACGGGAGCGCGCCTGTCCGGAACGGAAAGAAACCAAGATCCGAAGTCTTACTAAAGACCTACGACGAGATGTACCGACCCGTAGAGGTCTAGGCACTTGATGACTCCGCTCAGGAGTACACACAGAACTGTAAAGAGGGGACGAAGTGCGCGCAAACCGTACCAAGAGACGGGCGTTCCGAGTCCAGGCACTGTGATTGATCCGCGCCAAGGGACGAATCACACTAAAAATAGGTGTGCTTATAAAACTAAGCACAGCGATCATACCCGATCACACTGGGCAAGCGCCGGCTTCAACAGCCGCTCGCAACATCCATAGAGCCATTCCTCCTTCGAGGAAAAGCGCATGGTAAGCGTTCCGTTATTCTCTCCGTTTCTCCGTCTTTCCTCGCACTTTAGTCAGTACCCGTTTGTAAGCTCAACAGTATAAATACGCGCCCGAAACCTCATAGTTCAGTAGTTAATTTGCCCTGTCTTCGCCCCGCGAGCAGTGAATAATAAACTCTAGCAGACCAGAGAGTGGTGTTAAAACGATACAAAGCTAATAGCTATTCGTGTGACGCAAGTTCAGTTAGAGTTGAAGTGAAAGTCCGTGCGCGCACTTGAGATCCGAGTATCCAAGTGTAAGTACTTCATCGAAGCCTGTTTATCGTCGTTCAAAAGGTTACGGTCTAAAAAGGCTAACCTCTCGTTTCGTTAAAGGCGTACCACGGTTGGTACCGGCCTCTCGTCGTAGTCTGTTTATCGTTCGTTCGTTCGTCGCTCGCGTTCGCATTTAGTTCCATATAGTTAAATCCTCGTGCTCGCACTTGTGATTCAGTTGTTCCGTGCATCAACTAAAACCCTAAACGTCGGTGCTCGCACACGTTTACCTGCAATATACCTTATTACAACTATTATCTACGGTTACAAACCTGAGATACTG
Organism: Hebeloma cylindrosporum; assembly: GCA_000827355.1. Classification (NCBI taxonomy): domain Eukaryota; kingdom Fungi; phylum Basidiomycota; class Agaricomycetes; order Agaricales; family Hymenogastraceae; genus Hebeloma; species Hebeloma cylindrosporum. The sequence continues at coordinate 1,951,168 of KN831770.1, read as the reverse complement.
AAGTCCCTTGAGATCTATTCTGTGCATACCCCAGAAGTCTCCCCTCACACTATTAGAACGTGTGATTTGTGTTTTTGGTTGGTGTTAGATTTGGTGTTGGTGTTTGTTGGTTTTGGCTCGCCATAGACCTGCTCGCACTTGTGCTTTTCACCCCATAGCAAAGACCACGCTCATCACTGGATCTTCCCTATCTTCCCCTTTTGTTTCCATTAATCCCAATGACCCCACGTCAAGGAAAGTCCACAAGGCGTCTATCCTCTGCTTGTATTCCAGCCCCCTCACTGTAATGGAATCAAGAGATCGCTTGAAGCGCATTCACGGATACTCTCGGTACGACGAAGCCAAACTGGCAGGTGTTGAGGCATCTCCACCTGATGCTAAGGATGATGATAGCCTATATGTTCAGGACCCAGCCACTGCCCTTGTCACCTCCAATAGTCGCCATTATCTTGCCGTTATCCAAATTCTGGGCATTCAGCATGATGGAAAAGATGTTCAGTCTATTCCTGGGCGGTTTATTTCAGAACCTAATGTCCGCTTTCAAGGCCAGGTTATGAAACTCAGGCTCATCATGCAGGGAAATGATCACCAACCTGACGCCGTGGATTGGGAATGGCATAGTAGCTTTGAAGCTCGGGCAGTCTTTCGTGATCTCCATGGGCGTTTTATTCAACAAATCAACCCTGACCGACAGCGTGCATCTTGCGGTTGTAATGCTGGGGAGGATACATATGTTTTCAAGAGCTTGGAGCTCTGGGCAATTGCTGCGATGATGTACGAGCGTCTATCCCAAGATCGAGGTGCTTTTCCAAGTGCTCCGCTTAGCGATTCATTTCCATATTGATCCATCACTGGTGCGTGTGCTATGCACATCATATTTCATATTAATCATTCAAAATTCTAGGTCAAGCATGTTTCGTTTGTGAAAGGGACACTACTAGCAGTGATCCATGTCATGCTGATTCCCTCCCTGCTTGCCGTCGGTGCCCCAATGTAAAAATCAAGAGCCTGGGCAGGCAAGATTTACTCAAACATATGGGCACTCATATTCTATTTGATGAAGCTCTTAAAGGTATTGGTCCTAATAAATCCTCTAGCGCTCAATGTACTGATGCTTAGTGTATGCTTTTCTAGGTGCCAATAATCCCTGTTGCTTTTGCTTAAACACAGGTTCGATTTGCGAAATCTACCTCATCCGCCATGGAGACAGCACAACAAGCATTGACATGTCAAAATCGCGGTGTCAAAACCTTCGCAAAATCAAACTCAAGCTTGCCGAAATGTTCACGGAGAAGCAGCCATGCACAAACCACCCTCTTCTGTGTGAGCTTTGTCCGCGACATGCTTCAGCAATTTGAAAATACAATCTTCGCTCCCATATGCTTTCTAAACATGCTTCAGCCAACCCCGACCTCTATGAGCTTTCATACCATCTTCATGCTGAAGAAAAGATGTGGATGAAGTCTGTTTACCTCACCTGGAAGCATGTTAGAGCATCAGCAAAATTTACTGGCCCTACACTTGTGGTTTTGGATGTCCATAGCTCCAAACTTATTCACCACTGCAGGCCTGTTCATGCCAAAATTTACATTCATAGTACAAATTCTTTCGACCTATTATCACTGCAGACCAAGCCACCAGTATCCATCTCCATAAAATTCTCAAATGGCAGATCTTGATGCAATCAAATGGAGATTTTGGGACGGGCTAGAGATATATCAGCAATTGCAACTCAAAAGAATACAGGGGCTGTGAGAACTGACGTAAAAGGTTGTTAAGAACTATTTCTCTGCATTCATCGAGCTCTTCCTCAGATGGGCAATGCTTCACAGTGAACCAGTCATGACTGTCCTTTGATTTCAAGTATTCATCCAATTTTTGATCAATTATTGCATGGTGGGTCTTGAGATACATGTTCCAAGCCTTAAAAAAAGCACGAGTGGGATAGAAGTCTTGCCGGGAAAGCCAGAAGGAATGTTCAAGGCAAATCAGAATGGCTGTTTATGTTGCAATGAGGGACCATCAATATAAGAAGGAGAGTACATTATGCAGACCAATGAAACAATGCAAAGAAGGTTCCTTTGTAATTAAAAACAGATAAATAAAGACAGCTGAAGGGAATGGGAGATATTCTCACAGTGAATTGAGGTTGCATATGCTGCATTACATTGTTCGCCTGGGAATGCAGGCCTATTAATTGATTGGAGAGAAAGGAATAAAGAGATGACAGCTACAAACTAAAGAGGCATTATGTCAGCAAATGAAACAAAAGGCCAGGAGGTGCACTGTAACTCACATCCTAGAGGGGATTTCATCGTGGCATGTGAGCAAATGCAACATAAGGCTGAGAGGTGCACAGAGACTCACAAGCTGGATGGGATTTCATCACGGCATATCAGCAAATGCAACAGAAGGCCGGGAGGTGCACTGGAACTCACTTGCTGGATGGGATTTCATCATGTCATGTCAGCAAATGCAACAGAAGGCCAGGAGGTGCACTGGAACTCACATCCTGGATGGTATTTCATCATGCCATGTCAGCAAATGCAACAGAAGGCCAGGAGGTGCACAGGGACTCACAAGCTGGATGGGATTTCATCGTGGCATGTCAGCAAATGCAACAGAAGGCCAGGAGGTGCACAGGGACTTACAAGCTGGATGGGATTTCATCATGTCATATCAGCAAATACAACAGAAGGCCAGGAGGTCAACAAGGACTCACAAGCTGGATGGGATTTCATCGTGACATGTCAGCAAATGCAACAGGAGGCCAGGAGGTGCACAGGGACTCACATCCTGGATGAGATTTCATCGTGGCATGTCAGCAAATGCAACAGGAGGCCAGGAGGTGCACAGGGACTCACAATCTGCATGGGATTTCATCGTGGCATGTCAGCAAATGCAACAGAAGGCCAGGAGGTGCACAGGGACTCACAATCTGCATGGGATTTTATCGTGGCATGTCAGCAAATGCAACAGGAGGCCAGGAGGTGCACAGGGACTCACGACCTGGATGGGATTTCATCGTGGCATGTCAGCAAATGTAACAAAAGGCCAGGAGGTGCACAGGGACTCACTAGCTGGATGGGATTTCATTGTGGCATGTCAGCAAATGCAACAGAAGGCCAGGAGGTGCACAGAGACTCACTCGCTGGATGGGATTTCATCATGTCATGTCATCAAATGCAACAGAAGGCCAGGAGGTGCACTGGAACTCACATACTGGATGGGAGTTTATCATGGCATGTCAGCAAATGCAACAGAAGGCCAGGAGGTGCACAGGGACTCACGATCTGGATGGGAGTTCATCATGGCATGTCACCAAATGTAACAGAAGGCCAGGAGGTGCACAGGGACTCACATCCTGGATGGATTTCATCGTGGCATATCAGTGAATGCAACAGAAGGCCAGACAGTGCACAGGAACTCACATCCTGGATTGTATTTCATTGTGGCATGTCAGCAGATGCAACAGAATAAAATCTCATAAAGTAAATCATTACCTGTTATATATTACTTTTAGAATTTTCCTTGGAATTGTATTTGACTTCTTACCTCTTCTCCCTTATTTTTTGTATCATTAGTAAATGTTCAACAAACTTGGTCTCACACCCACATACTGATTGTCTGGTCAAACATGTCACTAACAACATTCAATAACTGTACTTACATTCTAGAATATTCAACATCACTGACTTTCAGATGGGCAGAACTAAACTCTTACATAACTCTTCACAAGTAAATTTTCAGTCATAGCTTGAGCAAATACATTTGACAGACATACCGCAGAGTAGAAATGCTTAAACCAGCTTGCAGCATAAGAAATCAATTCCTTCTTTATTCATTTGAGCTCTCATTCCCCTATATTCAAGCATAAATGTACCACTGTTACAGTCTGTTTCTGGAAGATTGTCCTGCATTAGAGCGATAAGTTAAAGAAACAGCAGGCAAATTGAGGACAGACTTGTTTAGCACATAATAGATGCAGAGCTCCAGGTTATTCTGTTGGACAGTAATGAACAACATCTTCAGTGCCAAGTTGTTGATTGATGCTGCTGTCTGTTTCATTAATTCCCCCACTTGTTCCTGATGATTACCTTCATCCTCATCAATAGCTGACAGGCCATAAGTCCCAATGTTCATCTAAAAGGAGAAGGGACATACATTCAAATCGCACATATGCACGAGGTGGAAATTTGTAACCCATGAGTGGCTTCTCAAACCTTTCCTTCAAGATTGCACAAGCAACCTCTCTATTCTTCTCCTCATCTTTATTCTCATCATAGACCTGCGTGATGAAGTCGTCGAACTTTGTGAAGATTCCCACAACAGGGACTAGCGCTGGTCAGTCATGGCAAAGAGTTTGGAGATTCCAAATGATCATACCATTTCCGCCACGTTGCTCGTTGAAGAACCTCTGTTCCAATTCCAATAATGGCCGAGATATGTCTGGAGCAAAACAAAACCTGATGGTGTTATCAATTTCACTATGTAATATAAAGGAAAGGATAAAACACACCATATTGCGTGGATTTGGTCTTTTACTTCCCTCGCTTTTGCCTTCTTTTGTATGAAGGAAAGTACATTCTGAAGCTCCTCCTCGCCTCCTGCCTCAAATCCTGGAGAGTCATGGAAGATGAACTCTGGGTTGCTCTTGAATGAAAATGAAACATTGACATCATGTTCTCCTCGCTAAGGCATCAAAGTTAGCGACATTGGAAAGACCTGCCAAGATCACCAGCGAGTTGTCACCTGAGAGGTCGGGTCGATCTGTAGGTGAAAGAATGAATGATGAGAGCGGGGTATCACTCGCAAGCGAAGCTGATATCTTACCTTGCTGTAAACTGGATCCTCAGTTGTATTGCAGACCCGCTTGAGGACTGTCGTTTTACCAGCATTTGCCCTTCCGATAATGAGGATACGGAAATGGGTGTACTTGGCTCGGAGTTTCGCAGCTTCTTCTGGGCCGATCGATACAGCAGGTGCTGGATCGACTGCTGGTGGCACAGCAATGGTCGGAGGCAAAACAACATTGACAGAGGGAGCGACGACCGCTGGAGGCACAGCAAGGGGTGAAGGTGAAGCCACAACAGTAAGCGGAGCAATAATCGTAGGGGGCGAATTCGAGCGGCTAGGAGGCGTGCTCTGCGATCTCCGTCCGAATACCTTCAAGCTCTTGAACCGATTGCAAAATCCCCTGGGGTCTTTGGCAGTCTGCGGGAGGCGTTGTTCAGCCATATCGATGAGGGCAGGAAACAAGAAGGGCTTCGCTTCAAGTGGGTCGACCGGTCATCCACGAGGCTTCTCATAACTGAGCCTGAAAGTATTTATAAAACGTCATGGGTAAGGGCACATGATCCTTAGAGGCTCACAACCCCTGACCGGTCGGGCAGGAGAGTCGAAGTCTGCCACGTTCGTAAATGTAATCTACAAAGCGCATCGAACGCAGAGAGTGCCCGTGAAAATATATAGAAATTTTGAAGGGGAAAGCACCGAACGCGCTTGCCGCTGGATGCATGGTTATCGATCAGGAAACATGGAGCCGAGACGAGCGTCGAGTTGATGTCACGGCAGAGGGAACCACACGGAAAATCGAAAACTCCCGATCCCTCCGAAGCCCGTCGTTTCCTGATTGCACTGTCGCTCGGTGGCTAAATCAACGGCCGGCTTTCTTAGACAGGCCACGAGGCCGTTTGACAGTGCTCTCGCTGTCAGATGACTGGAGCAAGACATCGGCGAAAAAGCAACCCAGGATTAGCATGAAATGCTTACAATGGGATATTGGTTGTTGGTATGTGTGGGCCACGACAACTATCGCCGTCGAGGGACTAATTCATATAGGTGAGCATGGAGAGGGTATAGACTTGAAGCCAAAGTCCTTGAGCAGGAGCACTAACCTGTGCTACCGAAGCTCGGTACAAGGTCCGTGGGCAAGCTGAAAAATAAACGAAAGGGAGAAATAGTTCAGTCACGCATCAAATTCCCTGCGATTGCAGCATACCGTGTCTGATCGTCGACAAGGGGGTTTAGGACTTGAGCCAAAAAGTCGGTCCCTGGCATGATCTGAACCGTACATCAGTAATAAGGAAGGAAATGAAAAAGTAGCCAACCTTGGTGGGCTCGTTGAAGTTGCAGACTTCAAAACGTCATCGTGAATTATGAACGCAATACTCTGCATCGCGCGCGTAAGCGTCTTGTTCAAACGAGTCAAGAGAAAAAGTGGGCCGACTGCTGATCTTCGCCAACGACAATAGAGATTCCGGAACGATGGAACGTCCTTCCGGGAATTGACCTGGAACTGCGCCGTGATGACCCCGCGTCCCTCGACCACGGTCCTCGTGTAGACTGTAATGGGTTATATTCGTTAGGTCCATCTTCACGCCTTTGTTTCAGCGGCCATTTCTTCTGCTCGCCTTCCCTGGCTCCTTGTCGCATATTCAAAGCTGTATCGCCCTGATCATACTTGGTGAAATCGGCGATAATGGGGATCCCCGGCACGACCATGGGCAATCTAGGGAGCGAGTTAAATAAATTTCCGCGACGGCACGCGAGATAACACCATAACACGAACCTTGCGGTGAAAATGTGGACGAGAGAAAACTTCACTACGCAGACTAACCCCGCTTGTGAGTGTAGCATGTGCGAGCTCGGCTGACGGCGGTGGGTCGTCCGATGGTAGTGTGTGGACGAGTTTCTCTTGTGCGGGTGCTACTGCAGTAGATTGTCGATCGCGAGAGTCTTGGTGTGAGCTCGCCGCGCTTGTGGACATGGTGAGTTGGATGACGTTGGAGGCCGTCGTTGGTTGCCGCGGTTCAAAGAGAGGACGTGGCGGTTTCCGAGAGCGAGTGATAAATAGTGTATCCGCCCCACCGTTTGGTTTCGAATATTATAGTGCCAACCTTTGAAAAAAAAGGTCGCTGCGATGGAGGAGCTGCTGTGAAGTTTGAGTGTTAGCGTACTTAAAAAAAGAGGATTGTAAAAAAAGCAAAGGAATGAGGCCTCCTGAGGGCTTACCAGTTGTCCTTCGGACAGCTCGAGATTCTGAGCAGAGGGAAGAGCTCGAGGTACCATGTACTGAACTTGCATACACATCGCTGTCGCCCATCGTTGGGAGGTACAACCGGGTGTTCGCGATCATACGGACGCCGAGATAGAGGCGAGCTTAATCGAAATTTGAGGCTGCTCACGAACTTGAATGTCGTCGATCTCTGGCTGAGGTTGAGATTGCCCGTAACTGCAACGCGTAGAGGCATCAAACAAAGCAAACTGAAGGATAAAAAGAAAGATCCTTACCTTACCCAGCCTGGACTTATCTCAAATCCCACAAGAAAGGGTGCCCAATCCTTTAGCGAGGCTCTGACGCCCTAGGCCCAGGGAAGAGCCCGAGGTGCTGAAGCCGTGCCACTGTGCGCACCTATCCTCACCTCCCGTCGCCGTTTTCGAGTCGAGAGCGGCGCGTCCGAAAAAAGGGACGTTGAAGTTCGAACTTGGAAACGTTGAACGTGCGCGGAGTTTGAATGAACCGGGTTTGTGAACTTTTCCTTCATCCCACCACCAATTTATGTAAACGCGGCGTACAATACTTGAGCACAAATTAAAATGTCAACCAACATGTGCCCCTCCCCTTTCGAGGGATGTGGGCCAATTTACGGCCCCCACCTTCAGCCTTGCCGCCCTCCGGAGCTTAGCCACCCACCCACGCTTGTTGGAGGATCTTATCAGGCAAGAGGAAGGAGGGAATGTCCACGAGGGGATTGGGAGGCAGTAAGTGTGTTATGGAATGGACTTTGTGGCCCGTTTCGCCCTTTTTCTTCCGTTTCTCCTGGCATTGACGAGTGTCCCCAACATTGACAGCTCGGCCAACGACGATTACGTCGACGCCGATGAGTGCAACCAACGAAAATGAGGATATCATAACAACGGCCCAGAAATGATGTTGGCAAATGTGCCCCAACGACAATGACGGTGGATTCAGCCAGCAGGAAAGAGAAAGTCCTTTTAACATTCTTCGCAGCCCCGCATCAAATTGAGCAGGTCCGCAAGGATGTAGCAAACCAATTCCCCGAGTCTCTCATCTTTTCCGACGTGAAATAGAAAGCCCTCGAGAGAATTCGGTAAGTGCGAATCCTTTTAGCCCATTATTGTCCTTAACTTCCTTTTTATATTATTAGTGTCGTAACGACGTTCAAATCCACCGATAGCAATGACTTTCACCTGTCCACGTCTTCCTCTGAATCATACCCCCAGCAGCATATGAGACTCTCTACCGCGGCAGGCCGTTCACATGCGCTACTACGGGCGAAGTATTTGATGCTGTACCACCACCAGTTGCTGTAGTCATCGACGTGCGTATCCCATGCTCTCGCAGGCCCATGACATCGGTTTATTCATATCTTGAACCGCTGCAGCTATCTGCATTGCCTCAATTACAAGCAACGCGAGCGATAAGTGGCATCTCGCGGAACGACGACGGCGACAACAACGACCGCACGTAACGAAGTCTGCGACGACCGCATGTAACGACGACGGTAGCGACCCCGATGGCCCGCGACACGAGGACAAACAGACACGAGGATCTGAAGTGACATGAGGATGGAAAGTGGGCAGCGAGATGAGAATGGACGGGCTACAGCAGGATGAGGAGAGACGAGGGTTGAGGATGGACGGTAGCCGGTTTTAGAGGCTTTTCAAGAATGAGGGCCCTGTTTTATCCTATGTTTGAGTAGCTATACTGTAACAGCGAGACCCCATGCCAATATCTTGTCAGGCTAGCTTATCCTGGAATCGGTGGAGATGGAACTTGAGGCACTTCATCCTTGTTCAGATAAGTATTGAAGTAAAACCATTTTATTGAATAAGCGGAGCACCAAATGGATGTATGTATCGATAAGATGGATGATGGACCCAGACCCGGGAGACGTGTTGTGGTCAAAGTGTCATCAAATTTCAAAACGCAAAGGCTGGATCGTGTAACCCCGTGAAAGATTTGTCCGGCTAAGAGAATAACCCAGCCTTAACTGTACATTCCATCTACATGCCTCTAGCTGCTTGTTTTCGCTCGAAATATTTCGCAGAGACGTTCCGGTACTTGTCGCACCGTTTTCTGCATTTCTCACACTTAGCAAATCATTCGGCCGATGGCGTCCTGTTCCAGCAACCCTCTTGGCTTGGTCCGCAGTGATAATATGTAGTTGTCGAAATTATTTAAAAATGCACGCATCCACATTTATGGACTTAGTTCAAAAGGATTTGTGCTATAACTTGCTATGGATCCAAATTTCGGCGTGACGAACTTCGTCGACAAACGACCAAAGCTACCCTTTATTTATATCACATCCTCTGGCCCGAGTTTTCACCTCCTCCAGAATACATAAGTAGGTGGTGGCTCTTCCACGACAATGCTCGTCCTCTGCCTCCTCAACTCCTCCATTTCCCTCCTCAGCAACTCCACCTCAGTTCGAAGATCTGCTGCCGAGGTCGGGAGTATAGCTGTAGATATTGAGACGAACTTGAAGTATCCTGCGATTGTGATGAGGAACCATCCCTCAAATGAGGTAGGAAGTAGTCCGAAAATGGGAACGACTGATGCGGTGCGTCACGTGCGCCTCAGCGCTAGACGCGCCGCCGACAACTTTGAAACTGCAAGGAAAGAAAAAGCCCTAACCGAAGGAGGTAGATCCTCACTTTTGGATAGAAAAGGAGGCTGGGTCTGGTGAAACTCTGTCCAGGTAAGATTGTGATATTCTCAAGATTCTTACAGCGTCCACGGACCACGGTACAAAACCTTGGAATACAGCGCGATATGATATTATTAGCTTCCCCAGTGCGAATATAATAAAACGCTAAAGTCATTCAACTTCCTCAGAAGAAGACGCAGGATTTATGCATACTGATAATGATGCTCTCTGGGTTTTACTCAGGCTCATTCAACCGTATTTTAATCATTCAACCTTGATTCAAGACTTATACATTTCCCGCGTCGTCAAGTATTTTTGATTTGGTACCTCTGAGATTTTTAAAATCTTTTCGGATATAAACTATAGGCGCGCGGCTCGACTCGGATCGTCTCAACCGGGCTCACTGCTCCTTCCGAATGAAACACATATTATTCTGTTGGATCTGTTCGACCCATTCAACCCTCCGGCTAAACTCCGAGCAGGACCTACATAGTATCTCGGGATACACAACGATGAATCCCGGGTCAATGCACGCCTACGGAGGTAGCAAATCCGGTTAAAAGCTGCCTTGAATTCAGCGAAGCATCTTCCCGTACGTCGCCAGCGCCAACTTGGGGTTTCAACACCTCAAAAGGAGATATCGGCCCAAAACGGCGAGTGGCGCCGTTCATTCCCAAGTTCCTCCCTCGGGCTGGGAGAGAAAAAAAAACAAGGCCAGTAGAACCTGCAATGGTCACAATGGTCAGGAGCCGGTCAAGGTACAGGACAGGAGGAGAACACAATGGAGAGTTCCGGTCGAATCTTCATTGAGAGTTATAATACTTATGTATGTACAGATCCAACAAAAAAGACAATCGTGGGTAGGTACTTTGGCATCCAAGGCACGACCCAATACTAAAAGGCAAATAGAAAGAAAGGAACGCGAAAACGGAATACAACATTACATATAATACTGACATCCATCCATCCTCATCCATCCCACACTCACGCCAGCCTGGCCGCCACCACTTCACACCAGCCAGGGCTTCGGTCTCAAGGGCGAATAAATAATACAACATATAGTATATATGTACATGCTTGACAAGAGAATGTGTCCCGGTATGGTCAATTGAGCCGACCTGAAAGCGAATGTGGGTATGGTATGGGGGGTGTACGTACACAGAAAGAAAGTGGGAAGGATGTGGGGGGGGTGATAGCGACATACAAAATATAGATATCTGGGTGGGTAGGGATGGGTGTATGACACCATCCAAGGGTGAGTGAGACCATGCGAAACCAGTGCAGGGTGAGGTTCGGAGGTTGGCGACGGCGCCGCATTAAAGCATGATGGTTCGAATCTGAAGAAGAAACGGGGGGACGTATCAGTAACCATTTTACAACCCCGAGTCCGAACCAGCTAAACTAAATCGATAAACGCAACCCTTGAAGTTTCCAATGGAACAACAACGCATGACCCACATCAACTTCTTCGCAACATCACCATGCGAGCATGTGCAATTGTCAATAAGATAAAATATAAAAAAACCGGATACAAACATCCGCCGCTTCCAAGTTCCAACAGAACCTCCGCTCCAACCCAAGTTACCCAAGAGAAATAGCAATAGAGCTAACGGCCGAAAGAAATTTATATGGCAAAAGTGGGGTACTCACGTTTTTGCTCACGATCGCGCTGTTTTTGGTTTAATGGGGGTCCATTTATTCGGGGTTCGTGTGGGTTGTGAGATTTCGTGGGGACGGGCGTTCAGGTCCGTTGAGAATTTTGACGGGGGATTCGGATAGAACGCATGGATACCAGCCGAAACGGACGTTTTTTGCGGGTTTCGTGTGATTGACGAGTGACAGGGATTGACAGTAGTGGGTGAATATTTTAATTTTGGGGGAAGTCGGTATTATGCCAAGCAGGTGTCGTTTTGAGTGGGATTTTAGGCGAGAGAAGGTGATGGGGATTTCGTGGGTTAATTGAGTTTTAGGCAGGTGTTTTTGGGTTTCGCGTCATCGATTTTCGAGTTCGTTTATCATGCAGGTAAATGAGCAGCAAGATTGCGATTGCAAGGAGCAATGGAGATAGAGGGGAAAAAAGAAAGGTTTGATGAGTTCAGTTGAATCAAAACTGGACAGAAAGGCTGAAAAGAAGAAAGAGAAGAAAGAGAGAAAACGAAATGAGAGGACTGTTCTCGACAAGATATAATGAATCGAGGAAAATACTATAAGATGTTAATTTATATGCAGAGTATGAGATGCAAGAAAGTGGCAAAATAAATTATCGATAGAAGAAAGAAAGCTTCAAATCAAATCAGCGCGGCCGACTCGAGGCACGAACGAAGCGCGATGCTAGACAATGGCAAACGCAAAAAAGGCAATGATGAGCGTACGGTTCTGAAAGGCACCACACCGCCGCTCAAATGAATGAGCGGGATGCGTTCGGAGAAGAAAGGGCGAATATGCAAAAAAAGGGAGCAAAGTAAGGCACGGGACTCACTCTGTGGAGAAAGCAAGGGGATTAGGATTCCTCGGATTTCAGATAGGTAACCTGGCGCTCACCTTCTACGGCAGCCATAACCACTCGAAGCATTGCTGTATCCGTCGCAGTTGTAATACTTTAGTGGAGAGGCAAAGTCAAGTACAAGGCAGCGTAGGGAGGGGAAGTTGCAGAAGACGCGGAAGAAGGAGATATTGTCGATGAGATGAAGGAAAGGCAAAGGTAAAAAAAACACGTCAGCTCTCGTATTACCTCACACAAGCAAAGGGCAGTTAGGACGAAAGCTTTTGCTTACTGGATGTAAATCTCGCGCTCCTTCGACCGGCCAGCCTTCTGAGCTAGTCGTGCAAACCGCCTTTTGAAGTAGTCCCGTCCGGCCTTAACGTCGCCTGGCTCGCCGTCGAAGTCCTATGATGCCAAGCTATGTTAACGAATTCACGCGACAGGAGGAAAGAAAAAGAACTTACCGGGAAGAAATTCTTGATATCAGATGTTGGTATTTTTCGTTCGAATAGATCGTTTTTGTTCAGAAATAGAATCTTGAAGAGTGGGTAAGCTTGGATCGTTGTTGCAGCAATAAATGGCTTACGATTGATGTTTGCTTGAACCACTGTGAATGGCATATTGAATCCCAGATCGTCATGGCATCTTGCATTTGATTCTGTCATTCATGTCAGTCGCCATCAAAGATAGGCACTCGACTAGAAGCAACCCACCGCGTCCCTGTCTTCCACCAGACACTGGTCGTACCCGCTCAAACTGACCAAAAAGAGGATACTCGTGACGTCTTGGAAGCAATGAATCCATTTTCTCCGTTCGCTCTTTTGCCCACCAACATCAACCATCAGCATTTCGTGCTCACGAAGCATGAAAGTAGTCTCTGTGATCCCAATTGTCCGCGCCCGACACTGAATGATATCCTGCTCCGTAGGTTGATATGAGGGTTCGAACAGCCGTTCCAGGTCGGAATAGAAGTATAGCAGACTTGAACGAGTAATTAGCTGCTGGAATGGGGCTACGAGCAATAGAGATATTTACTTTTCTGGTAAGGCCGCTTCATTCCCTCGCGCCCAACCCTTCTGCACGTTAGGGTCATTCCACAGAGCCTTCAGGGGTTCATAATAGTTGATAGGAAAAGGCTCTCCGTCCCGAATGTCCCGTACGCCATCTATCAGGTTCCAGTGTGGAATATTCTCCTCTGAGACCTTTAGATCCATATCCTCCATGGAGTCGAGGAGATACCGTAGGCCGCGGGTCAAGTTATCGAATACGAGCTGGCGATAGTGTTCAATTTCCGATGGAGAGAATGGCACCTTGTGGATTAGGCGCATTTGCTGTTCAGTTTTCACGCGGTTAGCGGGACCGTACGATTACGACAATGCAAATATTGTCCGCGATACGCACCTTGAGGACTGTGGACTTTCCTGAATCCCCTGATCCAAGAAGCAGAACCTGCATAACGCATGAGGGTATTAGAGTGAAATGTGTCAAGCTTGCGAGGTGTACGAACCTTGACTTGAGCCGCCAGCTTTGCCTTCGCCTGCGTCGGTCGGTCAGCACTCGACATGAAACAATCTGGTGATGATGCGCACTTCTTTGAGCTGTTTCTCTGCTTCTCTATGCAGAGCCTTATCGTGCTCTGTAACTTCGATGGCTGTCGGCGATGACAAGCAGGCACCCATTGCGATTAGATATGGCCGTGGGCAGGTCCGTGAGGTCGCTGTGATGGATAACGAGAAGGTGTGGGGTCCTGATGAAGACAAAGTATAATACACAGTCTGAATGAAAGAGATAGTCGGCGAGAATGAAGAAAATAGTATGGCACAGGCAAATCGGACAAGGAAGAGGAAGAGAACAGCACGTTGTCGCTTGGTGTGGACCCTGAATCACAAATATCATCATCATTTCCTTTTGCTCCCTTGCCCCGACCAACCACACTTGTTCCATCAAACAGAAAATAAAATATCTGATCTACCTGGTAATACCCCCAGAGACATAGTACAGACATCCTTGATTCTTCAGCGTCGAAACATGTCCCGCTGATGGTTTCAATGGCCAGGGTTTGATAACTATTATTCAAGATTGGGAACGCGAGGCAATTCCCGCCTCCTGACCACAATTCAAAGCAGGTCAGCCCCTCAGGCCTCAGGCGTCGCCGAAATGGCGGTAACCAAATTCTCTGTAATTACATACATCTTCTCAATGGTTTTTCAATTGATCTCCGCGTTCGTGACGATCCCATCTTTTCTGTGATATCTACAATCTACCGGTCGACCAGTCGTCTTCTAGGGCTTGATCATGCGTTAGGCGTAATCCACCTTGGCCTGTTTCCGCCCCACCCTCACCATCGCCTGTTCTTCAGAAATATTCAATCGACGCTGTGCATATTCTCACCCCTGCTTCCGACGGTCTGCGCAGAGTAAAACCTCAGACCGAAATAATTCCACCCTGGTCCCTTGCCCCTGCGCACCGTACCTTTCGGGGCACCCTTCACCCATTGACCCCTCGAGCCTCGTCCTCGAGACTTTTCGAGGCGTGAAGGGCTCTGATCATGACGCCGCCACACTTCCGTCTCCCGTCCGACCATCGATCACAGCGATCACACGTACCTAATGAAAATAAATCAGACCCCGACCTACGCAGACCTCCTGATCGCCCCTGCCAAAGCGCATGTACCGATGCACCCACATGAAATCCCCTGACACCCCCACGGAGTTATCCATATATCAATTGACCTTCAGGCCGTTGTCGTCAGATTCTCAAGGCGTGCGGACCACGATATTAGCATTGCCCCAGCGGCCAGCTGATTTTTATCCTCAACGGTTGCTCTTCAAGGCCGTTTGTCGGGAGCCTGAGGTGTGTAACTCGACCTTGAGCCCTGCTTTCAATTTATCATAATTGTCCGAGTCATTGATGAGTTGCTATAATTTAATTACTGCGAGGTGGAATGGTGAGGTGAATGAGCCTGCTTCTTCCAGAGATGAAATTGGTACTGAGACTACGGCGCTTAATAGGCTTTCATCCAAATCACGAAGGCCGCGACAACCAGAAGCACATCATCACATTATTTTTGGATAAAACTAACCGTTTTATCGCCTGGAATAGGAACACGAGCGATAACAATAGCCAATCGGCGAAAAGGTCTTCAAGCTCTCGAAACTTTCACATATGGATAGCGATCTTGTGGTATTCAGAGTTTACATTTTTGCTTTTCCACTTAAAGTCACAACGACTGATGAACCTAGGACGGGCGCCTATCAGATCCAGTCATGGGACCTGCCGGTGCCCGCTTTAAATATATTTCGATGCAAACACATGCCCCTTACATTTTGGACTTGCTTATATCTGCAAAATTGGCACATCATGATCCATACATAGTTCCCAAACCTCACGAGCTTTGCACGAGCTATCGATATCCACCAATGGGTATTATTCAATGATAATCATAAGCATGTAGAATCGTACCATCCCGTACATGAGAAACTGTAGTAACTTTTTTCTTACCAGTGCAGTCGATTACCGGACTAACAAGTGCGTCACCCACGGGAGCAAGACGCGACGCGTTGTTCACACGTGATTCAGGGCGGCAAATTTCGTTCCTGGTTTAGCGTTTCAACTTCCATCACCACCGAGACGACCTGCTCCGTACTCTGCGAAAGGATACCTGGTTAGATATGGTGAGCGCCAAAAATTTGAGCGCCACAGCCTTTTCACGAAATCGACCATGTCCTCCTTGCTGCAGCCCCTAAAAAGAAGAAGGACGAAATCCTCCAAACCAAGCCCCACACAGGGAATCAAAGCTTTTCCTGTTGAAATACTCACCATCATATTCGAATTCCTTTATGACGCTGCTTCAGGCATCTTAGATGACACTCCTGACAGGCGTGCCTTTCCTGGGTCAGTCTATCGACCCCATGGGGCAGGGGGCGGCGCTTACGCTCGTGGAACGAAGCGATCTATAACTCCAGCTCGCGAAGTAGTAAAGCTGGAATTCCCTCTTCATATCGTTACTGGTGTTTGCCGACTATGGAGGGATATCATCCATAGACTCCCAGAGTTCCTTTCACGCATCGTGATATTCGTTGACGGCCCACCAACCCCGCTTACGAGTGTTCAAGAACAAGTCAAGGTCGCTCGTGGTTTACCCCTCGACGTTCTCGTTACACGCCGAGTTTTCAAGTTGGGAAACGATCCTGAAGAAAAACAGTTAAGTGACTCTGAAATCCTCGCGATTCTGGCAGACGAGAAAGCGCAAGTAAAAGAAGTGGTCAAACTCCTTCCGTCGCTGATTCCAGTATCTCGTTCCATCATATTCGACCTGCAGTACAGCTCATCTCTGCCATACATATCCCTGGATTTCCATGGGCCTGCCAAATTCCTTCGCGTTCTTAAATTATCCTGTGTCCAGGAAGGCTGGGACGATGCGGAACGCCTTCCCTTCCTTGACGTTGTTCCCAACGAATCACCAGACGACGACTTTGAAGCCCCACTCTTATCTGTGCTCGTCCTGGACGGCTATACCGTGGTGGATGTGTTGTTTTCCGATTCATGGATACGCCATATGCAAAGCATGAGCATTGATTCCCTCTCCATCTCACATCTCAACCTCCTAGAATGGGAAAACTTCCCGTTCACCATCCACGATCTGGTACACGGCCTTGCCAATTTCGGTGCTCTCAGAAGTTTAGTGCTCTTCGATATCAAGATGGAATCCGGATGCGGCGATGACGACGGAGGCTCATCTTTCCTGGTGGATAATTTAACAATGGAAGACATGGACGAGGCCTGCGCGGAAGAATTCAGCGTTGCGAGCTACAGCCACAGCACCTGGTGCTACTTCCATGTTATCAATACCCCGATCACCTACGCCAGTATACCCTTGGTACACCATCTACGTTTGGAGAATATTCCAAATATCTGCCACCCCGAATTCAACCGGTCCTTGACGCGTTTTTTCGGGAATAGGCTCGATATCGATAAGTGTCCTGAACTTGACGATGACCACCTCGAACACATCGCCAACAGCTGCCTGCAACTAAGGCGTGTTTACATCAAGGACTGTCCAGGTATAACTGTGCGAGGTCTGCGCATGATGATCTCGGTTCGTGATGATCTCGTTGACGAAAGCAAAGATCGCATCTTTGAGAAGTTGACCATTGGGCACCGCGATGATACCGAGAGTCTGCTCGGATGTACCACGGAAGCAGATGAGAAAATCAAGTTAGGGCACGCTGGGAACAAATATGGTCGACAAGACGCCTGCCCTATCCACCGTTTGCATGTCATGGGCCATCCAGCTAAATTATCTACGGCGGAAAGGCGGTGGTTCGAGAGGAACCTCGAGTCGTTCTCTTGGACTTGACGGGTGTTCTGTATGTATCTCATATATTTAACTACAGTCCACAGTTGATTAATTGTCCTCGAGCTTTATCAACGTGCCGTCTGCAGGAATCAAACATGATGCAATAAGTATTCCCATCACTCTGTGGCGGACCGAAGCCCCTATCTATGTATCTCTCTTGAAAGTTGCATCCCAAGTCCTCGAATATCGTATTATAATTGGTCTTCTGGTATAAGTTTCTTGGATACATGTCCTATAATGGTTCTAATCCACGAGCTTCCAGATCTTCACCCATTTTCGTCTTCCGTAGGGATTCCTACGTAGCCCTTCCTTCGGTGTTAAGTAGTCATGTGGGCGTTCAAAACTTCCGATATGGCACCGATACCATCCGGAGGCAAACATGCCTTCACCATGCATTAAGTAACTCGTTTCATTCACCCTCAATGTTTTGACCCCACATAGCTATGCCATTTTTCAGAACGTTGGATTCGCCCTCAAGCTCTAATGGATCCATCGCCGAAACAAGCGCGGATCCAATACCTCCAGAACTATTCCAGTGGGCAAATGCGGGTCAACACGATATCGAGACCAAAATAGGCCTCGACAATACTGGCCGAATTGTTCTTGATATTATCAAGAATGCACAAGTGAGCTCACCGATGTAGCGATAACGCTGGGAATTGGAACTGATTTTCAGTCCTGTGTTAACCTCAGCGAGCAAAACGACATCGAGAAGAATGCACTCAGATAGCCGACCAGGTCTATCACCTCGTTAATGCTATCGATGGTGGTGTCAAGGGTAGGGCGATCGACGTAAATCCAGTCCTTCACGATCATATTAAGCGACTCAACCAGTGAGTACACGCACGTCAACACCAAATAGGCAGTTCCTACATGACAGATTTTGCCTCTCCAGAGACTTGGAATGCGTCCGCCAAAAGATGAAAGGTTTCACTACTTGGTGGATTTTTTCACGTACATGGCGTGAGTCTTCAGAGCTGCAGACTTGCCAGGAGATTCTCGATCGGGGAATGCAAATGTACGTCCTTCTCCTGAGGGGTTCGATCATGCAACCGCCTGGGCGAAACCGAAGGCCAGCGACCTCGCCTCGACAGGCATCGAGGCACCGTCGCAGACACACCTTTGGCACTGTTCCCGAAGCTCAAGGCCGCCATAATCCCTCTTCGGTATTTCAGCATCCCGATAAAGTCTTTCCGTCCGCTGAATTATAGTTCGCGACATATATATACCTCCCGATTCTGGATCCCCATCATGCCAATCGCGCTCCAGAGCCATATGACATCCTAGAGGTTGGTTTCCCGCCCGCCAGCATCATCCATGGAGGCGGTTCCTACCCCGCCGCCCATTCCCTTGGAACTATGAGCATTTCGCTAACATCTATCTATGTAACACGTTTACCATTTGATATGCAATACACGTGCGAACTTGAAGCGAATAACGGCAACGTGAACAAGAATTAGATGACTCGTTGAGCTTGGATTTTAAATGGATCGCTGCCCAATTCCCTATCAAATTCCGGCAATTGCAAGCTGCACAGAAGCTCAGGGTCGGTGAGATGCATGATGTATGTCGGAGGGCGTTTAAACTGCATGGAAAGCTGAATGATACCATTGTGAGGATCGTTTTGGGAAAAGCCTGACTGAGAACGATTACTAAATTCAATTGCTCTCTGCACCGTGGACGCATCGAGATACCGGGCTTGAGCTGCTTCGAGTATTGCTCGAGGACCGGGCGCCTAGTTTTCTTTCCGCAGATGGAAGTGCCAGGGTCAACCTGCTTCCCCAAGTTCTAGGGCCGTATCCTCCTATTCTATATCTTCTCACATTCTAGGAGGAAAATATACATTGTGCTGGCGCTTCTTGAAGTTTAATTGACGTGCAAACGGCAGGGATTGCTTATGACCGAATAAACACTGATCCCGGGAACTGGGGTCCTCCGACCTATCATTCTGTTCCTCTTGTACTTACTCTCGATGGTGATTCACAAGACAAGGACGCCGCCGTCTTCGCCTCTCAGGAAGTACCGTTCTCCTCCCTCCAGTCCGGGAAAGAAGGTCAGACAGAACATTTCTAAACGCTTCGCGCTTTTTTTTTCAAACATTTTGTTTAGAGCCTCCAGTATTCCTTAAAAAAAGCTATCGGATGGACAGCAAAGACCGAGGACAATCGGATGAACTTTGCTGAGCTGCGGGTGAGTCCCTTTACCGCTGTATTCATACTTGATTCACGAGGTGGACATCTGGACACAGAAATTTCTGATGGGGCTCACAAAAAGACACTTGAATCTCGAAAGGAAGGCTGCAGATTGGCAACAGAATAATGGACGAAAGGAGATACGAAAAGCTGTAAGTTGCCCTCTCTGACACAATATATCTCTTACCTTTTTTATTTCCACGAAAAGATAATCGAAAAATACCCACATCTTTTTGAAGGTCATAAAAACGAAGTACGGGTTGATAGAGCGATGGCATTGGTGGGGCAATTTCATTCTGTTCGAAGGTCTAGCTTGCGAGAGGTACAATTCTTTTGAATCTGGGAATACACGATGTTCATGCGCTTTAGAGCTCATTCCGAGGGCCTTTAGGAAGGTGGTCAAGTGCAATCCCGCCGACCTCGCAACTCGAATTCTCGATCGCGACATCCCAATTTTCCTTGAAGGCGGCTTCGCCAAATGGCCGTCATATTACATGCGGACACTCATTTAGCAACGTTGATACGCAGAACGGCCTTTTGGCGGCTCTTGGCGCTGATGCGGAGTGAAAGCTCATCTACTACGCGCAAGAGCGACCCCGCGGATACTGGCAATTCTCATGGATATTTGCCCTGGTCTCTCCCTGGCTTGCGGGAGGTCTGTCACCGGGTAATAGGTAGGCATAAAAAAAAAAGATCGAGTAAGGGGATATTAGGATGTTTGGAGGTCAGTGGCCTTTCTCCATCAGGTTGAATTTGAATACATTGACAGCTCTGTTTTCGAATACTTTATAGAACTCTCGCCGACCCCCGTGGCGATTCTCGAGCTGTGGCAGAAGGACCTTCGTTCCTAAGGGAAAACAGGAATGGAGATCTAACGCCCGATGTCATCAATGACCGGCGCCTTAACCTTCAACGTGCAAGCGTTGCAACAATACTTAAAAGTTACAGCTGAAACTTTGGATGAAACCTATGCCTTGTGCCTAACGGTCGAGCCATTGTTATATAGATATTCAACAGGTCCTTGCTTTGCTCCTCTACATACACGCCTACCGACAATGAGCGAAATTCGCACACCTTATGCTCCCCTCGAAAACTCCCTTCGTGGAGCGCGACCTCACATATACGTCAATGGCTTCTGTTTCTGCTTCCACCATGGAGAAGAATTCTGTAACCCATGCACGTTGGACTTTCGGGCGTTGAACAACGTGACGATCCAGGATGATCTCGAGGATGAGAACATGGCCAGAAACCTCAGCGATGTGCGGGACCCCTGTATCTTTTCAGTGGCGCGTCGCTGACTTCGTTCATAGCATCGCTCGTCTATAAAGGTCTATTCCAAAGGATCCGTAGCGACCTAACACCAAGACTACTCCTGGAAGTGCAAGAAACACGACCAGATCGATTGCGAGGAGTGTTTCAACTGGATTAGAGTTGTTGCGACAGAAATAGAAGAAAAGATCCAAGGAGACAAGCGATTCGACTCGGACAGAGCCACCTTCGACAGAATTATGGTATCTGAGAGAGGTGATTAGGCGGCAAGCTCTTCAATAACTTCTGGGACTGCAGTTATCAATGTAACCCAGTAATTGCCTTGAAGTCAGTATCTTACACAAGGAATAGGGGCCGTTACATCTCTTGAAGGGGCGTGTGATTACGGTTTGTCGTGGTTCAAATGGATGTATGATGCACCTGCACTCGCAGACACTTATCATGGCGGACGGAGGTTGGAAAGGTTGAATAATCATTAATCATTATTCATGAGATTATGTACACTCACACATGTTGTACAAACACTTGTGAAAAGAAAAAAGGAAACTGCTCAGCTGGTTACAAAGCATTACGACAGATAGATATACACATCTATGGTGGCTACAAGAGATTGTGAGTAAAAACCAACATACGGTTGAGGTCGCTGTTGCATGTGTTACAGGACAAGAAAAACGGAAAGATAACTTTGAAAGGCGTGTCTATCTTCTCATCCGGATGTATGTTTGTTCATCAAGGAAGGAAGGGATTTGTTCTAGGATTTTTACAATGACTCCCAGCCGCCGGAGTCCATGCTGCTTTCTAGTTTCCTGGCGACCATGCTCGGTATACCGTGCGATAGCCAAGTCTTGCGGATAACCTCCCATCTGGCATGGTGTAGGTATTGCCGTCGTCCGCGCCGGCTGTTAAGTTAAATTAGATTATATAGTCCGCGTATATGGTCAAAGTTGGGAGTTACCTCATAGATAGATCGACCTCTCCATGCGCGTCGAGGTACGGTGACGGTGTAAAAGTGCCATTGCCAGAGTTAAGGTAGAGGACCGAGCATCTCTTGACGCAGTAGTAGATGCCAATGGTACCACCACATCTATACGACAAAACGTCGCATCAGTAAACTCCCCCAACACTTCAAACAAAAAACGAAAATAAGGAACGCACTCTCGTGTATGGAAATTACACTCTCCCCGATTATTGTAATCTTCGTCTAAACAACAGCTGCTCTGCAAACACACCGTCGCACCGCAGATCAAGCAAATCGCAGCATCTACAGGGAAAGTCTCGCAGTTGTTGCACATCAAGGCTTTGTCCTGTCGATTGAACAAGCTGTCCAAAACGAGCGGCAGCCGCGCAAGGCGGTAGGTAATAGGATAGTCGAGGATAACACCACAGTTCAGCTGCCCGAGCGAATGCGAATGTCCGTAGTGTGCACACCAGCCGGACAGGGCGTTTTGCAGTGTGTCTTGATGCGGGAGATCGGAGAGGGCTGGGATGCCGAGCATGAAGAGGAGGCGAGTATATTCACATTCATTATTGTCGGCGAATATGGGCGTTGGGAATGCGGAAGGTAGGACGGCACGACAAAGGATGGCGGCGCGACGGAGGAAAGGTAGCGTGAATGCATAGAGCATTCGCTCGATCCTCGCCTCCCCGAAGGAATCGAAAACGAGAGTAGCAGTGTGCTCGAACATGGGAGAGTGGCGCACGACAGACATGAAAAACATGCGTACGTCACCGAAGATCTCTTCGTGTGCTCGGCGAGGGACTGGAGTGGTGTTGTGCCCGCGCGACTTGTTCAGGATGTATACTAGACCAATGACGGCTCGTGCGAGGCATGCGTAGTAGGTGAGAATGGAAACATGTCGAAGCAATTCTGGAGCGACAGCGGCAGTCTCCACCAACATCGCAAAGGGGTCTCGGAGGAGCAAGGGATATGAGAAGGAGGTCAGCGAAGATCGACTCCATTCCGGTAATAACCTCTTCACAATTGCTTGACGAACCGCATCTCGACCCTCATCTGGTCGATTCTTGAAGTGCATCGCGACAAGTTTCGTAAGGCAGGCCAAAAGGCCCCTTATCATCCTCGTCTGAGATTCCGAGAGGGCATCAACCATCAGCGTCGCATCCGGCACGTCCGACGTCGAAGCATCCACTCCAATACCCCTCTGAGCAGTTTCAAGAGCCGAAATCGTATACCCGACCAACTCCTCTGGCAGATATAGGCCAGCACCGCGCTCCGAGGATTCAGGCTCCATCCTATCCCTGAAATGCCTGCTCTGTTGCGAGATAGACTTCGAGATGACCATCACCGTATCGAGCATCTTTCCACCTTCCACCGTTTCCAACCGATCCCTGTCTGCCGCATTCTTCTTCAGAATATTTGCATATCCAGGATCCTGCGCGCTCCAAAATACAAATTCGCCCGTGCCGTTGCGGAATTGCAGCGAATCCAACAGGGGGTCAGGTTTACTCTTCAAGATTTGTATACCCGCCCCACGTATCCAGTCAGGGAATGGGATCTGGCTAAGCTGTGTCTTCTTGTCCGGTTGGGTCACAGGTAATATGACGTTTCCGAGGCTTTTACAGAGGGGACAGATGTACTCTTTGCGGGGGATACATTCGGGGTGGTTGCGTGTGGCCTGGGCGCGATGCCGTTGTCGGATGGAAACGCTGTACACTTGGAAGCAGTCGAGGTGCATCAGATGGCTGCACACGGAGGCGTGCAGCCCAAATCGCGTGTAATTAGATGGGAAACCTTCGAAATTAGGAGAGACAGAGCGAGCGTCGAGCTGATCTGCCTGCGGCGGTGGGAAGACTGCTCCAGGTCCAGTCGGGATCGAGCTTGGGCTAATTGGGCGATCCATGGAGAGCGGCGCTGTGATGACTTCGTTGAGATACAAACCTTGGGAATCTGGATGTCTCCGAATCAACCGACTCGGTTGGACAAGTCCGAGGGAGCCAAAAGGCTTCCCAACCACCGCGCTGACACTCGTCAGTTCTTCCTGGCAAACGATGCACGTCCCGAACGAAACGACTTCAATCTCCTCCTCCGATCTATCAGCCTCGTCCATACTTGCATCATCACCTCCATCGGTATATTCATCCGACTCGGAATCGTCGCCCTCGCTGAACATACTCGCGAAGCTTGCTTGTTGTGCTTTCATCTGTTCCATAATCGCATCTTGTCGCCTCTTCGCCGCCTTCTTCCTTTCCGCATCCTTATCCAGCAAAGGCGTCCTCGAACCAGCACCGTCGCCGCCCTCCTGTCGACTGGTATACCCCCGAAGCCGGCGGACTTCCTCCGGAATCTGAGCCTCTAGTCGGATGAAGATCCAATCCACGCGCGCCTTGTACAGCTTGGCGTATTTTTCATGCCCACCGAGCAGCCACAAAACTTCGACGAGGGTGTTCCCTCTCACATCTCCCTCAAACCTCTTTCTTGCCGCGAGGATACTGAACCCCTTTGGTCGCTCAACCACCGCCAGCATCACCAAATGCAACGCCTGGTCCAGGATCGCCTCGGCGGAAGGCGGCGCTGACCCCACACCACCCGCCACAGTACCGGAATCCGTCACCACCAACACGTTCCACACAGCGAAGAACATAATCTGGATCATCATCTCGCTCTCCCATACATCGCTCACACCCTTATACGGCCCCTCAGTGACGCCGAACGTTTTCGGTTCCATTACGACCTCCCATTCCTTCTTCCCTGTCTTTTTCTCAATGCGCTTTCGCAGGACGTTCTCCACTTCTTCGCGGCGATTCCGAGTGTAGTGATAGAAAAATGGATTAACTTCATCGAATGCCGCGTCTTTGAGCTCGTACGACCCCGTCTCAGTAGGTCCTTCCGGTGGGCGGAAATTCGCGACCTCGCGGAGCATCCCCTCAAAAGACGGATCATCCACCAATCGTTCCGCCACACGCTTCACCAAATCAGAAAAACTGCACGGCCCCATGGCTAACGCATGGACGATCTCTCGCCGAATGGCAAGGTTCATGGGCATCTTCGTTGCATTGGCGTTCTCGCTGAGGATGGTAATGAAGACGTAGAACACTTCTTCGACCATGCTTCCGAGTTGGGCGCCTTCGTATTGCGAGTGGAGGTAGGAGCCGGAAAAGTATCCGAGCAGGCCAAATCGGTCGAGGATGGAGACGATGACGAGGTCGGGTGGGAGGATGACGAGTGCAGTTTGAAGAATGAAGAGGTCTTGATCGTAGCACAGCTCGCGGAGCATGTAGTCTCTGTAATGCAGCAGTTGGCCCCGGATGGCAAATCCATTGCGCACCCAGAGACCAGTACGGATTTGGGCTATCATTGCCAACACTGGAAGCAATAAACGGTTTGGTGAACATCAAAGCAAATAGAAAAGAGAAAGAAACAGACCTCTCAACGGGAAATCAATGACGGTCAACATTGCCTGCTCGCTCGCCCCTCTTCCAAACACTTCCCTCAACCCACCAGTGATCCCAACATTCCTTAACTCTTCCTCTCGCAATAAATCCACATGCTTCAACAGCTCCGCCAAGAGCCAATGCAACGAATGATGACAACTAACCCATCCCTCCGACACATCAAACTTGAGCGTATTATACCTCTTCTCACCAAAATCCACCACATGGAACGTTGGCTGAGCGAACTTGGTTCTATCCAACCTGTCTTCTGCTAGGGTGCAAACCATGAGTATATGGTGCACGACAGTGCCGATGGCGCTGATGAGTTCCGCACTCGAGGCGCGAGCAAACGCCTCTCCGAAGACCTTGATAACACGGCTCAAACTGAGAGTGACGTTGAACACACTTATCCAGGCGTCGGTCTCGTATTCGACATGTGTTTCCACGGCGCGCTTGTTCGGATTGAGACACATGAACAGCCGACACGTGGATGCAAAAAGGGCGAGGTAGGAGGGTGTATGTGCGATGAGGTCTTGTACCTGCGACGTATGCGCAAGGTAACGCAGGTCACTGAATACAGGCATGAAGCGCTTGGATTTGAAAGGGAACGAGTCGACATCGACTGCCCCGGTCGTGTTCACCACCGTGGCAGCAGCGTTTGAAGGCGATGTAGACGATCCAGGATATACGATCCGTTTGTCAACGATGCGATTTGTGAAGAAACTCGTGATGATAGCGAGCAGTCGTTGGACGAGTCGATGGTTTCGTGCGATATGGCCTGATACCGAAGGTACCGTGAACAATTGCAGGGCAAAATATTTGATGCTCGTTTCCGCCTCTCTATCAATGAGGAGATAAGCGTCGATAACACGATGGTAAATGTTCGCAAAATGACCGGCTAGAAGGACATGAGTAACTGGAGAAACACACAAAGGAAGAGAACGTACCAATGGCAAGTTTGTGTGCTCTGCTGACCGAAATGACGGAGGCATATACTTCCTTCAGGCTGAGCCTTGGACGTTTCCATAGCCTTGTATGATATAACAGCAGCGTGTCGAGTCTGGTGGGGTTCGCTACCTCCTTCTCCAAATTTAGGGCAGAAGGCGGGGTCAAGTGCTTTGTATAGGCATCCCGGATCCTCGGACTGAGCAATTCGGCGGCCAAAGCCTCCCTTATCACGAGCGTGTCGGTCCCAAGGCGGCTTCGAGTCAAATCCAAGAGCCACTCGATGATGACGCTGACGACCTGCTCACAGAACGTATCGTACGCTCTACGTACCGTCACGCCGAGGTCGATCTGCGCAATCGCTTGTGCTGTCTCCAGCAATCTATTCATGTTGGAATGCATGTCGATGATCTCCCGTCCTTGTTCGTCGACACGTCGTACGAGCACTTCCGCCTCCTCGGCCGTGCGATTGGTCATGTCAACAAGCAGCTTGATAACCTCGTCAAACGAGTGCTTGTCGTCGTTCCATAGAACGATGCAGTATATATCCTTCATCATCGGATCGGCGGAGGGTTGCAGCCGAAGATCTGCCTCGTTGCCTGGCACCGTAGGTTCGTCTGGTGAATAATCCAACGTATCGAGAAGAAAATCTAAAGCAAAAGCAATCGTTCGCCTCATAGAATCCTTGAGATCCGGGGGTGTCGTTACACGAAATGAATAATTGGGCGCCGGGGGGAGTTCATTGGAGAGTGGTTTGAGAATCAACCTTGGAGTCGTGTCCCGTGGATCGTCTGGTCCAGCAGGAGGGTGGTGTGGGCATTGGATATTCCTTCTCCATGCCTCTTCGTCGCCGCAGTCGCAGCATCCCCCAGATTGTTGGGCGATGAAGAAGCTCACATTGTGGCCCGTATGGTTCGTCGCTTGAAAACACCGTGAACAAAGAACACAGCTATCATCTAGCGCACAATCTCTAATGACTTCATTAGCTCACGTAGAGTAAAGAAATGATTACTTACTTGCATCGATAACAACTCTCGCCCTTCTTGAATATATGACTGCAAGGTCTCCCCGGCACCAAAGGATCCTCCTTCCCTGCGCCGCCAAATCCAACTGATATCTGATATTCACTCAGTAGACTCTGTCCTGGGACCTGCGATACCCCACTGGGCAAAAAAAGATGCGGATATTGTCCCATGAACGCGACGTAGAGCTTGGAGATGATTTCGGCGCGTGCAGCGGGTGTGAATACATATTTTCGCGATCCAGGCATAATCTCCAGCGAGAACCGTAGATCTGTAAGGAAATCAGTGTGGCTCGACGGTTGACGCCGCGAGGGGAAGAATGAGGACAGTCCAGACATCGTGGTGGTCGTCGTAAGAGCAACGTCCGGCTCCGGCATTTCTGGCTTGAACCATGACGTCGACTCAACTGCCGGCCTCGACATCGCTCGCTGCGCTCGCTGCGCTCGCCGACCCACCAATACGACAGATAGACGGCGCAGCGATGGACTACTTCCTCATAGAAATGGTTGCTACTCTTCGTGAGTCGGCTGCGGTAGCAACAGCGCGCTCGAAAAAGATCGAGCAGGAGATGGTCGACGCAGGGCTGATACCGCCTCCTATTGCTGTACCGCAGTCGTTGAAGAAGGAGAGCTCTGCCCGAGACTCGGTGACAAGCCTCGTCTCGAAAGCAGGCAGCGCATCGGGCAAGGGCGCCTGGGACGATGAGGAGGAACCTTTGCGCCAGCGGCTTGAGAAAATTGGAATGCATGTTGGGGCTAATTTCTCGGAAAGGTCGGTTTCTAATCTTCAGAAACTATTTCAACGCTTGAATTACTGATTTACAGGTATTTCTAGACTTTGTCGCGACCGTCCCATGTTTGCCGAGACGCTGGACGCCATCAAGTTCATCTGCAAAGATATCTGGGCTGCGTGTTGGGATAAACAGGTTGACAATTTGCGTACGAACCACAGGGTACTCGTCTCCTGATTTTCTCCCTCTCGGATCTGACGATTTTTCTTTCTGTAGGGTGTTTATGTGCTTCAAGATAACGCATTCAAGCCCATATCCCGGCTTTCCTCATGGGAATCGCGGGCAGATGCAATTAAACGAGCACGTATAGTGAGGCTCATTCCTTTACTTCACTGTCTTCCAGGTTTTTCAAAGTGTTATGTATTCCAGTACACCGCAATGCCCGCAGGTATCATCCGCGGTGCCCTTTCACGCATGGGATATGTCGGCACCGTCGTCCCAGAAATCACCTCCATGCCTCAATGTGAGACCATCTTGATTTATGTTTATCTACTACTCACATCGGTCGTTGTTCAGGTACATTTCAGGTTAAACTTCCAAAGGGAACGTAGGACGCCTGTTTATTTCCTCCAATCCGATGCCTTTTCTTTTTGTTTACCATGAAAAGCGTGATTGAGAGCCTATTCACATCACATTGGAACCCAACTAATGCTAACGTTTCGAAACAAGGTGACAGCAAATGATTCACAAACGTCCAGGATGCGTAATAACAGAACGAGGAAGAATGTCCATGTAAAGACCCAACTGATCGGAACCAAAGAACTCGAGCGCAAAAAAAATCTGAACCCTCTGCGCTACTGCCTTTCTGCATTCACATCAAGAAAGAAAAACGTATACACTGGTGATCCAAATCAACCTGCACGAAATGTTATGAAAGATAGCTAAGAATCTGTTGGAGCTCACTCACCAACTTGATTCAGGCCATGACCGCCCTCGTTTGGAGCCGTTTTCTAAGGTTCCGAAATAAGAAGACGGCATCGGTCTCCTTGAGCTTCTTATCGATGCCTGGTTGATCCTTTACCCTCCTTAATGCAGCCTTCAAGCTCTTGTCGTCCCAACGAGCCAAAGCTTCAAGGAAAGGGATGTTATCACATCCGAAAGCCACAAGGGGAGAATACCACACTTCCATCGTCGGCGTGCATGTCTGAAGAAACTCCTTCAAAGATAGCCTTGGGGCTTCCGGGGACTTCTCCCTTTCTGGAGCACGAGCTTCAGACAGTGTCGATGGACGGGGGGTACCCACGTCGGGAGTGTCGACCACAATCGGCCTCTGACTGACCATGGGTGTCGAACGGCGCTCCCAAAAATCGACGATTCTTCTCCCTTTTTGTGGGGATTTATCGCGACCCGTTTGAATTACCGGATGTCGGTTTTCGGTGACCACAATTGGCCTCTGGGTGACCAAAGGTGTCAAACGTTCGATGGTCCTCTTCTGTTTCGGTGACGATTTGGTGGCATGAGCCTCTGGAATAAATGGGCGCTGGTTGTTGGCATAGTTGATCGACTTTGACGACGATGGGGCTGGAATGCGCAATTGGGCCTCGTCATCGAGTAAATCGTCAAGACTTGATTCGGAATCCTCGAGGCTTATATATTCTGGGACCTCGGTTTCTTTCGCCAATATCTTGCGTCTCTGCCGTTGTCTTTCCTGGATTGCCAGAAATTTGGATTAGTAAACTCAGAAATGAACGCGAAATTCAGCCTGAGGAGAAGTATATACCTTGTTGTTTCTCTTCCAATCTCCCCTGCGTGCTGAATGTTCACTCTTGACAAAACTCATCGCTTGCTGAAGCTTTTTTGCGTTTCTGGACCCGTCGAAAATGTGTCGGTATTTCTCTACAATCTGGTATTGTAACGGTTCAAATGTCCTGATGGGGACGACCCCAAGAGATTGGTAAACTTACCGCGTTTCTGACCTTTATTTTAGCTTCTTGTTCCTGCTGAGTCCCAGTGCGTTCCAGCTCAAAATGTTTTTCACCAAGGGATCTCAAGAACCGCTGGTCAAATAGTTACGAAAATCAGCCCGATATCATGATATTTCCACATCGACATACCTTAATATCCTTGAATTCGTTTTCGTACTCGGGCGCAGTCCAGCCTAAAGCCACTCGAAATTTGTGTCGAAAATTCTGTGGGTATGAAATGTGATCGCTGATTAGCCCATTCTTCTCATATGTTCATTAAAAAGTGCACTGACATTGGGATGGGGCTTTCTTGGCGACCGTGCAGGCGACCCGAGGGTTACTTCCCAGGAACATTTCGCCGACTGAGATGAGGAATATGACGCAGAATCGCTCAGAACCATTAAAACTGGGTAGAAAGTCTGGAGGGTTGTCGATAAAAATCAAGAGCGTGGTGGGTAGTTAGTCTGTAGGACGAGCCAGAGTCAAGCCTTCGGTATTTAGATGAGTTTTTGCTCGCATGCGCCGCGTTCTGTCCGCACTTCTTTTTAAGGGTGATTACCATTTGTCTCTAAGTTATCCATTGATCATTGCCAATCTGGATTAGCGCTCGAACGGCCTTTCCGGCGTTTGCCGGGCTTTCTGAATCCCCACCAGCGCTAGCATACGTCAAGTTTATCGTCATCGGTTGTTCATCGATGCTAGTAAGAGAGCGCCAGGAACTGGAGCCCCCGATTATGGACTATTGGGGTCGATGATCCCTCTCCCTTACAGATATGCCATGGTACAATTAACCGATTGGTTGATTAGCAGTATTTTCGGCGTAAAAAATTCGGTGCAGAGCGGCACTGTACCGCGAGCTTCCGCGCTCATTGGAAAAGGCAATGCTGCTCATGCAGGAGAAAATTCATCAACGTAATTAAGTTCTTATTCGAGCAGGCAACGGCAACGGCGATTCGGCTATCTGACCGAGACAGCGCTGGGGTCATGGGCGAAAATAAAACCCTTTAGATCGGGGAAGGAATAAGACGTGAATCTGTTTCAAGGCTTTCTTCGTGGAGCCATAGGTTGCAATCTCCTCAAGTTGTGAAGTGGCTTGTTGTTCGTCACAGTCGACCAATAATCTGAGAGTTTCGAGGTCCTTACACCCAAAGGCGACAAGAGGCTCGCGCCACGACAGCATTGGTGGATCGCAAGATTCGAGAAACTTCGTAAGCGTCAGCTTTTCACCAGACCATACGTTCGTTTGTGGTTGGATATTTTCATCGAGTGTGTCATTCGGGGAGGAGTTGAAAATTGATGGTGCAATGATCCATCGAGAACAATCCTCGGGTTTTTTGGTTCAAGGAAGGGAAATCGAGCATTTCGCGAAGATGAGGGTCAGGCCGGCTGGCGATTAGGAACCGGGGTGGCATATTGTACTCTTGTAGAGCGTCACCGAGGACCTTTATGATGCGTTTCTGAGTGTCGAGTCCTTGGCATTCATCCAGGCCGTCGATTATCACGAAAGGAACTTCAGTGGGTGGAGATGACAGTCGTTGAAATGCTTTAATGATGAGAGTCTGGAATTGTGTGTCGAGGTCTTTGTTGGGGAGCGTGGGGTCGATCCACATGGCTCGGTTAACATCTTCTCTCAGACCAGGAACGTGTAACGCAAGTAGATAAGCAAAAGTGCAAGAAAAGACTGCCTTCTTCCCGGCCAACTCGTCCCCTGAAGAGAGAAAAGGTTCCAGGGCGCCAGGTGTAATACCTGCCCCGGGAGCTGGGTTAAAGAGTATCACACTCACCGCGTTCTCCGTCATGGGTGTGAAGGTCTCCCTCGACCTGATAATGGCTTAAATTTCCTTAAACTTGGTTAAAGGTTGAGTACTGAGTGGTCGACGCGAATGACATCATGAGGCTCAGTGCTGGGTTCTGGGCATCAAGAAAACGTGGAGGAAGCGATGCGAGTGAACCACTGGATGTGCCCTGGGCTTTGTAGTCCAGTACTATGTAGTCAAGGTCCAGTTGCGGTCAACAGGCCCAACCGTCCACCTTTGCGGAACGGTTAGGACAACGTTGAAAGTCAACTTGAAGGCTCTTGAAGCGTCAAGTTCCCTTCACGTCCACGTGATCTTCGCATTCCACCAAACGAACCTACCGGCTCCTCGACATTGACCTACTTTGAGGCAGACGTTAGTGACCGACGTTGCTCCGGAAACACCTAGTCACGATGATCATTGCTCTGCTCAGCTTACCCGCCGAAGTCATCTTAGAGGTTTTCAAGATCCTGGGATGGCGGGACATACTCCGGGTCAGCGAGGTCGGTTTTGGGAGCTCTTCTTTCATCCCTCCACGACTTAACTAACTGGATATATTATATATCACATAGACATGCAGGACATTCTTTGAGATAGCTCAGGATCGCTCCATCTGGACGGCTCTTCTCCGTGATTCGCCGACTCTCTTCCACCGCCCTACTCTGGAGGCACCGATTGACGAATACACAACCCACGACCTGAAGAATATTGTTCTTCGTAACATTAGTAGCACGCTCGGGTGGAACTCTTCTCGAGAACCACAGGAACGAACCACTCCAGAAGGCGACTTTGTCGTTGGGGAAGAAAAGATCTTGCTCGAGGGTGGTCGATGGTTGCTAAGTTTTGGGGGTAATCTAACCGTCTACAATCCTGACTATTCTGGCGCTATCTTGGCCTATGACCTGGACTCGCCGGAATTCTCCTCGACAATTATCTACAAGGACACGATCCCAGAACGCGACATGGTATTGATGAAGATGTTCGCACAAGTGGATCGTACCCAAAGCTGTCTAGCTTATACGGTTGGCCTTATATTCGAAGGTTTCGATGATCCTTGTAAGGTTTCCCACTCCCTTTAACTTTGAACGTCATTTACAATTGTACCCAAGATATGCCTGTGCGATTCGAAGTTCTCAGAATTGAACAAAGAGGCCGTGGTCCCGAGGCCAAGCTTCTCACATCCACAATCAAATCTCTAAGCTGCTGGGACCACGTTGCCGACATATTGGGAGATTATGCAATCATAACATATTTTGCTTTAGGAGCCACGCGTATCCCGTATCGCAAAGTAAAAATTTGCAATTGGCGCACCTCAAGTTCAAACAAGCATGCAGCGTCAATTTTGAAGTTCAAATCGAACACTGTAAGATTTGATTTCCTCCGGACTTCTTTTTCTAAGGTCGTGTTTGAGGTTATTCGGATTCTCCCAGAAAACAAGATTCTAGTCATTGAACCCGGCAGAATCGCGATATATAGAATCCCGGAATTGCATTGGGCAAAGCCTTCGGAGGTTCATGCTGTTGATGGAAACATTCCGAGTCAGCAACCCATCTGGTCCGCTTCGCTTTCTCCCGAAATGTCAATTCGCAACGTTAACACCTTCGACTCATCAAAGCCTTCCTACGGTCCACTTGCTACTCGTCTCGCATTCACGCGAAACGAACAAATCTATGGATTGGTGATCCCACACGATGGACGCACACCAACCCTCCATGTGCTAGCGACTGTACCCGAGTTACCCCGCCTGATGTTCTATACTATGGTAACCGTTTGCATCGATAAGATATATGGCAAGCCCTGGGGCTCTGAGCTGAAAGCTTCCATGCTTTCCTTTAGCTGGCCTGAAGAGGTGGATTTGAGGCAGCCGACAGCTTGGGTGCCTCCTATCCTGCATTTCACGCACAAACAGTTTGCGGGTCACTCTACGTCGGCCACGCGTGTGAATGACTTGGTCGATGAAATTTCTGGCCGGGTTGTTACTGGATGGAAGGATGAGAACTATGAACTTCCTGAAGAGGTGGATGAGGTGTGTTGGTCAGTTGTGGACTTTTTCCATCCTCGATTTTTGCCGTCGTCATTCAAGCCGTAGAATTTGCACGTCCTATTCTGAGTTACAAAGATTCTAATACTGGTAACATGAGATTCTTCGAAACTCTTGTCGCTCCTGTCGTCTTTGAGTTCAGCTTACACTGAAAAAAAAAAATCCTTGTAAAATCGGATGTCGCTCAAGTCGCGCATCGAGGTACCCTGCTCTCGGCTTGGGTATCACTTACTGTTCCCCTTCGAACACTGTGGGTGATCCAGGAAGCGAGGCAATGGCAGTAAGTCCCCGCCTCACTTTTCTCCTTTCCTTTCATTATTTTTTGGAGAGGTCATAACGAGTCATTATACCTGGATCTATCATTCTGATTCATGAATAAATGAATCTAAAGAAGGAAACTCATACTACCATGCATACCATGACACCAATGGACTCAAAGACAAGTTACTGCTAGGAACCGATGACAGCAAGAAGTGAGGATGGGCAAATTCCACGACTGACCAACCTCTGATAGCAGTTTGGTTAGTGTACAATGGAATTACGACCCGACCAGAAACCTCATCGACGACGTCACGATAATAACCAAGCTTGACTGACATACGGTGACCTGCAAACTGTTTGTACATGAGATGCAGGATGGGAGGTACCCAATCCATAGGCTGTGCCAAATCTGCCTCTTCGGGCCAGCTAAAGGAAAGCATGGAAGCTTTCGGCTCAGAGAGAAAGGGCTTGCTATATATCTTGTCGATGCAAACGATCACCCTTGCGAAGTCCACCGTCAAGTGGGATGATAATGCAGGTACCGTCGCTAGCACATGGAGGGCTGGTGTGCGTCCATCGTGTGGGATCACTAAACCGTATATTTGGTCATTTCGGGTGAACGCCAGGCGAGTAGCGAATGGACCGTAGGAAGGCTTTGATGATTTGAACATGTTGAAGTTTTGCGCTTCGGGAGAAAGCGAAGCGGACCAGATGGGTTGTTGAACGATTGGATAGTCCTCGTGCTCTGAAGGCTTTGTCCAACGCAATTCCGGAATTCCATATATCGCAATTCTGCTGCCTTCAATGACCAGAATCTTGTTTTCTGGGAGAATCCGAATATCCTTAAACAAAGCCTTAGCAAAGGAAGAGAAGAGGAAATCAAATCTTACAGCTCTCGACTCAATGATATTAAAAAATGACAACGCATGTCTGTTTGAACTTGAGGTGCGCCAATTGAGAATTTTTACTTGACAATGTGAGACATGCAGGATAGCTGACGTCCAATATGACATCATTATATAGTCTCCCAGCATGTCGACAACTTGCTCGTAGCAGCTCAGAGATTTGATTGTAGATGTGACAAGCTTTGCCTCGAGACCATGGCCTCTTTGCTCAATTCTAAGAACGTCGAATCGCATAGGCGCTTCTTGATTAGCGGGGTAAGATTGTAAGCAACATTCAAATGTTAAGTGAGAGTGGAAAATCTTACGAAATTCATTGAAATCTTCGAATATAAGGCCAACCGTAAAAGCTAAGCCTACTCCACTTGGGGTACGATCCGTTTGGGCGAACGTCTCCACCAATACCATGTCGCTTTCTGGATACGTGCCCTTGTAGATAATAGACGAAGCTAATTCCGGTGAGTCCAAGTCATAGGCCGAGATAGCCTGATAATAATTGGGATTATGGTCGGCTAGATTGCTGCCCCAAGTTAGCAACCATCGCCCACCCGGGAGCAAGATCCTTCCTCCCTGCCCAATGGGAAATTCGCCCTGTGGAACAGTTCGCTCTTGTGGTTTTCGAGAAGAGTTCCACCCGAGTGTGCTACTAATGTTGCGAAGAACTAAATTCTTCAGCTCACGGGTTGTGTAAGTGTCGATCGGTGCCTCCAGGATAGGGAGGTAGAGGAGAGTCGGCGAATGATGGGCAAGAGTAATCCAGATAGAGCGATCTTGGCTGATTTCGAAAAGTGTCCTGCAGGTCTGTATACAGTATAGTATCAATTTCTCCAGGTAGTTATATCGCGGAGGTTATTAAAGAAGGGCCCCCCAAAAACTGACCTCACTGACCCGGAGTATGTCCCTCCATCCTAGGATCCTACAAACCTCCAGGATGATTCCCGTGGGTAGGCTGATGAGCATCGTGGCTAACGTTTAAGCCTTAAGCTCCCAGCATTTGAGCAGTGTCGTCAACCAACGTTCAGCGTTGTTTGGTTGGGTTGGAAAGGAATCTGTCGTTCCTGTGGCGCACATCCGACCACGTGATCCTCACGGTTCGATGGCGTAGTTGGTTATCGCATCTGTCTAACACACAGAAGGTCCTCAGTTCGAGCCTGGGTCGAATCACTTTTTGGTTCTCCACTGTCTGAAGCTTGAAATCGAACTTGATCAACGACGTTGAACGTTGGTGGAACGACATTGCTCAATTTCTTGGAGCTTACACTTGGCCAGACTATGCTCATCTGCCTACCCACGGAAGTCATTCTGGAGGTTTTCAAGCTCCTGGGATGGAGGGACATCCTCCGGGTGAGCGAGGTCAGTTTTTGAGGCCTCTTCTTTATTTAATCCCTCTGCGAAATAAATCACAAATACTATATAGACCTGCAGGGCACTTTTTTGAAATAGCTCAGGATCGCTCCATATGGACCGATCCTATCCATGGCGATTCGCCGACTCTCCTCCACCGCCCTATTCTGGAGGCACCAGCCTACAATACACAGCCCATGAACTGGAGAATATAGTTCTTCGTAACATCAGTAGCACGGTCGAGTGGAACTCTCCTCGAAAACCACAGGAGCGAGCCACTCCATGTGCCGCCGGGTTTCCCATTGGGACAAAAGTGTCTTGCTCGAAGGTGGTCGATGGTTGCTAACATTTGGGCACAATCAAATCAACCATAATCCTGATTATTATCGCTCTATCTTAGCCTATGACTTGGATTCGCCTGATTTCGCGTTGACGATTATCTACAAGGACACTAGCCTGGATTTGAGGGAGATATATGCACAACTGGACCCCAGCCGAAGTTACCTAACTTTCACGATTGGCCTTACATTCCACGATAATCATGGTAAGGTTCTCCAGTCCCGCCGAAGATTTGAATGTAGCTCACAGCCTTAATCAAGAAACTGTTGAACGTTTTGATGTCCGGATCCTTAGAATTGAACAAATAGGCCGTGGTCGACGTCCCGAGGGCAAGCTTGTCTCATCCACGGATGAAATCTCTAGACTGCGAGGACCTTTGCGACATGCTGGGAGACTATGTGATGACGACCTATCTATCTTATGAGTCGGAATATCGCAATTTAAAAATCATCCATTGGCGCACGTCAAGGTCAACCAGACGCTCACAAGCAACGCTTAATATCGAATTCGACTCTGTAAGTTTTCATTTATTTCCCATTTATTTTACTGAATCTATTGAAGGATGTTCGATTTCTCCCAGAAAACAAGATTTTGGCCTTTGAAAACCGCGAACAAAGTTGCAATATATAAGATCCCGGAATTTCGTTGGAAAGAGCCTAGGGAGGGTTCTCCGACGGAGGGTTTACATCTCGAGCAGCCCATGTGGTCAGCTTTACTTTCTCCCGAAGTGCACTGTTCCCCCTTCGAGATATTACATATAACCTTACTACGCTCCATTCGCTACTCGCCTGGCATTCACGCGAGATGACCGAATCTATGGATTGGTGATCCCACACGACTCGGATCCGGATGGACGCACACCGGCCCTCCATGTGCTTGCTACGGCGCCTGCGCTACCAGGGTCCATTCTGAAGACCGTTCGCATTGACAAGATCTACGGCAAACTCAGGAACTCTGCACGGGAAACCCTCATGCTTGCCTTCAGCTGGCCAGAAGAAATAGATCTGGCCCAACCGAAGACTTGTGTGCCTCCCATCCTGCACTTCACGCACAAACAGTTTCGGCTCACAATGCGCGTGTCATTCGTGCTTATGACTTGGTCGATGAGGTTTCTGGTCGCCTCGTTATTGGATTAGCATTTGTATGATAAGACACGTTGGTCAGTCGTGGACCTTTGTCATCCTCAATTTTTACCGTCCTCTTTCGAATTGTAGCAATCAATTGCACGTCCTACTTGAGATACTGTATTGGCAGCCTGATTATTGTGATCCTTCAAAGTCCCTGTCGTCTCTGGGTTCAATTGCCCTTTCACATGTTTTTTCCTTTCAAATTACGCGAGTTCAGACCGACAATATCATGCGGTATCCATACTTCTTAGGAGATACTTGCAACGGGTCCTCTCGCGGGACTCGTGGCCAAGGCCTTGAAATGATTCCTTGCAGGTGTTACAAACACGTCGACGTCGTGATCATTTATTTATTTAAATGATAGCTAGTAGCAATTACAAGAGAAAAGATTGAAGGAATGTAAGCTACGAAAATTAATAAGAAGGCTTTTAAGTTTGTTCATCAAATGTCGTCTGTATGGGTCGTTAGAAGTGAGAAAGCGGAGATGATGGGGACGGGTATCAAGGGACTCGGATATTGGAATGGATTTGGACAGAATAAAACATGCCCCAAGGAACGTTAACGATGAAATTTGTAGAATGAATTGTATGTACTGTATAGGTTGCGAATAATGTAAGGTTGTCTGTAATGCGTGCACTGAATGAATCAATGAGGTTATGGTAATGCGTTGAGAATGCAGGTTGCGAAAATGAGAGTAATGAGAAAAGGATGAAACGGAGATAGGAAACCAGAAAGAAAGAAAAAAAACACAAAAGTCGCGATGCAAAAAAAAAAAACAAAAAGCCAAGTTCGTCGTCCAGCCTCATCTCATCTCTCCACTCCACCGCCATACCCAGCATGAGGCGACGCATACGCTGAATATGTTCCAGAAGGATACCCACTCGCCGCACCATTCCCTGTGGTCGTATATCCACCACCAGAGACATACCCAGCCGAAGACGGTAAAGTCGCCGTCGACGAGTGATACGTAACGGGCGACGCATATGTCGAATAACTCCCCGATGTGTATCCGTGCCCTGAGACATGCGCATGGGATTGGTTCTGGCTTGTGGACCTAGCAGTTGCTGACGATGTAAGGTTAGCTGTCGAGTACCCCGCTCGGTAATCCGCGTACGGCATCGAGGTCGTCGGAGGATAACCCCGGGATGGGTATCCTGGAACACCACTAGCCGACGCCCGTCGAGAGCCCAGATAATCGTCCATCATCCCAACACTATGGAGATTATTGCGACTGCCAACCCTCGTTGCTTCGGTCATATGGCCCCTGGTACCTCTCAAGGCGGCGGGGCTTGGGCTGCTCGAGTCGTTGCCATCAGCCTCAGCGTAGTAAGAGAATGACACCCCTGGTGGACCAGCGTTTGCAAATGGTGCTGAAGGAATATTGTGGGTGGTGTGAATGGAAGTTGAAGGATAACCTGCTGATGCAACAGCCGTCGTCGAATCCGAATATGGAACTTCCTTCATTTCCTCCTCTCGCTTAATATCATAGGCCATCGGTTCCTCCTTTGGAGCTGAAGCCGCAGGCGGAGGGTACGTATACGCCGGCGCCGGGGGCATAGCCCACACATCATCTCTGAAATGAGGCAGAGCCGCAGTGTGAGCGTTTGAATTGGCCGCCGAAGACGCTGAGCCAGCGTTAGCCGCACTCAAATACCGGGTGGTATTTGACCCTATGCCCGAAGTGGAACTGGGCATGACAAGCCTAGGAAGTTGGGAATGTACTTGCGCTTGAGGTTGCGCAATATGGTACCCTTGAGTGTCATACTTTGCCGCTGATGTCGTGGGAGCAGGTGGGTAAACTGAACGAACACTTGCGTTCAAATCTGCATACTCGTACGGCGCAGTTGAAGATGATGAAGAGAACGATGGTTGGTGGTACCGCAACCGGGCTTTCCGCTGCCCAGCGCGAGGGTACACATGTGTTTGTCCGTTACCCTCTGGTTCTGGTTGGGATGGGGGATACCGTGGCTGTTGAGCGAAAGGCGACGGCGACGGTGAGGCAGGCGATGAGGACGAGACCTCGTCTTTCTTGAGAGGCGAGCACGCCAATGTGTAAAAGTACAAATTCTGCATAATATCATCAGCAACGACGTCCAGCTGATATTTTTTTTTAAAAAAAAGAAAACTCACTTGAGGAACGCGCGGACTCCTCCCATGGCTGTCGTAGGAGTACGCCGTCGATAGCGTCACCGGCGGCGGCCGAGCCTTCTGCCTCTCTCGTTCTCGTTCTCTTTCCGCCTCTGCCTCTCTTTCTCGCTCCCTTTCTTTCTCTCTTTCTCTCTCCCGTTCATGAGCGCCATCCGACGGCGACCCACCCATCCCCAACGACATCCTCGAAAAGCTTTGCAGGCCATCGAGCGGACTGGCCCCGGTTGAATGCGAACCGCTTGAGCTGCTCATATTCATACTCAACCCGCCCATCGACACCGGTCGCTTGCTGGGCTGCGCCAGGGCGAATGAGGCTGTTGAGGTAGGTGAAAATGCATTGTCTGCGGTGCGTTTCGATGAGGGTCGTTGTTGTGGGGGTTGTTGGTGAGTATATGCGCTCGAAGACGCCGAGGAAGGTTGGGCGTAAGCGTTGGAGGACGCGTAGCTGAATGCGGGAGGCGCAGGCGACGACTCCGACGTGGGCGGATACGTCGCCTGCGCTACTCGACTATATGCGCCTAAATCCATACTCGAATTCGAAACCGACGTCGAGGTTCCCACAGCAGCGTTATTTGGCGCATATACGTAGGTTTGCTGCTGTGGATTGTGAGCCCAGTAGTCCTTTCGAGTCGCTTGGCCCGAAACACTGCTCCTCGCCGTCGGAGATGATGAACGGGCACGCGCACGCGGTGGTGGGGGATATGTCGGTGGGTATGGGTTGCCGGTACGTCCAGTCTGCCTCGTCGTTGTTGTTGTCGCCGCCGCCGCTGCCGAAGGTGTCGTAAACACGCGACTCGGCGGGCCCGTACTTCCCGTCGTTGTATAACCCTTCTTCGCAACTGGCTTCTCGCCCACCCTCTCTCTGTCTCTTCCCCTCACATGCTGCTGCTGATGCCGCCCACGAGCCACACCATTCGCTACTCTCCTACAATCTCGTTCCTTAGCCCACACCAGACCCTTAAGTAGGTTAAGCCAGGCCTCGTAAGTGGGTTTATCCACATAGAGGTTAAAATCCACTCCGAGCAGGAATTCGCGCTCCATGCGGTTGATTTCCTCGAGCTCGATGCCGGATACCTCGGACCATGTCTTGTTGGTGTAGGTGTTACTATTAAAATACGAGGTAAGCAAGGAAAAGGACAAAAAATATCAAAACCCACTCGTCCAAAAACTTGTTCGCCATCATCAACCCAGCAACTGCAATTCGAAACTCGCTGCCCTTCTGGGCCGGGGTAAACCGATTCCTTTCTTTGAGCCGATAAATATAATGCAACGACAGCACGATGACACTTTGCGACACTTGCGTCGTTTCCAATAGCTTCTGCATAAACGAAACGAAAGTAGGTGTAGTGCGCAATTGTAGCGAGGATGGAGGCGACGTGGAGGAGAAAGGTCGTTTTGCAGGCGGGTTGGAAGAGGAAAACGTCGATTTCACAGGACTCGTCAACGATACCTCCTCCTTCTTCATCATCGCGTCGTCGTCTTCGCCACCAGCTGCATCCGCAGGCGGGCTAGAGAACCACAGGTAACATATCATTTCGCAGGTCTTTTCCGCTATGAAGTGCGCAGAGCGGGTGCGTGTAAAGTCCAGCCAGTCGATCGGGTAAGAGGGGTGTGATGAGGAGGAAGGAGCAGCGGTGGTGGGTGCAGGCGCGTAATTTTCAGGAGAAGCCGATACCGCAGGAGGAGGGGGATATGAAGTATGATAATTCGGAGGTGTCGGAGGTAAGGCACGGAGAACGCCAGTAGGAGCTGGGGTGTACATTGACGACGACGGTATGCTTTCATGGACTGGAGGTGCCAAGGATGGGGGTGAATCCCGTCGCCGGGTCCTCGATGACGAAGCCGCATCCATGAACACGTCCTCCTCTTCCTCAGAGTGCACGTTTTCACCCTCCTCTTCTGCTTCCTCTTCTTCCTCGTCGCTTTCTTCCACATGAGGATGGCCGAACACGGCTGACGGCGATGAAGGGCGTAATGGGGAAGACTGCGTGATGTTGGGCATTGATCCATGCTCGCGGTGCGGAATATGATTCGGAATGTCGTCTGGTGGTGTTACTAAACGGAAGAACAGGAATTAGCACGAAAAAACCGAGAAATTCGTTAAAGCCACGTACGCGGGGGAAGATGCTGGTGCTGCTGGTGTTGTTGAGGCTGTAGATAGCCCTGCGAAAGGTAGGTTTGCCGCTGAGACTGATACCCCGAAGGCTGGTGCTGCGGTGGGTTCGGTAACGCGTACTGCCGATGTGAGACCCGTGGATAATGAGCCTGCATCTCCGGTCCTCTCTCCAGTTGTGCGATGGAAGGTAACCTGGGCTGCTGCTGCTGCTGATGGTTCTGCTGATGCCCATAATGCGTATCCGAGCTTGACGTCGTTCGCGACGTGAACGTGGAGGTCATCGGTGGCGTCAATGGCGCCACGTTAACCCCAGCCGCCATCG
Source organism: Hebeloma cylindrosporum (assembly GCA_000827355.1). Taxonomy (NCBI): domain Eukaryota; kingdom Fungi; phylum Basidiomycota; class Agaricomycetes; order Agaricales; family Hymenogastraceae; genus Hebeloma; species Hebeloma cylindrosporum. The sequence goes on along the minus strand of KN831770.1, from coordinate 1,908,743 downwards.
TCGTCGCACTGCTACTGTGACCTCCATTGACTCCGCGGCTGCTACCCGCACCTGCGGACGTTGAGGTTGCCTTGACGTTGGGATGCGAGGAGTAATACGATGTCGAATACATATCCGGGTTTGTGTGGTGGTTGTGCATAGTCGAGGCCGAGATCGACGGCTTGGAGTTCACCAAACTTGACAAGGAAGAAGAGGAGGGCGCAGCAGCACTGGCACCGGTACAATACACAGGTATGTTGAGGTTGATACTATTGAGGTGGTCGAGACCGAGGTTGTCGATGAGGTGGTTCGCGGCCGAGTAAAAGGCCATCCTCTAGTTGTACCTAACAACGGCGGCGGTGTAAGTCAAATGAGGTGGAGGTTAAATGTTGACCTCTCGAGGCGGTGGCGGGTGTTGGCAGTGTGGAGGAAGAGTGTTTCGTTCGAGTAGTCTCAGAACGATCTCGGAGGCCGCGTAAAAAGCTTCGGAATTGTCAAAGGCGGTGTGTAGGTTTGAGAAACCAAAGGCGGACCAAGACAAAGACAAAGGGGTTGCGGAACGTCGTCGGTATCGGTGGTGGTTTCCCTCCCTTCGTCGTCGTCGCGTCGTATGCTGCTAATGGGCTACGGGTAGGAAGGACGACTCGCGTGCAAAAACTCCGTCTGAGTCTTTACCCAAGGTTTGCTTTCAAAAGGAAAACGTAGAGATGGTTCGTCACTCGTGTCGCTAAGTCCGTCGGCGGGCCATATATCGAATCGATCGGCGAGGGTGAAATTATTCGACTTCCTCCGTTGAATCCGAAAGCGAACGCAAAAGGGGGGCCGGGAGTATCGATGAATTAGGAAGAAATAATGAGGAAACAACGGAGATCTAGAAGACGAAAAAAAAGGACGGGACGGGTATGAAATAAATAAAATGGAAAAATTATCGAACGTCCCGGGACGGTCAAGAGAATTCGAATTCAAAAGATCAAAGAATGGACCAGGTTTGGGTTTGAGTCAGAAATCAGATGGAGATGGGGTGATATAACGGTAACGGTAAGAAGGGTCCACATTCGGGTTCTCCTCCCTACTTACACCAAATCCGGACTACATTATTATTACATCAGGGGGGGAAACAAAACAAGCTACATACGAATGCGCTGGCGGCGTGTCAGCGTGTCGTATCAGAGATTTTTTTTCAGCTGACAGGGACGCGACGAAGGGGGCTGCATTCTTTGCATCGCAATCGCCCACCAGATTTGGCGGTTCCCGTCTTAAAGTTGGGCCTTCTTCAATTGGGTGGACCACTGTGGTCGGCCGGTCTCGGACATGGGAATGACCTGCTCAACTTTACGCACCCAAGAAGGGGGAGCCACGCGCATATGGGCTTGGGAAGAAGGAAAAGGAGCAAAGGTTGATGCAGGGATCCAGATCGAATCATTATGCAGCTCACTAACTACAGCCAGAAGATTCACCCACAAGTCTGATTTGACCTTGAAAAAAAAATGATAAAATCAATCACAGCCTTTGCGCTTTTGTATCATTCCTTCATAATCAGGAAATCTGAATCATAAGGGCGGTTGATCGCTTGTATCGAAACTAGGGGCCTGGAGGCTGGGGAAGGTCACGAACCGTTGAACCTGAAGGGAAACGAACGACTCGGATTTGGAACGAAGTGGCTGATGGCAGTGAGTGAGGGGAATCAGTGATGGAGGAAAGGGCAAGCGGCGTTTGAAAGAACCCGGATTTCCCCCAAAAAAGAGCGGAGGAATAAAAAAAAATATGAAATCTGGAGGAATGATGAGCCAAAAAGGGAACGTAAAAAGTAAGGCTTGTGCATTACGCTACAAGCGAGATCAGGACTCTGAGTGACACCCAAGCAACAAAGCAGCGGGACAAGGAAGGACCAAGAAGAGAAGCGTGACAACAGGGGGCACAAATTGGGCACGCGATCCGAGGAAAACTTGGAAAGGAAAGGAAAAAGAAAATTGTTACGCCGCCCGGTAGTTCTATATACACCTTACAAGGATCAGCCACACCCAGGGTTAGCCCGGCTCGGTCCGTCGTCCGTGAGCAACAATCATGCGAAGGGGGGGAACAAAAAAAGAGAATGGAGCCTGTCAGAATCCCTGTCTGCCCAAATCACACACAGTTTTGACACTCTATTCGGGTGCGTGACTCCGCTACAAACATGTTTCTGAACAAAGACCAGTGGAGATCATGATTGAACTGCGCAGGCTGAGATAGAATAGAATGTCTCGCAAGGCGGCAGACAAAGATACCACCGTGGTGCCCGCACCCTGAATATGAATCACGCGAAACAGTCATAAGCGGTCCTCACCAAATTCAAGTAAATACATTCTTCCCCCATTGAAAGGGGATGGGCGGCTGAGAGCGCGCATACACGTCCCATTGATTCATTGGAATTGGCACCACCATACATCCGATAAGGATGTGGATTATTCGGGGATTAGCTTTAAATTTGGGGAGACGATGCCGGAACGATGACAATCCCACTTTACCTCGCTGATCGCAAAAAACTGCGTAAAGGACGCGAGACCAGCGCGGGACAATGTGCACCCCTAACCTCCAGAAAGTTCCGGCTTCTAGATTAGGTTTGCTCAGTAGATGATTTTCGGCGCTCAGCGGTAGTAGGCCAAGTCGGGGTCAAGTAAATACTTCGGCGCTTGTCCGGGTCCCGCAACATGGCATGGCGCTCATCGCGTGATTGTCAATGCGCTAGCAAATTTCCCCGTTCCAAGAGACCATTGAGTGGGCGATGGATATAGTACATATCCTTTGAGGCACACTTACTTAGGCCTCCCTGCGCAAAGAGCACATGTAACTAGCTAAATATCGGTGTGACACACCCGTTAGCGAGGACAGGGGCATCGATAAGGTCAAGTAAAGCCGCTACCTCGCACTCACAAGTCCATATTTGGAAGGTAATACCGAATTGGATGGTGGATGGCGTAGATTTGGGGTTCAAATGTTTAATCCATGTTATGTTTCGAAGGTGGAAAAAGTTTGTTGTCGAACGTATGGTCGGCGGGTCGGAGGAACTTCAAGTATCTATTATCCATCTATCGGAGCTAACTCTAGCCGTATAGTTTGCGTATAGTTTCCAAAGTTCTGTCAAGATCACCATTCACTTTCAGGCCGTCGTTCACCTTCATCCGAACCGACAAGTAATTGCATAACCGAACCAAACCATTCAAGCATTGGTTGGTGGTGTACGTAAGGATGCCGGAATGAATCGGACTAAGCTCCGAGTGAATCATGTAATTAGCACAATAGCATGCCTTTGTAACAGTTGGATTGATTGATTGAATGTGTGTAATGGGAGAAGGGATGCGTTCGACTATAATGTAGCCGTTGTCAACATGACCACTGAGCGCTGAGCATTCCGATCGCTGGCTTATTTAGACGAATTCGCAGGCTACATGTATCTCAGTTGGAACTTGAGTATTACTCAAGAGTATCGATATAGGGGCCACCCTGTTCTATCTTGGTTGACCTTCAAAAAAGACGGTGGCCGATCTTGAAAGTTGGTACCACTTTTGAATTCGAAATATCTTCGAGATGCGACTACGGTGTTTCTGTCCCATTTTTGGATGGTATATATGCAGGGTACAAATAAGTAATCGTGCCTGCGTGCCGTCCGGTTAATGAGGATGGTGTACCGGTGTCGTACATATAATAAACGGTTTATCTTGTGGGTCAAATAAATGTCAAACGCATGTCATCGTAAGCGAACGATGTTCTCTGACCCGTTGATAGTTGGAGGTATTTAGAGAATCCTCCACGCCCTCCACGCCCCAACGCCACCATATATATTGCGCCCAGCCTGCCATGCAAAGGGAGGGGCGAGTATGGAAAGTGTGCACTTCGTACCAATTGCGTCCTCGCAATTTCACATGTGCTTTGAACCCTCAGGGAACCTAACCGCGAGAATAAAAATGCTTCAAATTACCGGCTACGGCAACTAGAGAATTCGACAAAGAAGGAAGTGATTTCCCTATTGGGCAGTGCGTGGCAACTCCATCAGGTCTCCCCTCCCAACCTTTAGAAGCCACATCCCTACATTGGATCCGAGATAGCATACTTACACGCAAGTGGCTCTATAGTAAATTATACATATTTGGGAAGCCTGATCTTCCTTGTACTAGGAGGGGGTTGGTTTCGATCTTGGAGTGCTGGTCATCGTTGGTTGGTTGAGGCTGATTATTTTAAATTTTAGATTTATTACTTACGTAAACAATGCATTCCTATGAATTAGTTAATATTTTTGCGGCCAATGTGAGGTTATTTTCAAATTCCGAGCTCAAGGTCTAGACCCGGCAGACCCGGCAGAAGGGGATTCCCCTGGGATTCCCCATTGCCTTTCTCTTAATCTCTACTACCTTTTCAAGTAATTTTGATGCGCTCGGGCCATTCACGTGCCTCTTTTTGTTGATTGAGCGCACGCGTCGCCGTCGCGTCTCCTTCTTCAACCTCATAACACATCCCTGTGCGCCTACTTTCCGCATGTAGACCGCTTATTCTGCCACAGCTACCAGCGTTATTTTTCCTGTGCTTCAATCACCTCTTTTTGCTGCCCTCAGGACTCGAACGGCAAGAATTTCACCTGCGTTCCTTCATAACTTCCGCATGAAAGGCCAACGCCATTGAATTACGGGCGCTAGGAAGTCGACGTACGGCACTCATACTCATACGGCTGTATGTTGATCTGCGTTGCGCCTCATTCGTGGTGTCATGAAGTCACGTACACTTTGCAAGGAGCTCGCTCACGTTAACGTTGAATCGTTTGTCTGTTTACTAAACCCACCTCGGTCTCACACTGCTCTCGATGCTTTTGTAACTCGGCCCTTCAAGTGATACTGATTGTTCCCTTACGATCCCCAAGATCATTGGGTCGCAGTTGCAAATATTGGGTGTTCTCGTGTGCGTTGGTTTCCTTGCCTCTTCCTCTGCCCCTCGCGTTTCGCTTTATCGCCTAGATGTTGCCTTTACAGTACAGTGATGCCTTTGTTCCCAAGGCGTTGTCATTTTTCCGAACATGACACAGGAACACGCGTTCCACTGCCTAGATAACATGATCTAAATCTGGCTCCTTGGTCTCCCATGCCACCTAAGGGTGATTGTTTTCTAACTTCATGAATGGGTCTATTTGTGTCGTTCCTTTCAGGTTTCCTTCCGAGCCTACATTGCTCCCTTCCCCAGGGATCTCAGGTATTCAACTACAACTAAATCTCGCGAAGTCGAAGCCTTGGAATTCACCCCTTAGGCGATGACCTTGATGTGCGGATATGTTCAACGATTTCTGGTGGTCAGTTGCTTAGTCGAAACGCCACGGATCCCCTATGGTCATCGATTACTCCGTGAAGCCCTAGACGACGAACAAAGTCACGCGGACCTAATTTTACCATGGTGGCGAGCGCAGGCCCGCGTCCAAACTCGCCACGCGACAACTCCTATGGCGAACCGGTGCGCACGGGCTTGATTACGATATTCGTAACGCCTCAAATCTGTGGCGCTTCCCATTCGGTAACACAATACCATTGACAAACGTTCTTCGACTCTCGCTGGGCATTGCGAAGCATACTCTCAGTCTGCATTTTTAAGCATTTCGTTGGAGAGTGGGTATACATAATTCTGTGACAGAAACGCATTAGCTATATATGATCCGCATGTCCACCACAATAATCGAGAGGAAACCCAAATCCAGTTGGTAAACAAGGGGGCAGCCAAGTTGCTGGCAATTGCAAGCTTATGATCACAGCGGGTGTATTGTACATGTGCCAGGACGATAGGCAATAGCCCACGATCTGTCCCTCGGAAGTCTACAGGAATAAATTTCTATCATCGAAACAAGTTGAAGCATCTCATCTATATACCATTGCCAGCGATATCCGAGTCTCCTAATGGCAAGTCTGGGGCCGAACTGAGGTAGCACGAACTCAGCCGGAGATGGAGGGATTTACAGATAGCATTGGTCTTCGGGTGTACCCAGGAGAGGCTTATGAGGACTTTCGAAGGGGAGCCTTACTTTGTTTTACAAGGTAAGCCGAGCCTGAGCCGTCGCAAGCGCACTTTGATTGATATCACTCGATTAAGGATAACCCGTTATATTTTAGGAACCCACTAAGTATGTGAAAATTACGTTAATTAGCGCTGTAAATTGGCAAAGGCGATATCGATCGCCGGTAATCGCCGCCTGTTTTACGGAGGGCGCTTATTCCTTGCTGACATGAACCTTGCGTCTCCCACGGCTGGTAGCTTCGGCGGCAATACTTCCTTATGTTAGGTCATACTAATGTCCACCTTTTCCCACTGCCAATCAAGTAAGTATCCTAGAGTATCGCGTGTAAATTCACTTGATAAGTCGTATTTTGGTTCAACCAATCTCCCAGGTCAGGAAGCATTACAAGCGTCAATTGAGATATCTTGATATCTCTGACCGTTGACGCCACTGAATATCTCGTGTTTGGTGAATACGTCGGGAGTGATATTTATCCCCTCGAATCCGCTCCCATATACCCCACCGTATCCCCACGCCACTTAATAACAAACTCCGCACGCAGGGGGCAATAAGCTGAAATAGGTATATCGCATGCATTCCGAGTGATAAAGAAGCAACTTACCTCGAGTTGTACCTGATTCAAAATAGCGACACTGCCACCATAAGGGTGATTGTAACACATCAAGGCTGCTTTCCTTTGGATCCGAGACCACATTGCCCAATTTTCTCTTACGGAAGATTCGTCAAGATGAGCTTATGATATAACTCGCCACCCTCTCAAAATAAGTCATCTCCCCTGTGGCAGAGCCACGATAGTCCTCTTATGCATGACACTCCCATAATATATCGATCCTGGACTTGACATTTCATAAAGGGTGAATTTCGCTAATCTTGACGGAACGTGGAAGAAATCTTCCTGTGGGATGAAGTCGCAAGTATCCCGGGGTCGAAAATTTCCCCCAAGTTGCATCCAGCAGCCCCCCACTTCGCTTGATGTCTTGTCGTTGACATTTCATTAAATTTCAACCTCCGGTTTGGAACCTGGCTCACGCACCCCAATTGCAATGACCGTCGACAACGAATTGATTCAATCGGATCCATGGCTTAGTTCGTTGGTAACGTTAACACCCTTCTAACCCCAGTAGCACGGGTAAAATGCGCTGAAAGCGGATCGTTGATATGGTTTGAAGTCTAGAAACATGTGCATTTCGAGTGTGCCCAGACCTGTTACCGTCATCGATATCGTCGCGTCCACTGGACCTCACCGGACGTGAAATGTATTTGGACATCACTGCTCCTCTGCTATCTCCATAACCTTCATTTCATGGAATTTTGGAGCCAAACCTAAGGCCGACATTTATCCCTGTATTCAAATTTCCGGTCTCGAGGGTGGGTTGCACTTTAGATAATCGCTGCCCATCTTTTTGTCCTGTTTCTCCGATAAACATTAATGCATGATGCTTAGCATCACCTTGTTTCTCCCAGAGGGGATCTGATCAAGAGATATTAGATTACGGATACCTAATTGGTGTCGCTTCCGTAAGTCACCCTCATTTCAAATTTGAAGACACAGAGAACAGTCTTGGTGAAGCGAGAGCTACAGAGTTCAAAGCATACCGGGCTTGCGTGAAATAGAGACAGACCTGATATTTTCTTCTATGGCTTCGCCACACTGGCAATACATCTGTTTATGAGCTAATGTCAGTGCCGGCGAAGGTCCAAACCGGCTCCAACACAGAGATACTAGAAACTCTCTGGAACTAGGGGGGATGAACCGACGTAGCAGCAAGCAGACGAGTCGCTACAGGTTTACTCGCTACTTGGCGCTCGTCGGTCGGTCCGCAGGATCCGCACATCACGTGAAGCTCTAAAAGTTTTTGCCCATTGACGACGTCCTGAATCCACACAATGGCCAAGCATCCGCGAAAAAGACAAAAAACCTCGAAAGGTTCAGAACATGATAAAAGCGGCCCCAATAAAGCAGCACGATTGGAATTGTTGTTGGACGACGAAACCAAGGATGACGAGGAAAGAAAGCTCGAGAGTTTGTTATTTGGGGTGAAGTATGTCCCCCGCGAGGGGGGGAAAGGAAAGATGAAGCAAACTTCTGACTATGAGGGTGAAGACTCGGAAGAGGAAGGTGGCAGAGAGTTGCAGCATCTCATGGATCAGGATGTTCGTCCAAAATTCGTTTGTTTCTACACATTGAAATCGATTAATTCCCTCTATTTCCTCTAGTTATTCTTCGTTGATGATGGTGCAACTCCGATGCTGCAGGATTCAGGGGAAATCTCTGATTCTGACCCAGAGAAATCTGACTCTGAGGACGAGTCCGACTCTAACTCTCAGGCTTCTTCCTCTTCACACCCGTCAACAAGTCAAAAATCCCTTCCAAAAGTATTGACCTCCTCACGATCAAAACCTCCTGCATGGACTGACCCAGCGGACACCAAATCTACCCACATTTCACTTCTATCTGGCCCTACACGTCTGCGAAAGCTACGGCAGACTGTCGACGAGAATGAGATATCTGGCCGCGACTATGAAACACGTTTACGTGCCCAGTTCGAACGTATCAACCCAGAACCTGCATGGGCTAGAAAGGCTCGCAAAAAGGGGAAGGGTAGGGGTGGTGCTAGTGACGATGAGGCCAGCGATATGGATGCAGAAGAAGACGGAGACGGTGTCGGAGATCTGCTTTCGTCGACGACTGGCATCCTTGGGGTAGACCAAAGGAGAGGGCGGAAGAACGTTGTGCTTCCCCAAGGGACATTGGCCATCGAACGTGTTCGCGACGCGAATCAGTCTGTTCAAGGTTCGGGCAGCGGAGACGTCAGAGTCTTAGCCTTCCACCCTAAACCTGCGGTCCCAGTCCTTTGTGTGGCAACGGCAGATCGAAGGATTAGGCTCTTCAACGTGAGCTTCCCGTACTTCGCCAATTTTTTTTAACGTCTAAACTCCAAGCCTCAGATTGATGGACATCTTTCGCCACTTCTTTCAACGCTTCACGTACCATCCCTCCCTTTACTCTCGAGTTCAAGCGTCCTATTCCACCCCCAGGGTAATTCCATGCTTATTTCAGGTCCACGTCCATTTTTCTACACCTACGATCTCCAACGAGGGACAAGCACTCTCCATCGCCGAGGTCTGTGGGGAACGGGTTTCGACGACTCTTCTATTCTCGCGAGGACCAATGGTGGTAATTTCAAACGAAGACGGAGGGGCAACGATGAATCCGGAGGCGGTAGGCAAGGTGGCGGCGGTGGGAACGCCGAAACGATCCTACACACCGCCTTTTCGCCGAGTACTGGATCTCTATTGGCCGTTGCGGGTCGGGGTGGAAACGTTCACATCGTGGATTGGAAAACCGGCGCTGGACAAGTTATTGGCTCGCTCAAATGTGCCTCTAGTGGTGGCGGTGGCGGCGGTGGCGTCCAGGGTCTGTGGTGGGTTCCTTCGAGCGGTGTCGAGGATGTATTGGGTGGTGATGCTGCAACTGTGAACGATGAAAAACATCTTGCTGTGTTGACTGGGGAAGCGGAGGTCTATATCTGGGATGTGGCTCAGCGAAGATGCGTGAGGCGGTGGAAGGATGAAGGCGGATATCGAGGAACTGGAAGAGTGTTTACTGGCGGTGGTGGCGCGAAGGGTTCCATGGCCATCGGGTAAACTTCCTACTGGCTCTTTCTTCTATTAATCCATGCTGATCTGCCACCATCGTTTAGGTCCACGAGCGGTTTCGTCAATATCTATGGATCAGATTCATTTTCGGTTCCAAACGGAGAACACACTTTCTCGACAACCACGGCGGATAATCCAAAGTTGGTGAAGGCACTTGGACACCTGACAACACCGATATCAACGCTGAGGTTCAACCACGATGCTCAGCTCCTTGCCATGGCCAGCAAGGATAAGAAGGATTCTATGCGGCTGGTACGCTGTTCATTCTCTGACATCTATATCCCATTTCTCACCGCCCTTCCATTTATAGGTGCACCTTCCATCTCTAACGGCCTTTGGGAACTGGCCCACGTCAAGTACACCGCTGGGACACGTAACAGCTGTGGATTTCTCGCCACGCAGCGAGTATATTGCTATTGGAAATACTCGCGGGAAGGTGCTCCTTTATCATCTCAAGGATTACGGTGCTGGAGGGAGAGATGCGTTTAATAGCCTTTAAATGTAGCAAGGCAGGATAGTAAAACATGGTTTTTTTTCCGACTCAAACCAGTCTCCTTAGGGGGAAGACGGATGCCCTTCAATTGTGTCTCCAGTGCCCCAGTATAATACACCGTTCTATTCCTTGCAACCTTCATATATATCCCTGTTCGCACGAATTCATGAACAGATCACGGGGTTGGAGCCCGAGGGGGTGATGCGCTCAATACTCTTCAACGTAGCGAGGAATGTTTCTGTCATGGAATCATAATTACAGTCCCGAGTACTGGATGTTCCACGTATAATTCAGGAGCTGAGATATTGCGCATTGCTGTTTTCATTTCCTACATGATAAAGCCATGTATGGTGACATGCGCCCATCCTTCCAAATTTGGAGGGATTGATGGAAGATATATTTGAGATGGCCAACTTTGTGACTGCTGGAAAACTCAACACTGGTACCCTACCAAACCTATCTGTTTACTTACTAAAACGGCCGTGCTTAAGCTAACGCTAAAGGTGGCTGCTTAAGGACATTCGTCATTGGTGCCGTGTCAGCCCTCCTAATACCGAATCCCAGATGTGTGAAACCTCATTTGAAATTTCATTGCGTAGGGAAGTAGTTGAAGTTCAACATGTTAGAGCGATCGCCGCATACGCAGCCCATCGTAAATTACCATCGCAAGCACTTAGGTAGACCGCAAAACCCGAACCAAAATAGACCAGTCTTCTCAACCAGTTAGAGCTGCCAACTGGTTTTATTACGCTCGGTTTATTCAGTGGAGATGCATCCAACTATTTTTATCCCTCAAGGTGGGTATTTTCAATACTCCAAACACTGCAATTTGCCCCAAAATCGTTCTTCGCCCATGTTTGCCCATCATACGACATAGCGCTTCCTGCCTTCTGTGAAGAGAATGGAAGGCATTTGCAGCGCTCATCCCCTAGGATTAATTACTCATCTTCCCGCTGGAATCGGCAGACTCGAGCGTATATAAAGGTCGTTGAATGTTTGAAATTCGATAACTAAATCGGAATGCAAAGTTTCCTCAAGACACTTGCTCTCCCACTCCTGCTTGTTAGCTCTAGTCTGGCTATATGCCCTGGCTTCAACTACGGCGTTGGCAACGTGCAATCTCTCGGTGGAGGGGTCAACCGCTGTAGGTGCTCTTCCCTAATGCTGTATCATCACCTTATTCGTTGCAGGGAATGTCTATGACGATAGCTGCAATGTCGTCGATGGCCTCACGACCACTTTCAATCCCTGCACCGTGGGGACTTTCGGGTGCAGCCCTCCTCCTATCATATTCAACGAGTACACAAATTCGTTCACAGGGCTTCGGTAAGCTTAGCTACTCATCTATTATTTTCTGCGTGTTTATTTTGTCCAGATATGCCTGTCGCACGGATCCCAACTCTGGAACTTGTGGTAGCGATGTTGTTTCTGTCTGCGTAAGTCGTTCTATCACTGATAATCTACTGGTGATTATTCAACTGTCATCCAGTGCCGCAACGACGGAAATTAACCGAATGGCGAAAAGCCAAGGTGGACCTACTTGATTTACACACCAAACTGTTCTATTAAAAGATTGTCACCCATAAATATATTTTCGAGTCATTACAAGTTTGTGTGCTTCAAGCGTTGGGTTATGTCAAAGGGAGTCCTCTTCCCTTCATCTGGGAAAAATCTGTTTTTCCAACGTTTGGAGTAAACCATGGAAACACAAACCCCGTCTCCGTGCAGCCCGCGTCCGCCATCAATAACCCCGACAAGCGCCCAATACTTAAGTATAATAATAGTAAGCAAGCGTGATGCGTGTCCAGTTATGTGGCGATGCCTCCCTTTCCGCCTCTCCGCAGGTCCATTTCGATATCTACCAATTTTAAGGGGAGGGTAACGCACTCAGTGGAATTGAGCGTAATTCCTGTAAAACAAAGTGCGACATTTGAAAAGCATCGTCAAGATCATCTAAAGGCAGACGTAATTTGTACACGGTTTCCCGGATCCGAGCGTGAGGTAATGTGGGGCGGATTACATGGCAGTCCAATGGCAGCCATAGGAGCACACGGGATTCGGGGATCTGTTTGAACCCAGAGCAAGCTTAGATTGGCAATTACAATGGGGCTGGATTACGTCCATTTCAGGAATTTGTGACCTGGATTAAGGACCCCTGTCCTTATCTGATATAACGAGAGCAAGTCATATAAACGCACAACAGAAAATCCGGATCCTGCAGGGTGGACTTCCCAGCCTTTCTGTCAGCGGCTTATTAGAATTTAGTAGTGTTCATGTGAACAATATCAATCAGAAATTATCCCAAGGGGCCCGCGGCGTGTGTGCGTGCTATCATGCAGCTATTACTGACGGATGCGACGGAGACTAGACATGCGGGTCCTTACCTGCAGCAGGTCCTGGATGGACATACTGCGTATCCTGAGGATGTGGCTAAAGAATTGCTTCCCTGGATAGGGATAGTGGGGTCAACCGCAAGATCTACTTACACACAAGGATGATGTCGGGTTCAATAGCGCCTTGCTTTCCCATGTTCGGTGCAGAAATTTGAAGATGCATAAAAATCATAGCCCAGGATACCCGAATTTCATTTTCAGATGTAACTTTTCGAGAAGCCTTATCCATGCACCGAGCGCACTTTGTTTCATTCTTGGGCCGAGAGTGCCAGTCGGTATGCTTTCTCCATTCCGGTTGAGAACCTTGGCTGTGGAAGTTAAGAGGCCATTATAGTCAAGTCAGTTGATGAAGCCCTAGACCGATGTCATCGTCAACTGTGAAGAAAACAGCGGCAAATCATGAGTAAGTACATGTTAAGCCACCGGATAAGGGCCATCGAAAAATTTTCGCAGCCTTGCCGTCAGATCGCAAGTCACACATTCATAGAAAAGACACCTATGACAGGCGGAACCATCCGTGTAAGCAAGCGACAGAAGCTGTTGTTATATGGAAAAATTCTCGGAGTCCGGCTGAATTTCGGAGCTGTGTTTGGCAGCTTGTAACCGAAGCCGTGCCTCCTCTGCGCGGAGTTGGGCCATTGCAGTATCTTTGAAGGCCTGGATAGAAGAATCAGTGATTTTTGGTGATGTAAAGGACTGCGCCAAGGGGACAAGGTGGCGAAGATCATTGCAGATTTCCGCCGCGAACGTACGGAACAAGCACTTGCGTACTTACCTGGGTGAAAAAATAACCCGAAAGGACGCCACTGACTATGGAGCCCATGAAGTGAAGGTTGCATCGGTTTGAAAAGGTGGGAAAGATGCTTACGAGCACCGCAGAAAAGTGTCGCATTTCGTTTGAAGCCGAAAAGGCGTCCGCCAATGACGGCTTTTTGAAGGCACGATAACGAAAAGCGATCAGGGGTTTTCCCTAATGTTTCAAAAACGGAAGAGGCTTGCCTGACGCCAATCCGCCAGTAAGACCAGCGAAAACGCCTTCTTTCCTTGCCTCCTACGACATTGTATGAATGATCTGCATTCTTCTGTTCGGTTAAGAGGTACATACCAGGGTTACACGTTCGACTGCATCTTGAGGCAGCCCGAATCCTGTCTGACTGTTTGAGTCCTGTTCCATTTAGTTCTTTCTTGGTCGGTGAAAGCGCAAGCCGTTGGAGATAACTGACTGGCTTGAACAAGGTCAACGCAAGCAAACCGAAATGAACCGGGACAGTTACAGGTGACAAGCGAGTGACGGCATATCACGTGTGATACGGCGCGTCTGGTCACAGATACCGTCACAGGCTTTTTCAAGTTCGCACTCCCCACTCATGTCAACGAAAAAGAGGTCATCGGCAGAGACCCTGCAAGAGCTACACGCGGCTATCTTGGGTGCTTCATGAAGCCCGGCTGTCAGAAATTTTGACCTAAACCTTCCTCCAGAACGACTGTCGAAAGTGAAGCCATTACTCGATAATCAACAGCACCAAAACTGGCCGCTAGTTACTCAGGAACTTGTCCAGATCACTTCATTGGTAAATTCATTCACGGAACAGCGGCCTAAGTCAAACAGGTCATCCTGGAGCTATCTCGCAGATTCCCTTGATCAAGAAGGTTCGTTTCATAGAGTAACATGCACAATGTGTTAATCATCCTCAAGGAGTCAATCTTTGGAACTTATCCGGCCTCATCCACAAAGCTCCGGATGAGGAAGGACTCGCCCATCAAGCAGCCCGTTCGTTCCTTTTATCCGGTCTTTAGGCGAAATCTGAACATCCGCGTGTTCGAAACTCTAGTCCGACTCGCGGCATTTCGTCTAGTTGAGGCAGGGCTCGAAAACAAGCCGGGGATAGAGAGTGAGTGGGACACATGCCCCATAACTATATGCTTATCTTCCATTTTTACGAGCACTCATCCACATACTTCAACTTGCGAGCAAAACCGGAACGATCTTGTGCGGTGCGTTCATACAATGACAGCCCATTTCATGGTTATACCCTTTCTTTTTATTTTATAGAAATCGGGAATAACGCCATTGCGGCGAGCGTATTGACCAGTGCGGCAAAGGTGCCTCACTTGGTTAAGATCTAAATTTTCTCGACATTGAATTAAGTAGTTCGAAGAGCGGCTGAGAAATGCAGATGACCCAGGCAACAGTCATCAACGAGCCACAGCTTGTGCGATTGTTATGTATCACTCCAGCAGAATGGAAGCAGTGCGTTTCCCCGCAAGTCTCATTTTGATCGTTGACGATTGTTCTTGCAGGCCTGGAAAGAGGGTAATCACACCGTGGCGGATTACATGTCACGGAAGATTACAGGCGAGTTGCGGTTTGCTCCCGCTTTACTGAACCAAGCTAACTCACGTGTGGGTCAACGCAGATGACGCCCCGCGCCTGAGCATGCTTCCGCCTCGCGTCGTAAGTTCCCAGAATAAACATTCCACTCTGTCTTTACTTGAGGGATGTTCTGTGTCAGCGGGAGCTTCTTGCCTACAAGCTCCATCAAATCGGTCGATCGATTTTGATTCAGGAAGGATCCAAACCGGCAGAGGCGGTGCAATGGTTGCAGCGGGCATTCTCTATCGCTGATCAACTAGATACAACGGCCCCCGCCGTCTCGGAGCTAAAGGTGAGTAACCTGCACAAGACCGCGACTTTTCTTCTTTTTTTTAAAAAAAAAAAAATCAGATCTCAATCTTAAGAACTATGGGTTTGTTCTATGTTAAAATATCCAATCCAAAAATTGCTTCACTGATTTGGGTCACTGTCCGCAGCCCGAGCATATTTTCTATCAGAAGCATACGATCGTGCGGAGACGGTGCTCGACGAGCTTATCCCAACCATTGACGCGTCGAACGATCGCGTAAGTATGAAACGTATTACTCGGGTACGACGCTTAACTTGGGCGTTACCATAGGCAAGTTCCGAATATCAAGAACTTCGGTGGTTGAGGTTAGCCGTTCTGAAGAGAAGAAAGGCGGGAGACGCCGCTCTTATCGATGGTAAATTTTCTGATCTAAGGAAACCTAACTCTCACTCACAGGGCAAGTACTAACAGCCTTCAAGTCTATTGTCGATCATATGGAGTTCTCAGAGGCCACGGTCACAGAGTTCGAATTTCGGATTCCAAGCTCAATTCTATTGCTCAATCTGCAAATTTATAATGCAGCGTCTTACAGGATCTGAGAACACTAAGCCATCACCAGTAAGTTGTTAGATTTGACCTGGGAAAGTAGTCACCCCCTTGACAAGCGCGTGATTCTGCAGCAATCTTGTCACGGTGGTACACCAGCACTGCCTAGAACAAGCCTTACGACGCCACACGACAGAGTTGGACCACATCCAGCGACTAATCTTGTCGTTGATCATTCATTCCTCCAAGGACGACAATCACGCAAACGCCATTAAGGCGCTTGAGACCACTTTCACAGGTACGTTATCCTACCTACCTTTTTGTCGCAGTTCGTAACTCATTCGGTTACCGTTTTCAGCCGTGTGCGATTCGGACGTAGAACTGCCCAGCATACCCACCACGGCCTGCCTCACGGTAAGCACGGACCCGCCACATTTCAGCCGCAACTCCGCACGTTTGATGATTTTGAATCCATAGCTGATATGGCAATACGGAGGCCGCCATTACAAGTCTAAGAAGTGGTCAGAAGCGGCGGACTGGTATTTGGCCGGGAGCCACAACCTTTTCAAGACGAAAAGCCCATCGAGCTCCGCGAAGTGTTTCCGGAAAGCAGCCCTGTGTTATATCGAACAACGAGATTATGCCCTTGCCTCCACGGCCATTCGCCGCTGCCCTACCAACGAGGCCCCAACGCATTATCTCAGCTTTCTCACTGCGATGAATCAAGGTCCGTGTTTAGCCGTATGTGTAACCTTGTGAGGCCGAGATGCTAATAATATTCTTTTACGTTACTAATGTAGGCTTAGAGGATGAAGGTACGGATGGGAATCTCCGCAAATGGGAAATCATCATGTGAACCATACCCCATAGCTATTCGAGCCATCCACGACATGGTGAAAGCACCGGACTTTGATCGCAAAATGCTGTTGTTGGCCACGCAAATCTCTCATCAGTCAGAAATGAAAGGGGTTCTGCTCGCTGTGCTGGAAAATCTTCTGAAGACCCTGAAAATCGGTTCGAATGCGGAGGTCGTGGAGGCCATCACATTGAATCGCTGTATCATTAAACTCATCCTCAGTCTTCTGGTCGAGCCCGCAGCAAACAGGTGCGTGCGTGTGCTTGCGTGGATCCTTCGCTTATGTCGGTAATTCGTGCCCTAACCCCCATTGTTGCGAACCAGGCCGGTTCTTGTTGATACGGTAGTAAACAAGTTCCGCACCGGTTCGCCTCTTTTCTTCATTTCCATCATATCAAGCTCGATTTACTCCGGTTCTCCTTTAGCCCGTATTTTGACAGAGGCAGCATCGACACAGAAGATGGTGACTCTCGTATTCAAAGACATCTCGTGGTTATGGAGAACCGCATATAACTGCGCAGTACAAGGATGCACGGAGTGGGAAAATGCTGGTGAACAAATCTCAGAGCTATTTGACATCGCGCGAGAGGTGAATAGACGATAAGCCTCTATGTTTCCATCCCATGATGGCATTTTTTGTTGACAGTCGTTTATCACAGCTGCTGGAAGCCTGCTGTCATGCATCTCCGGTGGACATTGACGCCGATTCTTGCCTCCACTTGGCCAATGCATCTTTCGCCTCGGTTTCTGGGCGGGGTAAGTGTAACGTTGAACGAGTTGCTGTCCTCTCATCTCACATGACCCAACCGAAAGTATTTTCGGCTCGAGAACTCATGGCTACTACCGGTGCGATTGATGTAAGTCGTGATACTGCAGCTTGGTGGTCCTTGCTGACTCTCCCACAGGATGACCGCCTGAGTTCAATTTCAGCCGATATCAAAACCGCCAAGGGCAGGATTAAGGAAATCTGCGAAAAGAAAATAGTTCAAGCGAGTGGTGACAACGAACGCATTCAATATTTCCTCCATGCATTGCGTGTGTACCAGGCAGAGTTTTTTAGTCTGGTGCTGTTGTTTGGGCCTTTTTCGTTGGCGGTTTATGTGCGTCTGTACTTTTGTTCCTTTGTTTGGTCTGTGGTTTCTGTGGCACCTTCTGGCGGGGGATGGTTGTTTCTTGCTTTTTTGGTTTGCGTACTTACTTTGGATTCTGTGACGTGTTTGTGCGTCGTCTTTTTTTTTGATTACCTTGTTGTTTCCCATTTGGCGTGTTTTGACGCCTCTTTTCTGGTGTCTGTTAGGTCTTATTTTTTTTATTTTTTCTTGCAGTTCTGAGTTTGTTGTGTCTTATTTCCTAGTTCTGTGCATTACTCTTTGGGTCTTTTTTGTTGGGATCTTTTTATTGCTCACCGTTTTCTTGGTGGTCAATGGAACTAGCGTCGGGGGATTCTGTGCGTGAGTTTGGTTCCTTGTTTTTTTTCTGTTTCGGCGTTGTGTGTGTGGTTGGGCGGCCTGTGTACTTTTAGCCTTGCCGGCTCTGGTCCCCTCTCTGGATTGTAGGCTCTTTGGTCCGTGTCGCATTGGGTTGTCGTGCTTGGGGGGTGCCTGGGTCCCTCCGAATTCCCGAGTTTTCATTTGTGGTTTTGTGTTTTCTTCTGGGTATCGTTGTGGTATCTTTGTCGCGTGGTCGTCGTTGAGTGGCTTGTTGTGTCCATTTCCCCTTTTTGCAGCGCGTGTCTTTGGTTTGTTGTTTTGTCTCTGGCTTTTGCGTCTCCGTGCTTGCGTGTGTTTTGTTTTTGTTGTGTTCTCCGGTTTTTGTGGGTTGGGTTAGGGAACGAGTTGGTTCGTTGCGTGGATGGTCTTCTGTCGGTTTTTACCCTGAGGCGGTCACCTTGGTTGGGTGTTGTGGATTTTGTGCTTGGTCGTGTTTTGCTGTGTGTCTGTTTTGTCGTCGTGGTTTTGTTGTTTTTGTCTTGCTCTTTACGGTGGCTCTTGGGAATTTGCTTTTGCGTCGTCGCTTGGTTTGCTCTTATGCCGTGTGGGGTGCTGCCTTCTGTTCCTCTTGCTCGTTGCGGTTTTTGATTTTAATTTGGTGGTTTTCGGTCTTGTCTTTCCTTGTGCTTGCGTTTTGGTGTTCCTTGTCTCTTGTGCTAAGGTTCAGACTTGTTTCGCTTTTGTCGGGCTGCTGTTATTCTCTTTGTTCTGCTGCTTTTTTGGTCTTTTTCTTGTCGTTTGTGTTTTCTCTTTTGTTTTTGGCGGGGTTGCGTTGTATCTTGACCTGTGTTTGGTTGATATCCGGGTCTTTTATTTGGGTTTTTCTGTCTTTTTGTTTTCTTCCTTTTTCTCTTTTGTCTCTGCTTCGGTGTTTATCCTGTGTTTGTGGGGCTTCCGTTTTTTCTTCCTTCGGCTATCGGATCAGCGCGCCTTCGTGGCGTTTTTTTCTCGTGGCGATGTCGATATGCCCGACTTTGCTGGGTTTCGTTTTGTCGTCGTGGTTCCTTTGGTGCGGTTCGCTGTTTCTGCTTCTGTGCTGTTGGGGTTGTGTGCTTCTCTCTTGGTGTCTTTCTTGCTTTCCTTTCGTCTTCCCGTGCAGCTGGTTGGTCTCGGCGTTGCTTTTCCTGTGTCTCTTGTCTGGGGCTGGTTGTTGTTGTTTGAACATGCCTTCGGGGAGGTTCGTGTATGGCCTGCTTTCAGCTCAGGTTGGGCTGTGCGTGTCGATGTCTGTTGTGTGTGCTTGGGTCTGTTTGCCTGCCAGCTTTGTGTCTTGGTTTTTCTTTTTTGTCCGTTGGTTTTTGTTTGGTGTTCATTGTTTTATTTGGATTTCTCCTTCGCCTTTGTTTTTGTCTTGCTCCTCTTTCGCTTTTTTGAGTTGCTGCGTGCATCTTTTGCTTTTCCCGTTTCTGCTCTGCTCGAGTTTTGTGTGGCTCTTCTCATTTTCAATGTTGTGTTGACGCTCAGGTGGTTAGGCTGCATTCTCGTGTGGGAGTCTGATGGTAGGCCTGTGGTTCGTGTTGTGTTGGCTTGCCCTCAGTCGGTCTTGCGGCTTTTGGCCCACATCTTCCCGCTTGGCCGTGGGTTGCCGTGTTTCTGTTGTTTCGTTCTCGGCCTCGGCTGTTTTGGCTTTTGCCGCCTTTGGTTTAGCATGGGTGGTTCCGGTCTACCTTTCGTGACTTGGTTGTTCGAGTGGGGGCCTGGGTGCATCGTGGTTGCTTTCTTATTTTTTCCGTTTATGGGGGTGTCTGTGTTTCTGGTGATGGATTGGCGGGCTGCGCCTTCGTTCCCTCTGTTGTCTGATGGGACATTTCGTGCTTCATTTGCATCGTATTTGCTATGGGTGACGCCTTCTTTCTCGGTCTTTGTTTCGTTCGGTCATTGGTTGGGTAGCGCAGTGGCTGGGTTTCGTCGGGTAGTGTCTCTTCGCTTCGGTGGTTGCTTGGTTTTGTGTAATTGGTGTATGGTGGGGTTTCGGCTACTTTTGTTATGTGTTGCCTTGGTGTTTTGTTGGTGACCCGGGGGGGTATTTCTGTTATCTTGGGTCTTGGTCTGGTATGAGGGTGGAGGTTGTTTTTGTCTGCTGTCGTGGCCGGATGGGCTAGCATGTGGTTGCTGTTATGGGTGCGAACTGTATCTGGTGCGTCGGCTTGACGCTTCTGTTGCTTTTTTTCTTGGGTGTCTGCTTGAGTTACTTTGTCTCTTGGGTCGTGTATTTCGGCCTTTGACTTTGTTTAGTTCCTTATTGGTTCCTCTAGTGTTTGTTGCTTCGTATTGTGTTGTGTTGTCGTGTTCCGGCCAATGTCGGTCAGTTGTTTTTTTTTTTGGCGTTGGTTGGCTTCCCCTCATGCTATGTTCTTCGTCTCGGCCCGTTGAGTCTTGAGTGTTGCCTTCGTGCCTCTGTTCTTGTTTTTCTGTTGTCGTGCAGTCTGGGTGTGCTGTCAGGGTCTTCTTTTTTTTGGTAGTCTGAACTTTGATCATTTGTCTACTCTTGTGAGCCGTTCGCCGGTGTGTTCGATGTCTGAGTTTCGGATCAACCTGTGTTTCACTCAGTTTAAGTGTGGCTTTTTTGAATGTCCAATTGATCGGTTGTGTGATGGCGTTTTTCCGGTATGCGGATAGGGAGGAAGGTTGTCGTTTGTGTCCTCGGCGTGGCGTGTGGGTCGGTTTCCCTATCGAGTTTTGTGCTTTCATGCCACTTGGTTGTTTTCTCACGATTTGATGTGGTTTGGAGCTGGGCGCTTATGGCTTGACAGCGCTTGTCAGATACGGGTTGCCGTTACGTGCGTGTCATCGAGTTTGTTGTTCTGCCTGTTTTCTCTTTGTTGTCATCCCCTCCTTGGTTGGTCTGATGTGTTTCTTTCTGTGTTTTGTTGTACATGGTGGTCTGGCGTCGGCAGCTTGCTGTTTTAGGTTGTTTTCCCCTGGCTGTCCTTGAGAGTTGGACTAGGTGGGTTGTAGCTTGTCGGCTTGTCTCCTGTTCGATGTGTTGGCCGTAGGCGTTGGTTTTTTTTTTTTATTTCAGTGTCCTGAATGTTGGGGACACTATGGTGTTGTTCTTCTTTTGGGGGGTTCGTTGTTCACTTGCTGCTTTTGGTGGTTTTGCATTTAGGATTCTTTATTTATACTGCTTGGTTTTTTTTCGCGGGTGGATGGTCGTTGCCCGCGATCTCGTCACCTGTCTTTGTGCTTTCTTTGTATCCTCACCCGGTTTCCTGTTTTTGCTTTGCTTTTGGCTGGGATCTGCGCTTCCGCGGTATCTGGCTCCCCTTTCCAAAAATTCCCGTGTCGGTCTCCCGCTGGTCAGGAAAAAGAGTAGAGGACCATATCTGGTAACGTTTATTAAATGAACTGGAGTCTATGCTCAGATTGAGCTTGATTGAAAGATCGGCGTGGTCATCCACCCTTTTCCTGGGACCGTCTGAAGTCTTCACTTACGAGAATTGTGAGGGGTCGCCGTCCCTGATTCCACAAATATTAAAAAAATTGCGTCCTTTGAATGGTCATGTCCATGATCCCGCTTAATATTCATGATCACTGCAGGGGGCATGTCCGCGTCATGTAATCCAGAGAGCTTCTTGGTCCTCAAAGTTCCGGTCCAGTGGTATTACCGCGTAGATAGGAGGCTATAAAATGCTAGACCTTTGGCAGCAATCATTCGTGCCGACATATGGCTGAGTCCCCCAGCGTCATCGCTGTCACAAGTTTTAGCGCCTACCTTGCTCAAAACCCCAATCCCTACCGCGATTGCGACGTAATCAGTGTTACCCAGAGCAAGAATCTGTATTCCCCCGTCCTGCACGAATACATTCACATCATTATTCGTACTCTAACAAGTGGCGTCGTCTCCTCGTAGAGCGGCAGCTGCACCAAGATCAGGTCGTCATCGGCCTTTGGCCTTGGGTGGACGGACGACGTAGCGGCGGCAAGAACAACAATCGGCTACCCCTTCCTCTCCTCATGCGCAACCTTCGCTTCAACTCGCTCAGTCTTCCATTCGTCGCGAATATACTGTTGAGTGTGCATCACCAGAGGCCCCAATACAACCTTGTCCGCGCCAATTGTTTTTGGTATGCCGACGCCGTTTTCCAGATACTCAGAGCCGCACCCGACGGCCCCCAATATCACCAGTGGCCATACGTTGTATTCAGAGGGCTACCCATTATTCCTAGGGTAAGTAACTCTAAAACTCACTCTATTAAACGCCCATGTTTTCCTGATACTTGTCTCTATTGTTCTTTTGCAGGTTCTTATTCTCCATGTCATAGCTGGAAGATTCCAGAACCAGATGAAAGATACGCCCTTGATAGTTAAGCTACCAAATGCGGGCTGTGAAAACCAAGATTCTGGTGGCGAGGGCGAAGATATGTTTGACGTCACCAAAGCTCTTCAAGATGCGAGAGATGCCGACTTTGATGCATCTGTTAGTGAGGCCGAATAAAATGAGGTACTGTACTATTTCGACCGATCGTTCACGTCACGCATCACAGAGGACCGTGAACTGAACCAATCTGTAATTCATCACGCATCACAGGTATCAGTGAACACCACCGAAAACAAGCTTAAATTGGTCTCAAAAATGCGAAAAAACCTCTGTGTACGTTATTACAAGCTCCAGGCATCATCTCCTCCATGCAGCTTACGTTTTATCTTCAAACGACGGCCTTTTCCAAGAACAGGCTCAACAGCCGGCTCGACCTTCGATTTGTTGAAATCATCCTGCTCCTGGTCAAATTCGACGTCCTCGGCGGCAGCTGTTCGAAGCAGACTGCCATCTTCGGCAACGCAGAACCCATCGTCGACGAACCCAGATGCAACGTGGTTTTTTACGACGTTGACGGGAATATCACTGGCATCCTCAACAACATCGGAAAATGCTGGCTCGTCTGTCGTAGGTTCAGGATTGTTTGCGGCGGAAGAGTCGCGCGATAGCTCTTTAAAGAGGTCGGGGTTTGTCTTGTGGAGATTTCGAAGGGCGGATAATGCTTCTGGGGACGTGATGCTTGCGTGCGAGAGGTTGAATGATCCGACGCGACAAAGCTCGAATGCCTAGTTCAATCATTGTTAGTGTTGATATATAAAGAAATTTTAAGTTCTGGACTTACCTTGCAAACGAGGACCTTGTTACTTATCTCACGGATAGCGTTCACGACCCATCCAACCGCCCGATCCCTCAACGTGCCCAGCGTGACATCGAGCCTGATATCTTTCATTCCCGACGCAATTTGGGCAGATACTTCGTCGACAATATCACGGTGGGCAGATCTCTTGATGCTGAGCTTCATTACTCTCTGAACTCCAACGTCGAGAGGTTGCCAAATACCCGTGCAACCTCCAGGTACGAATATGACGATGATGTTAGAGTGATTCTTCTTCATCCAGCCTAAAAACTCTGCAGATTTGTGGACGGACCAACAATCAATCTTCCACACTGAGCATTGTTCTGGTGGAAGATTAAGAGCAACCTTGGTCGTCTCGAAGTAGGGGGCAATGATAGTGTCGACGAGATCTTGCATGGTCTCTTGAGTGGACCAGTATGTGCTCGTCTTCGAAGGAAGCATGCGAAAGCCGAGCTTCTGGGCTTCAGCGTATAAGGGGGCATTTCGGCTTGGGCAAGACTGTTGCGTTTTCCCCATGAAAATGGCCTGCATTGGGAGGACCACACCACTGGCTGAAATTGACGGTACCAACGTAAATGCCCGTTTCTCTTCCTGCCCAACAGTTGAGACCTGCTTCGCGCCGGATTCATTCCACGTTCGTTGAGTGCCTTGCTGATACACCATCTGAGTTTGGTCGGTGTTAACACGGAGAGCCGCAGGAATAGCGTGGTCGCGAATGACGTAGGCCTCACGAAGAAAGGCGTTCGTAAGGATCTCTTTATGATTGGCGGGTAGTTTCTGCGCTGCTTTCGTGGCCCTCCGTTCACTCCAACCCATTGATTTATGCAGAAACTTGTGTACGAAAGCATCGGAACACTTGAAGCAGGTTCCGTCACTTTGGAGGTTGGTAAAAAGCTCGGGTGCCTTGGTTTGGATGGTCGCAACCATAATCGCGCGGACAGTGAGGAAGGAGAGGGCGACGCCGGCTTCACGGAGAGATGAAAGTTGCGCTTTGATTGACTCTTGTATTTCCGGATATGGATCCTAATAAAATATGTCAACGATGGAAGGAAGAGTTGAAAGATAAAATGATATTCGTACCAAGATACCAGCGCGAGTTGTTTCTCCTCCAGGTGCATTTCCTTTTTTAATGCGGTTGACGACACTTTCCTTCCAACGTGAGACACCTCGCTTCTTTGCTTCAGGATCTATCCAACGTCCGACAACCTGCTCCTTGAGCCGTGAAAAGCTGTTTGGGTTGATCCTCTGCGCCTCTTTGAGAATTTCACGGGGCGACCAAGGCTTCCCAGCACGGATGGCTGCATCTTCGATTTGTGACCATAGAAAGGGGGAAAACCAGTTGACGTATTTGGCTTCAGTTTGTTCGTTCTTGCGTTTCCGACCTGCTGGCTTTTTCTTCTGACGTTGATCTTCCTTGCACTGACGACGAGGTCGCGAAGCTTCAGCATCGACCGAGGACTGGGTCGTATCAAAGGCTTCAAGAGCGATGGTCCGCTTCTGGATAAAATTCAGCATCAGCCTCAAGTTTCAACTTGGATTGCATGGAATGTCATTACCCGTTTGCTTCCTGGAACCCATCCGGCCTCCATCTTTCTCTCTTTAGACCTGTCGCGGTGAGTCTGTTGACGTTCTCGTGCCTGCATTCTGCCTCTTGCTAGCTTCCACCGCCTCTCTTCTGTGATGTTCGCAGCTGTTATTTCGGAGTCGTCTCTGAGCGTTTGAAACTCGCGGTGGTTTGTTTCCTCTTTCTCCGCATGAGTCGCAATCTTCCAGAATGCCGTGATTTTAGATTTTGGACCAGCGACCACATGCGGTATCAGGTGAGGGGTGGGCACCAAGTCATCCTTGACGGACTCCTCATCATCCTCAGGTTCATTCTCAAGGTCACTCCATCTAGGCGGTGAGAAGGGAGTGGAGATGAATGGATCCGAATCAATGTCGGGGCTGAAATCGGCAAGAATATTAGGAGGACAAAAGGGACTTGTGGCAGCAGAAAAAGCGACGGGGGAGATGTTGGCTGAAGGATTGATATCCACTCGAACTCGCTTTTTTGTTGGACTGGATGGTGGTGTGGGTGCATCGATATGACTTTTATTGCGTTTTGAGTTGGATGGAGGTGGTGGCAAAGGTACTGAGGGGTGCGGAAATTGAAAGGTGAAGGGAGAGTCCTCAGGATTGATCGATTTGGTGGTTTGTTTGATGGTGGCATCGTTGGTTGGGGGGGTTGCTGGAGTCTCCAGATCTCTCGAGGCTTCCTTGAGCTCCTTTTCATTGATAACATCCTGTGCTGCTTCAAACTGGATTGAAATTGAGAACAGATACACAGAGAATTGAGACTGAAAGGCGTACCCTTGAAATGATATGTTGGGAAACAAGATTGAATCTTTTCAGTCGTTGGGTAATGATATCCGAATTTGCGCTTCCAAGCAAAGGAGTGTCAGTACCATGGATGTAATGGTCAAGTGCATTATCCGCTAATATCCCACAGGAATGCTGGTCAATCTGTGAGGTGATTGGGAGAGTGTGGATCGATGGGTCGACGATTTTGGTAAGGTCAACGTGATGCTGACGAAGCCACCATAGGCAAGCTGCCAGAAGCTTTTCTGGCATTCCTGTTCTGAACGAATCACCAAAACAAATCCTGGTCTTTTGAATTACGAGTGGCACCCAGTGCGGAGTGTCGTTAAGCACTCCAAGATGCACCACCGTGATTAGCGTCGACCGCCCCTGCGAAAGGTCTTCTCCAAGATGGCGTAGCCATGCAAATGTTGATTTGTCCCGATACACCTCGTTCCCAGAGTCAAAGGCGTCTACCAACCTGGCTGCGAAGTGGGTGTTCTGGATCCTAAACTGGGAACACTTCTCTGGGGAGTCTAAACATCTCTCCTGAATCAGCGCAAGCATCTCGTTCTGCTCGGAGTCCGATAACCAATTTGGACCAAGATAGCGCCATAACGAGTGGATAGGATCGGATCCATGTGTCAGGCCATCAGGTCTGTTTTTACCCCACGGCAAGATATTGAGCATATTGCTTGCCCGTTCTGCAATTTCCCGACGCTCTGCACTTTTTCTCTGCTTCAACTGCACTGTGATCCAATCTCGGCTTGCAATCCACCGACCACGGATTTTCTTGACATCCAGGACCTCGTTCCAAAAGGTGATAACCCATAATGGGAAGCAGGTGACAGTACCCGAACCCACCCCAGATTGCAAGTGGGCATACCGGACTGATTGAAATCCATCAAGCCACGCCTGGCGGCTGAACTCGACAAGCTGTCGAACAGTTGTGGGATCCGGGATGGGTAAATGTCGGAGTCGTGTCATAAGACTTCCAGATAAGATGGATGGTGCTGCGTCTTTACTAAAAAAGTGAGAGAGAATGCTCAGCTCTTTTGTGAGTTTGGGTTGCTGCAATGGCAGCAGGAAGTCGGTCAAGGCTTTGATGGACAGGCTTGGATCTGGGAGGAGCTTTTGACGCGTCAAATCTGGTAGCGCAAATATTGCCTTTGCAGAACGCTTCATGCGAGGTGGTAGTTTCGAGCTCCATACATTCCTATCTTCGGAGGAGTTGTCATCTACTTCTATGGGGGTGTTGTTCATTGTTGCCGTGTTAACTGGGATTTAGGATATTATTTTGCCTGCGCTCCAAGCGCCTTCATGAATGATCATGATGGCGGCAGTTCAAACTTATACTAGTAAGGTCCCAATTGCAGGAACGACAATAAATTTAACATCTGGGCTCAATTAATGATGACAGTAGACTGATTCTCGGCTCTCGTTCGAGTTGCCGGGCGGCAAAAATTTTCCTTGGCCAGTGAACAATTTTTTTTGCCCATCACGCATCACATTGGGTTGTGAACATCATGTCCAGTGAACTATGGCCATCACGCATCACAAGGCGTGAACTATCGGTCGAAATAGTACAGTATATCTGGGTCATACATTCAACATCACATTTCTGAGCAATAAATCGTTTGTACGATCCTATAGGATATCATCAAAGCGATGAAGGAGGTTGATCTCATTTCAAACCTCGACGTAAGTTGTTATCGATCATCCTTTCCTTTAAATCATCTCACCGCAACTGTTAATGACATTGCTAGGAGATCGCCATTCGCAGCGTCACCGATGAGCGTAAAGCAGACATTATCACATTCTCAAATGCCGTCTTTGCCAATCCTGAGAAAGAAGCAAACCTGGCGTACTTCACAAGTCGCGTGGACAACAACGAAGATGTGAAAGTAATCCCCTTCTCTCCCCTCCTCGAATCCGTATATTGATTTTTTCGAGGATAGGTACAAGTTCCACTTCCACCCGGTCAAGATTCGGAGGATTCCGATTTTATTGCTAAACTCGTTGCCGCTATGGCCGAGATGGGTTCTGCGAATTCCCCGTCCGAGGAGGAGGAAGCGCGGTATGAGGGAGCGATCCGTGCCTTTGCTGGCGGTGTCCTGAGAGAGGTACTCAATTAACCAAGTTCCTAAATCTTTCAATTGTACTTGTACCTCCAGACCCTGTTTCCTTCGCGGTTCTCTGCTCTCCATCCAGTGTTGTATTTACGGAATAAATTGAAAAACAGTTATATGACAGGAAAGCAATGCCCGCTTAATCCAACAGACGCAGTCTGGGGACAAGAAAAGCCTGGATTTCATAAATCCCACGAATGTCATATTACAATTGATGGCGAACGGCCTGGGCGCTTAGAGGCTCGACCGCAGTCCAAATGCCGTGAGGTGAATCAAGTAACCCTGTGATCATGAAATGAGATATTTCTAACTCTTTGAATTATTTACCTTTGGAAGGTATATCGCGCCCGAGCTTTCTACGTCAAGTCCCTGGGGATGGGACTGACGGGAAGCTGCCAGTGATTGGTCGTCATGTGTTCGATTCCAAAGCGACACGCCATGGACTGGGGGCCCGTGGACCCTGGACACATGTCTTCTCGTTAGTTGTGGGTTGTAACGCTTACGACTCGGCTCGGCCGCCGTGTGCAAGGACGCCCGCTTGGGCAGGTTCCCTCCATTTGCCTACTTGTGCCAGTGGATAATATTTCTTGGGATAGGGAGGGCTCTTTCTTTCCCTGACTGTGTTTCTCTGATTGTGAATGTGTGTGAGCGGCCTGAGTTTATGGTCGACTTGATCTCCTGCCCTTGAAAAAGATGCGTTAATAAATTACGTAAAAACCTCGAAGCCCTTCACGATGACCTGCGTAGATCAATCTTGTGGCTCATACCTTCCCTTCAAGACAAGAAGAATGCGAAGGGCCGAACTCACTCTATGATTTCGAGACGCCACTCGCTGACATCGAAGAAAATTGTCCACCCAATCAATGGCCCAATCCCAACACAATTGGAGACACTTTCTTGCGTTCTCATAAACTTCTGTCATTTCCGTGCGTAGCACTCACGCATCATTCTGCATCTAGTGTCTTCACCTGGGGCTTCAGCCCCGGCCTTTGGGCCTTTGAGCCTTTGACGAGCGCGCGACGACCTAAGTATTGAATTGTTGATATTGAACGCGCCGTCCGAGTTCACCCTTCAAGTTTGTATCTCAGCCTATGCTGAGCGCTGCCGTGTTATTCTAATTCCTTTTAGGAAAACGGAGGTAAAACCCCGTTTTCCGATCGCAGAATAGGTATCGGGGTGGCTGTGCCACCCTGGTTTTGACAAACAAATGGATGGAAACGGCCAGGGTCCCAGCGAGCTCAACGGCAACGACGACAAAGGCAAAAAACATACAACGAGAAGAGAATTACAGAGGAATTCTTTCTCTTTTCCTCCACATCCATCACGCTCGGGCTGGCCTCGAGGCAAATTTTGACTCGGACGGGCTCCATTTCCCCTTTGTGTTGCCTCGTGCATCACAAGTCACAAAACAAGAAGTTGAAGAGTGACCACAGTCCCTGAGAGCTTTTGCTTTACAACTTCCATCTTCAACTCTCCCCTTATCTTTTTCTTCACGACGCTCCCCATGGATTACAAGCACCAGTCCCTACCGTCGTACCCGCAATCCAAAATCAATCGCACAGCCGGTCGGAAACTCGTACGAAGCGGTCCAGTCAGTGTGAGGGAGCGCAGTACTTTCAGTGGCACTTCATGGAAGCCCAGAAAGCTGGAGCTCGATGGCGAGACTCTGACCATCATCAGCGTGAGTATGTTCTCATAAAAAAAATATCAAGTGTCTCACCAGAACACCTTTGTGCCACAGGCAACTTCCAACAAACGCACCCGACTTTTACTGCAGGACATCACGGAACTCGAACGTACCGATCTCGCGGACCATTCACTTGGTCTCATGGCGAAGCAGAAGACCTTCAACTTTTCGTTTGCTACTGATTCCGAGCTCTACGACTGGCAAGACGACATCTACAAGCGGTGCCCACTGGGTAATTACAGTGCACCGTTCGATTTTGTGCACAAGTCACACATTGGATCCGACTCGGTGGCTGGCACATTCGTACGTGGTCGCTTGAATGCATTTTAGTCATTCTTACTCATGCACGGCTTGCAGGACAAGAATGTGCTTCCCATCTATGCTGAGATTATCGGTGGACAGCCGACCATCGCAAAATCTCGACCGCCTTCTGGGATCATCGTTGCGCCCCGCTCTCGACCTTCTTCTGGTACTCCTCTGGGTGCCATTGCCAAGGCAACCTCGTCTTCGGGATCGGGGGGGATCGTATTGGAGGGACGATTTATGATCAAAGAGAGCGGGGTATTCACTGGTTGGCTTTGGAAAGATCGATGGTTGTCACTCACCGCACAGGGTCTCGTCATTCATCGTCAAGCCTTCAAGGTCCGTAGCCTTACCTGTCCCCTTCATTCTTAGTGCTTACTCGCCTCCAGTCATCCCCCGCTTCCAAAAAGATTCCTCTACCAGCTCTCACCCGGGTAGATCCTGATGTGAAGCGACACAACTGCTTGATTGTAGAATTTACCACTGGACCTAGTCCCTCTTCGCCAACAGACAACCTCTCTATTGTATTTCCTGGCAACTCGGAATTATACACGTGGCGCGATGAGCTCTATCTCCGAAGCGCGTTATCATCGCCTATCGGACTCCCCACTAACTTTGTCCATCTTGTCCATGTTGGATTCGATCCTGTGACTGGAGCGTTCACCGTAGGTTTCCCTCCCTTGATCAGCTCGTTTATTTAATTTATTTTTTAGGGCCTGCCAACAGATTGGCAAGGGATGGTAAATCCTGCTGCCAGTGACAAGAAATCCCGCCGCCAGTCAAGGCGCAAATCTGCGCCCCTGGTACCGCCAGCCTCTGCATAAGTCCGCCTCCGCAGGACGGTCGTGGAAGATGTATTCTCTCCCCACCTGATTGTTTCCATTTGTTTCTCTCGGCCCCACATACCCCGGCTTTTACAGGGCCCCTTATGCCTATGCATTATGTATGCGTCAGCCAGCGCCCGCGATAATGCTGTGCTCGCGACAATATTTTTATGGACCCAGGTGCTGTTCTCTGAGGAGCCCCCCTCAACTCATCAGGTCTAGCTTTCCTTATTCGCAACCAGTACGGAAGGATCTCCGAGTTTTCATCTCATTCCCCTTGTGGTGAACATTGGTTTCCTTTCTGGATGGGTCGTTCTTTCTTCCCTTTCCTGCGCTGCGCCGCCGCCCTGTTTTTGTATGTCCTCATGACCCCCAGATATGTCCACTTTAACGACCTATATTGTTTACGAGTACGAGTTCTTGTCTGCTTAGCTAGTTTGCTTTCCTCGATCCATCCTCCTCGCTCTGATCAACTCTCCTCGCTTTCTCTCCCTCATGTCAGCCAAGTCCTTCCACATATACGTTTTCTCCCCCTTTCCCCCCTTGCCACACAGTTTTTATTCCACGCATCATACGCACACGACACATCCATCCATCGAGCCTTCCATCCTTTTTGTTTCACTTCACTCTTGCTCTCACGCAAACTCATTTCTGACCTCGTCTACCCTTGCCTCCACCCCCTCTCCGACGCCCCAACCGTTCCTCTGTTCTTCCTGTCACGAAAAAATCGCTATGTTATTGTATTGTATACGTTTCGTGTATTTCCCCCCACCTGATCCCGGCTGTACGTTATACCCCTACCCCAAGAGTCTTCACTCCCCTTTTTTTTCCTTCTTCCGAATTCCCTATTCGAGCCTTCCACCAACGGTAATTTCAGATATCGTTGCATTGGTTGGTTAGATATCGTCCCTGTGGGTCGGTCGGCCCCAACCTGTGGCACATGGTCCTCTGGCTCCATCCCAATGGGATTTCCGATTTTCTTTTGGTTCCCCCGAACCCCACTGGCAATGGCCCCCTTTTTTTTCTATTTAGCTATAGTTCTATACGCGGATGCATTTCCCCCGCGCCAGCGGCTCCCAGGGATTCGCCATCTTTTTTGGTTTCAATTGGAGTTGTATACATATTCAATAGAAAGAACTCGGCGATAATCATCATAAAGATCAGTACATTCGTTTGATACTGCTATTTTGGAACGACTGTTTGTTATTTTTGAGATCAACGTTGTCAACTTGAACTTGTAGAGGTTAGCTTGTTTTCTGCAGGATGAAGGGAAGTGGGTTTCTTTCTGGGCGTGGCGTCTCATTGACAAGGTAGGTACGTACGTAAAACGCAGACTGATAAGGTGAACAATAAGCCGTTTGTAGGTTTTTCCCAAGTTCTTATTGTTTGCTCCCATCAGCCGCACCACCACCACCACAGCCACCGTAAGTCACGAACAAAAGAAAAAATTTTGAGACAGAACAGTGGACAGCTAACTTGCACATGTGTGTGAGTGTGCACATGGTCGGCGAGTCTGCTGGTGCTTAGGAGGATTGACTGTCGATGAAGGGGAGACGGCTGTCATACTTACTGTCGATAGGCTAATATGGCTGAGACGAAGGTAATGAATGAAGGTCGAGATCCCTTCGCGTCCAGTACATCTGCGGGCATAGGTAATGCCTGACGCTATGGTCGAGGTCGCGGAAGGCAAGATACTGTCAACATTCTGCGCTACTCGCCTTCGAAGGTGTAGTGATGCCGCAATGGACTGGCTGCCATCTTGAACAATAAGAAAGACAAGCCTCGGTCTACATCTTACTCCGTTCGCTCTGCCGCTAGCTCCTGTGTCGTATCGCCGCCGCGAGATCGGCACCGAGGTCTTCGTTGATTTTCCGGCGGTCTAGAGGTAATGGAAACCTCGAAAGCGCATGGGATCAACGTCTGATGTTACTCCTTATTGTTTTTTATTCGTACTCGACGTTTCCGCCTATCCCATCTGGGAAATCCTCTAAGGATCTACTTCATGCAATCAACATCCTATTTCCAACTGGACATGGGGCGATGTATGACCCTAGGCGCCCCCGGCCCTTCACTCATTTCTTTTTGTTCTGTCTCTTTCTAGACGATCGCAATGGATCATGGGGTTTTGGAACCCAAGTCCCTGCAATAATGATCACATCACGGAAGTATGTACCTACACACGACCAACTGGCTTCCCCTGCATGTGCACCCGCTCCGAGTCGTTTTCCCTCTGTCCCCTTCTTCCAAAAAGGGTGTATTACCCCAAGGAGCTCGTGAAATTTTGTGGGATAGGGCAAGGGGCTTCTCTTAAGCCCTCGAATGGATGGTTGGTGCTCAAGAGGTTCTGGACCCAGAATGATATATGGTATGGTCACTTGATCGTGAATTTTTTCAATGTATGATCATAAGACTTCACCTTCGTCTCGAATACAAATCCTCTCGCATACCAAAGAGTATTTATTAATTATGGTCGACGGCGACTCAGGAATCTTTGCATGAACTATTCGATTCGGGCCAGAAAACCATGCATTTTTTTCGTGTACTTTATCGAGTTCGGGGATGTTATTATTTTGCTGCACCAATCTATTTGAGGTTGGTTTCTCGGATCAAAAAAAGCTGCACAAGAAGAATTGAACCCAGGACGACAGGAGCTAATAGGACGTGGAACTGCTACAGCTTGAACGACGATGGCAAAAATTGAGGATGGGCAAAGTCCACAACGGACCAACCTGTGATATCAGACCATTCTACCCCATCTTTATTGGCGGGGAAATCGCCGTCCTCGTACTTCGATCCAATAACGACCCGACCAGAAACCTCGTCTACCAGGTCACGACCACGCGTAACCGATGTATGGTGACCCGCAAACTGTCTGGTAGGAGGATCCCAATCTTCCCAATCTTCCTCTTCTGGCCAGTTGAACGCAAGCGTGAAAGCTTCCTCGCCGAATTCCTTGGGTTCGCTATAAATCTTGTCGATGCAAACTGTGATCGCTGTGGAACTTATCAAGTCGGGTAACGCGGGCGCCGTGGCTAGCAGAAGGAGGGCTGAAATGCGTCCATCGTGTGGAATCGCCAATCCGTAAATTCGATCACCCTGCGCTAATGCCAGGCGAGTATCGAAGGAGCCGTAGGCAGCCTTTGAAAACTCGATGGTGGAATGGCGAGAAAATGGAGTGGACCAAATGGGCTCCTCAAATGGAGTCTTCCGCGGGAACATGCACTAATGGCTTTGTCCAACGAAATTCCGGCATCTTATAGATGCCAATTGCTTTGCCACGAGAATCAACTGCTAGGATTTTGTTCTCGGGGAGGATTCGAAAAATCTTTAACAAAAGTTTAGCGAAAGAGGTGCAAAGGAAGTCAAATCTTACATTACCAGGTTTATACCCGAAGATTGACGTCGCGTATCTGGTTGAACTTGAGGCGCGCGAATTGAGGAATTTGACACTGTGATTCGAGGTATTGATGCCCATATATACATAGCCTCCCAGGATATCGTAGATTCTGTAGGTTTCTTTTACGACCTCACTGGCTTACTACCGCGTTGTGTTTCCATGGTTTACTCACAAACGCTGGAAACCAGATTTTTTCCCAGAAGAAGCGTAAAGGACTCCCTTTGACATAACCTAACGCTGAAGCATACAAACTAGCATAACCTAACGCTGAAGCATACGAACTTGCAATGACTCGAAAGTATATTTATGGGTCACAATCTTTTAATAGAACAGTTTGGTGTGTAAATCAAGTAGGTCCACCTTGGCTTTCGCCATTCGGTTAATTTCCATCATTGCGGCACTGGATAACAGTTGAATAATCAACAGTAGATTATCAGTGATGGAACGACTTACGCAGACAGAAATAACATCACTGCCACAAGTTCCAGAGTTGGGATCCGTGCGACAGGCATATCTGGATAAAATCAACACGCAGAAAATTGTAGATCAGTAGCTAAGCTTACCGAAGCCCTGTGAACGAATTTGTGTACTCGTCGAATATAATAGGTGGAGGGCTGCACGCGAATATCCCCTCGTTGCAGGGATTATTATTCGTGGTGAGGCCATCGACGACATTGCAGCTGTCATCATAGAACGTTCCCTGCACCGAATAAGGTAATGATACAATGTCAGGGAAGAGCACTTACAGCGGTTGACACCTCCGCCGAGAGATTGCACGTTGCCAATGCCGTAGTTGAAGCCCGGGCATATAGCCAGAGTAGAGCTAACAAGCAGGAGTGGGAGAGCAAGTGTCTTGAGGTAACTTTGCATTGTGATTTAGTTATCGAATTTCAAACATCCATCAACCTTTATATACGCTCGAGTCTGCCGATTCCAGCGGGACTAATCTTAGGAGGACTCACTGGTAACGAGCGCTGCGAATGTCTTCCATTCTCATCACAGAAGGCAGGAAGCGCTATGTTGTATGATGTTGCTGGGCGCACATGAGCGAAGGACGATTTCGGGACAAATTGCAGTGTTTGAAGTATTTTCCGCTCTATGATGAGCGCTAAAAATAGTTGAATAAAGGATCCTCCATCTCAACTGAATAACCCGAGCGTAATAAATGGAATTGGTCGTTGGCTCGCTGCGACGGGCGCGGTAGAGCATTATTTAACCCGTTGGCGGCCCTAACTGGTTGAGAAGACCGGTCTATTTTGGTTCGGGCTTTGCGGTCTACCTAACTTGCGGTGGAAACCTAGGAGATCGGCTGCGTGTGCGGCGATCGCTCCAACATTCAACTTCAACGTTGACGTCCATTCGCATTGATGCAATGAGGTTTCACGTAGTATCAGGGGTTCGGTACTAGGAGGGGTGACACGCTATCAATGACAAGATGACCTTAATGGAGCGGCCTTCAGCTTTACCTTCAGTGCGGACGCAATCCTTCTCGAGGATGAATTTTGTATATATCAGATAGGTTCGGTAGGCCTTTTACATCGGTAGGCCTTTTACAGTTCGCTTATTAGCTTGGTTTTCGAATATTCCCTTAATCCTGTGTCTGCCAGGAAAACCTTTACATTCAATTACATATGGGAGATGATGGAGAGGCTACGGTATGCATGTAACTGGGGGCAACGCCGGCAAAAATTGAGGATGGCAAAAGTCCACAACTGACCATTCTCCCAGACTCCCGTTTTCGAATTCGGTGTCCTCGTACTTCAATCCAACAACGAGCCGGCCAGAAACCCCATCGACCAGATCAAGATCACGCATGGACCAGTCATGACCCACCAACACCTTGTGTGTGAACTGCAGTATAGGAGGCACCCAAGCCGTCGGCCCCAAATATGCCTCTTCCGGCCAGCTGAAGGCAACCATGGAAGCTTTCAGTGAACAATGCATGGGTTTGGCATAGATCTTGTCGATGCAAATGGTCACCTCGGTGGATCGCATCAAGTCAGGTAAAGCAGGGGTAATGGCTAGCACATGGAGGGTTGGTGTGCTTCCATCATGTGGGATCACCAATCCGTAAATCCTGTCGTCCCGCGTGAATGCCAGACGGGTAGCGAATGGACCGTAGGAAGGCTTTGAGGACATGATGAGAGCGTACTTTGGGGCTTGGCAAGAGAGCGAAGCAGACCAGATGGGTCGCTGAAGGTTTACATCGGTTGGAGGAACCTCCAAAGGCCATGCCCAACGCAATTCTGGAATAACATATATATTGATTTTGTTCCAATCTTCAATGGTCAAAAATTTGTTTTTTGGGAGAACATGAACCCTCTTCGATAAAATTTAGCAAAAGAAGTGAGAAGAAAATAAAACCTTACAGCGCCAAATTTGAATTTGAGAGTTGACACCGCGTGTCTGGTGGAACTTGAGGTGCGCCAATTGAGAAATTTTGCGCTGGGATGCAGGTCACCGACGTTGTAGTATGATATCATCACATAGTCTCCCATCATGTCGTAAATGTCCTCGCAGGGGCCGAGAGATTTGATTTTAGATACGGTGACGAGCTTGGCCTCAGGACCACGGCCTCTTTGCTCCACTCTAAGAACATCGAACCGTATAGGCGATGCTAGGGTATGATTGTAAGCTGCATCCAAACTTCGGTCGTAAGTGGAAAACCTTACGAGGATTGTCGGGATCAGCGAACACAAGGCCAAGCATGAAAGCAAGACAACTCTGGCTATGATCCACTTGTGCATGTATCCCCTTCAATACCTTATTGTTTTCCGGGCCCGCGTCCTTGTAGATAACGGTCGAGGTAAATTCAGGCGAGTCCAAGTCATACGCCAAGATAGCCCGATCATAGTCAGGATCATAGTTGCTTAAATTCCGCCCAAAGGTTAACAACCATCGACCACCCTCAAGCAGCACGACCTTTCCTCTGTTCCCAATGGGCAAGCCGCCATAAGGAATGATTCGCTCTTGTGGTTTTCGAGGGGAGTTCCACCCGAGCGTGCTACTGATATTGCGAAACAAAATGTTCCTCAGGTCCTGAGCTGTGTACCACTGCATGTCGGTTGATGCCTCCAGAATCGGGCGGTAGAGGAGAGTCGGTGAATCACGGAGAAGAGTGATCCAGATAGAACGATCTTGAGCGATTTCAAAAAATGTCCTGCACACCTATATGTTAATTAATTTTAACAGTTAGTTCTGCCCCGGAGAGATTCGAGAAGGAACTACAAGCTGACCTGGCTGGCGTGGAGTATATCCCTCCATCTCATGTTCTTGAAGACCTCCAACATTACCTCCGTGGGTAGGCTGAGTAGAACGCTGACCATCGTTTCTCAATGTTAATGTTAAAGTTCCGAGCGCTGAGCCTAAGAAATTGAGCGGTGTCGCCCTCGAATCAGCGCAATGTCTGACTCTATGGCGGAATTCTTGCAATGGTTCAGTCAAACGACCATGAAGGTCACTCGGTTATGTAGATATGCCCTTGATCTCGCTCAGGATGCTGAGAACAGCACGTAGGAGGACCTCCGGAAATTCTAAAGGGATGGACGTGGAGGGCAAACAAGCTCGCAAGTGGTAACAACCATTGCATACAGTATCAATTACGTAATTAATAACAGGTCCGAAAATTGTCCGAACAGGCACCAGACAAGTTGAAAGAGGCGCTCATCGATCATCATCTTCATTCGCAGATATCAATATCCCTCTGATGACAGAGGTCCCCCCTTTCATTGTATTCGGATATGGATCCCTAATTTTCAAGGCATCTACTCCCTTTTTTCTCTCTCACTCTAATCATCAATACTCACCCACCCTTACGTCCAGCCGCCTCCTCATGTTATCGCACAAGGTAAAAGCCTCCAAACAAGGATATAAAACTCTCGTTAAAATTTGATTGTACAAGTACCTGGATTCCTGAAAGGCTATGTGCGTCGTTTCGCCCAGAAATCGCACGATCATCGTGGAACCCCGGAGGTGAGTTCTCAGTACCATCTTTGGGGGGATCGAGGTTGATTTTCCTTTTCGTGTACCCCAGAACCCTGGGAGGGTGGTGACCCTTGTACATAAAGAAGACTGGGATAAATTTTCAGCCTCCGTAGGTTCCTCTAGACATCTCGTTAAAGAGCACCCGTTGGAATCCCATCTAACAAATTTTAGGACGCATTTCCAGATGATGATACTGTATGGGGTACATTTGCATTGCTTTTATCACTGGAAATTCCATCAAATCAGTTATCACAGGCATCGCATACACGATTGACTCTGCCTATGAGGCGGAAGTACGAGATTACCTAGGTAAGCCAAGAATCTATCGTCATTCAAACTTCCTGTAGCTTCGCCTCTAATTTCTTTAGATTATAGAGAAAAGGTCAGCAATTTCTAGGATACGAATAAGGCTGTGCGTGACAATTTTCACGTAGGACGGATATACCATGGAGACGTTGGACATCCATGGCATAAACGCGGACGGAAACGAAACGGTGATTATTCACAACGTAAGTTTATTGATGATTTTTCTTTCATAATCCTTCCAAGCTACCAAACATCAAATCTAACCATTTTCACGCCTTGACAGGCCTACGTACGTGACACCATGCTTTACTTCCGTTGCCGTGGAATAAATATTATATTCAACCCCTCGTAGTGCTACGTCGGGCGTAACGACAACCCCTCCTTCAGTGAGCAGAGATCTTTATGTACCTCCACATCCCTGCTTACCACCAGCGACTCTTCCCATCCACACAGTCGGTTCTGAACCTCTAAACGTCCTTGGACATCGAATCTGGCAATCAGTAGGTCCATCAGGGCCAAATAAGGTATGTCGATTCCCCACCAAAGGTATTATCGGACTCCACGAACGGGTTCTCATCATCCCAGGATTATCTCTTCAAACTCGCAGATGCGATCCGCGAGCTCTCGCCGAACTCGTACGATTCTCACCTTTTCGCCCTGGAGGTGAGTTTTCGCAAGTTCTTTTCTCCAAGTGATCCTTACCTCTTCTCGCAGGCGATCGTCCGTGAACTGGATCGCCAAAACACAGATACCAAGACATGATAGGCGGCGAAGGAAGGATTCATTCTAAGTATTTCATTTATATAAACAATAGAAATAAGTAAAAGGATATATATCCCAATGTCCGACTACATTTGTGCCTGGGATGTAAATGATAATTTTCTTCAGGAGGTAAGGATAGGAACAAATAGGGGCGATAGGGGAGTTAGGCAACCGGACATTGGCCTACGAATCGCGCGGAGACTGGTTGGGGGCACCTACGCTCGTCGATCCATAATGAGGCCCATTCTCATTAACGAGGAATTGCGCAACTTCGCTTTGGGGGGACGCAATTAAAAGTGGGGTGCGTTCTGGGTCTTTCGTATCACGCCTCCTTTCCCGTTCGACGATGCTGAGATGTTGGATGAGCGCCAGCCGGAAAGGGGAGAAACGCAAGCTTAGATTTGAAGAAGAAAAATGCTTACCCTCGCATGACAGCCGCGGTCGTCGCTCGCTTGGCGCGTCGTTTGCTTTGGTTATCTTCATAGCGATCAGTTTCGTCTACGATCTCCTCGGTGATGATTTCCTAGTTCAGGTACTGAATTTGGGTCGTGAAAGTCGCTTCTCTTGCACATACCTCAATAATGTCTATAGAAATGAATTAGTATCAGGACGAGTATGCCCAAGCATGATGGAAAGATATACCTTCAAGAGTGATTACTCCGATCGCACCCCCGGCGACGCCAGGAGTGCGACTTATCAAGAGAAGATGTGCTCTTCCTGTTTGGCTCATCGTTACATGAGTCAAGGTATATCAGAGAGATCAAAAGAGCCGATCCCTACAAATAATCCAAAGCCTGGAAACAGTTAATCAAGGGAAGGGCTTCGGGGAGGATGCCCAAAGGAAAGGACGAAACAGGCAGAGCCTTGCTCGGGTCGTAGGTAAGGAGCTATACAACGAGGGTTATAAAACGGAATCCGTGATTTCCATAGACCTACCTTCTTGATGAGCAGAAGCCCAACGAAGGCCATAGGGTTGCCAGCTTCGTGTACAGGGAACCGGGAGTAACCACTCAGTAAACTATGGATATTGTCAGCCAACTGACAATGTAAAGAGAGAAGGACACACATAGCATCGACGGCTTTGTGATCCAAAATAGTATCTGCGCTAAGAATCATCGTATCCTATTCAACAATCGTCAGACCAAACGCAAAACGAATCATATGGGAAATGGCAACCTGAATCGGGGTCATGATTTTTTCCACGTTTTTGGTATTCAACTCCAGAACACCATTCAAAATGGCGATCTCATCATCGCGAAGAGGTTCTTCACCATTACGGTGGAACTGAAGGAAAGACTTGAGTTCCGCCTTTTTGTAGGTGTGCCCTTCCCCGGTACCGAGGATGTAATCGAGAAGTTTGGCAATGGGCCAGGCAATGGGAGCTATTGATGTTTTAAAAATAAGCTCGCGGAAGGCTAGATGGAAAAATGTAGCATACCGAATAAATACATCATTCCAAGAACGAGAGGGGCGCAAGCTGCACCAATAGATAGTCCATAACGGACACTGACAGCCTGAGGAATGATCCTTTGCGCACACAACGTTGGCTTGCGAGGGCGAAGATAGGTAATTTCCACTTACTCTCTGTTAAGCTGAGTCACTAGAGACAATTAAGATACTGGGGAAATTTACGCACCCAAAGACAACTATTTGGGGGAGAGTCAAGATGACGAGTGGAATTATTAAGAAATTCACGAACCAATGGCAGCTGTAGCGATCACAATCGCCGCAAACCCGCCGCCCAGCTAAAAGCAATCAGAAGGCCATGGTCCAATATGAAGAGTTTGACATACCGCACTGTCCAAGAATATAGGCAAGCTTTCGTTGACGATCTGCACCGCGTCGGTTCGGTGTCGCTGGAAGTTCGACGACATTGACACGCACCACATTACTGAGCAGCAGAACCTAGAGAATCCTCAGAACCCGAAAAGGAACTGAAATATTGGAGACTTACTACAAGGACCCAGTGCCGGCCTTTATTCATGAGCTTGAGAACTGATCCCCCTCGTTAAGATATGATTTCCAACGGCGTGACTATTCGAGTACCTTTCTGCGCATTCCTCTTGACCTTTAAATCTTCTGACGATGTGGCAAGCACACGAAGATGGAGCTCATCAAGCCCCATCAGCCCAAGGGTCAGTCTGCAAAACCATTCATTAGGCCGAAAGAAAGGTCAAAGATTCGACGACTAACCCAGCGAAAACTCCTCCTGCAAGAACAAGGCCCATACTGATCAAAAGTTTGCTCCAAAATTCAGAGGAACCTGGCTCTGCGGGCGGCTGTTCGATTGGTACATTATTTCTGAAATAAGGAGAAGCAAGTGTCGTGCGCAATAGAAATATGAGAGTGGGTAGGTTTGACCGCATGGGAGGGTAATACTAACGTATCT
Source organism: Hebeloma cylindrosporum (assembly GCA_000827355.1). NCBI lineage: Eukaryota > Fungi > Basidiomycota > Agaricomycetes > Agaricales > Hymenogastraceae > Hebeloma > Hebeloma cylindrosporum. The sequence goes on along the minus strand of KN831770.1, from coordinate 1,867,442 downwards.
AATCATGGCCTGAGTTTCATGGTCAATAAATGGGATTACGTCACCATCAGTTCACGATCACATGACGAGTCGCGTCTTTGTGAGAACGCGGCAGGGTCACTAGTTCACTGGCAAGCCTCAAGGACTGGGCATCGTGGCACTTTGGTGGCATTCAAGTTCGAGCGCAAGCTCTAGACCTTTTGAGCTGTTCAAGGGGCCTCGGTTTAAATTTTATCAAAATAAAATTGATAAATAATATACATTATTGAGTACAACGGGAAAAAAATCAAAAATGTTGAGGTATGCATGACATTTTGCATGCAGTATGTGCTGAATTACTTGCCAGTGCTACCAAGGTTGACTACGACCCATTTTCTGTTGGACTCGGCTGTGAGTCGTATCTAGGGAATACCGAGTCATTGTAGCGGTGGCCGTTTTGGGGATAAACCCCGTCGAGGGATACTGAGCGATTGTTTACATGCCCGAGCAGAGCGCTATTTTCGTTGAATAGCTCATGCAAAGGTTTTCGTCGCTCGACAATTCTTTTTGGCCAATTAGAATTATTGAGTATCTATGAAAATATACAGGCGCTCACCCTCGCATCACAGTGGAAGTCGTTGAGCGCCTAGCGCGGCTCTTGGATTGGTTGTCGTGATATTGGTCCGTCTCATCAACAATCTCCTCCGAAATGATTTCCTAAAATGTCAGATACATAATCATAAATTATTGGTATAAAGAGACGAATGGGAGTACCTCGATTATATCTTGCGAAATGAAGCAAGAAGGTCAGTAAGGCTACAAGGGCTGAAAAATATGGCACACCTTCAAGAGTGATAACACCAATAGCTCCACCTGCCTCGCCAGGGGTACGGCTCACCAACAACAGATGAGCTCTGCCAGTTTGACTAGAAAATATATTAGCAAGCCATTGTATTAGGCGCCTAATACTGATACGCACAAATAGTCCAAAGCTTGGAAGCAGTTTATCGACGGGTGACTTTCAGGAAGGATAGACAGTGGAAAGCTTGAGACGGGTAATGCTTGACTCGGGTCGTACGTCAGAAGCTATGTTTAAGGTATGAATGGTCAGGCCAAAGTCTTTTCCCCGAAATAAATCAATTGTGCATACCTTTTTGATGAGCAAAAGGCCAATAAATGACGTTGGATTTCCCGGTTCGTGAACTGGGAAGCGAGAGTATCCACTCTGGAGTCTACAAAGCAAAACATATGGTTAGAGCTTTCGAGAGACTTAAAATGAAAGGAACAAACATCGCCGCAACAGCCGCGTGGTCAAGGATATCATCGGCGCTTAATATCACAACGTCCTAAATAGCTGGTGTCAAAGAACAGAAAAAACATTTTGAAAACAACGGACTCGGAGCGGGGTCATAATCATCTCCACATCCTTTGTGTTGAGCTCCAGGACACCATTCAAAATCGCAATCTCATCATCTCGAAGGGGCTCCTCCGCCATGCGATGAAACTGCAGGAACGATTTCAGTTCCGCCTTCTTGTACATATGTTGGTTGTCAGCTCCAAGTACGTAGTCAAGGAGCTTGGCAATAGGATACGCTATTGGGGCTAATAACATAGATCTATTAGCGCGGTCGGATATTGGCAAGATAGTGACTTTACCGAAAATGAACATCATGAGGAGAACCAGAGGGGCACATGTTGCGCCAACGAAGAGACCATAGCGTACGCTAATGGCCTGTGGGATGATCCTAGAGGCCGGTGAGAATCAGTTGTAAAAACATAGATTCCTGCTTACTCTCTATGAAGGGCAAGGTTGTGATCAGATTATGAACGAGAATCGATGCGGTGACATACCCGAAGATAACTGAGATATTGAATGCTAATGTCAGATAGCTTTTCTGGGACTCAATGGTAAATTGACTATACCAATTGCCGTCGTAGCGATGGCGATGGCGGCCACACCACCTCCGAGCTGCGATGGGTGAGAAGCCAGCGCCTGATTGAGAGGCCACAGAACTCACAGCATTGTCGAGGAAAATGGGTAGACTCTCGTTCACAATCTAAATCAAGAGAATATTTCAGTTAAGGAAGAGATATGTAGGCATTGGGCATACCACGTTCGACAGCAGCAAGACCTAGAAAAATATGAGAAAATTAGGCCGAAGGCTTGGAAAGGGCACGTACCACCAGCACCCAGTGTCGACCTCTACGAAGGAGACTGAGGACTTGAAAGCTAGTTAGTACATTCTAGTGAGCAAAGTAACGTAGCCCGACCTTTTTGTGCATTGCGTTTCTCCCTCAAATTCTCTGAAGAGGTAGCCAGAACACGGAGATGGAGTTCATCGAGACCCATGAGACCTAGCGTCAAGCTGCAAGTGTTAACGTCGCAAGGTCAATAAATGGAGTCCGATCTTTGCAAGTTTATCACGTACCCAGCGAAGACGCCCCCCGCCAGGACAAGCGCCATACTGATTGTTAGGTGGTACCAGAACTCGGGAGATCCTCGCTCGGTTCCACCATTGCCCGCATTCGCTGGGGAGAAAGGGCGCCGAAAAGGGGAGGCAATAGTGGCCCTGACGAGGAGTATACTCAAGGCGAGTCCGTTCCTTCTCACAGCGGCCATAGAGCTCAAGGGATGGGCGTTCGAAGGCGGACAAGGAAAAGGAAAACAATGGGGAAGGTACCGGGAGTAAAGACTCTACTTAAGGTGATAACGAAGCTGTTGAGCGCGATTTACTATCCAAAAGAGTTCAAATGCGCCAGGCCGTGTACGAAGGAGATCTGTGAAGGTTGATGCGGGATGCAGTATGATTGGTTCATCGCCCAACAGCAAAATCTTCGCACCATAATTTTAGCATTGCGGCATTTTCGCTTGTTCTCCCGTTGTGAGATATCATTCAACATATAACAAGTTACGTGACAAGTAGTGAGTGTGGATGAGTATCCATATTTTTCATATTCATGGGTGCTATACCTAATTCAATCCGTTTCCTCGTTTCACGACGCAAGGTCCATGTTGAGTTGGGTAGATAAGAACAAACCATAAGATGCCAAGCAAATCATATCGGCTAAAGTATCTCGTTATCGTGCAGCTGCAGGATATTCGATGACTGTTTTTGGCTTCGGACTGAGGAAGATGAGCTGAAGGATGAAGGTGCCAAGGAAAGCAAGCAAAAACGCCAAGCAATCGTGGCTGAGCTTTCAGCTTTATCTCTGTGTGAATCCAGGCAAGAAGCTTCAACATGGAGTCAGAAGCGAGGCTATGCCGTTCAGGAGCATTGCATACCCTGAGCCGGAGGTAAGTAAGTAATATGTAGACCAACGAAGAGAGGCTTGGCGTATGATCGCAACTCTGGCTTGGCGCTTATTCAACGATTGGACACACAACTTTCATCGAAGTTGCTGTGGACCCCGTTAAATAAAAAGATGTCGGACCTAGGCAGACGCCCATGATGTTTCTAGTTTTTACACATTCTCCCCAGGATGGATGGAAGATGGGAGTAGTAGTATCAAATCGATTTAGCTATGAGATCCTGATCCCACATTACGCCGTTATCTTGTCGATGGATCCAGACAGTAACTTTAGGTCAAGAAGTTTCGGCCTTCATTGCCAAGACTTACGAGGCTCCCAACGAGAGCAGCGGTAATAGCAAGGAAATTAATGATGTCAGGCCCCAGGGAAAGGCACTCTTAAACCCCCATCGCAAGCATTCAATGGGGGTTGTGGAGGGCTGTCCGCTTAAGCCTACTGTAGTGGAGACTGTAAGTCCCGAATGGAAAGGAAAGGACCCGCCCAGGGGCGACTGGTGACCCGCGACCACCAGTTGTTGCCCCAACTATCAACATTCATGCACATGCGTTGACATCATAAACGCGTTTGAAAAGCACCGCACGTTGAGCGGTTTTAGACCCGTCGACTCTCGGGCACGCTCCTCATAGACCGTTAATTTCCCATCTAATTCTTCCCGTGGTTGGTGGAGCCGCGGTACAGAAATGGACGTTTAGAATTGCTATCGCGGCATGCGGACGCTTGTCCGCTTTGAAGCTGGAGCCCCAAGATTGAATTCGGGTGCACGTCATAATGGACAGAAGGCAGAATATGTGCAACTGAGGCAAATTACATCCCATTCCAGGTCGAAAGTTTGGTGTATGGCGTTCGAATACCTTTCGCTTGGCACCGCGTTCCCATTGACTGAAGCACAAACTCCGCCCCCGTTAGCTCCACTTGAATGCACCCAGAATGCACCCTTTACTTATACATGGTTGGGACCTTTATATTATCCACTGCAAAACCTATCCTAAACGGCCCAGAAACGGTTTATGAGGATTTCCGAGAAGAAATAAGGTATCTACACCTGAAACAAAAGTTGACGTCTCCATGGACTCGTTCGACGCAACAGGATTTGTTACACAATAAAAATGTGTAGCAGAATAGCATAGCGACTGAAACAACACCATGCCTCTTCGCGCCCCACTCTGCGAGATTGCGATCAAGGCAAGGGGTGTGGTGTTGTTTCCGATAGGTTTTTTTTCCGTAGTGCTGGCGGGTAATACTTTGCTCGAAGAACGATTAGGTCCTAAATGCTCCCATACGGTGGCGCAGGCTTGTTTCCAGAACGTAACCTTTCGACAAGAGAAGAAGTTTCCGTGAAAGAGGTTCTCCTTCCTCGGCCTTCAACGATTCTAACGGATGTGAGATTTTAGACCCCGAGAAGCAGAATATTAGAAAATAAGGAACGAACCCCCCACGCCCACTAGAAATAACTTGCCGTCTAGCCCTACGTTTATTGTGGTTGTCTTCGTATTGATCTGTCTCATCGACGATTTCTTCCGAAATTATTTCCTGTAGTTGGTGGGACCGGCCTGATTAGCTCCCCCTCAGTATGTAATGGAAATAATCACTAACCTCGATAATATCTGATTGAGCGGCATGAAGAATTAACGGCAAGATTTCTGAAAATAGCACAAGGATCCACCTTCCAAGGTAATGATACCCAGAGCTCCACCAGAGATACCCGGTGTTCGGCTAATCAAGAGTAAGTGTGCGCGTCCTGTTTGGCTGTAAAGTGGAGAAAAGATTACCTCGGGGAGAGGCGATGAGGGAAATGGATTATGCGCACAAGTAGTCTAAGGCTTCGAAACAGTTTATTGATGGCGGGGCTTCTGGTAGGATGAAGAGCGGGAAAGCGGAGACAGGCAGAGCCTTTTTGGGGTCGTATGTGAGAAGCTTGAATAAAAAAAGGCGACATCGGGTTCAGAATGTGCGGAATGAGGTATGAGGATACGTTTAATACCATTTTAACGAGAAGCAGCCCGATGAACACATTTTTATCGCCTTTTTCATGAACTGGAAAGCGCGAGTATCCACTCTGCAAACTATACACAAGATTTAGGAGCTGAAAGCAATAGAGAAATTAGGAACTGACATGGCATGGACAGCGGGGTAGTCTAAGATATCATCAGCGCTCAAACAAACAGTATCCTGAACCAAAAAAGGATGAACGGTAGCAACGCCGTATGAATACAAGACGAACCTCGAGGGAGGTCATGATAGTTTCGACCTTTTTTGTGTTCAGCTCCAACACGCCGTTGAGGATGGTGATTTCCTCATCTCTGAGCGGTTCGTCGCCAGTTCGATGGAATTGTAGGAAGGATTTGAGTTCGGCTTTCTTGTACGTGTGCTGTGCTTTCGTCCCCAGTGCCCAATCAAGGAGCTTAGCAACGGGCCACGCAATAGGAGCTTCGAAACCCTCTTTTAATCTAAAAAACATTCGGTTTGAAAAGTATGACCATACCGAGAAGAAACATCAGCGCGAGGACGAGGGGCGCACAAGCCGCGCCTATAGAAAGACCGTATCGTACGCTGACAGCTTGTGGAATTATTCTATGCACCAAAGGATCATCAGCGTATGGTTCGAAGAGCTAATGAGTAAGTTTTACTCTCTAGGAAAGAATGGCCAAACCGAAGTCAAATGTTATCTTGAGATGACGGTACAGTTGCGTACCCGAAGATAACTTAAGGTATGATCAGCCGAGTACGAGGCGGCTTTTTAGGAATAAATAAGCGTACCTATAGCGGCGGTTGCGATCACAATAGCAGTGTAACCGCCACCGAGCTAGTGGAGGATGGGTTTCACGAGGGTAATACAATTAAAAAAGTTGGGATAACGCACAGCAGAGTCCAAAAATATAGGCAAGCTCTCATTGACAATCTGAAGATAAAGTTATGCAAGGATCTTAGAGAATTTTTTATGATACAAACCACGTTGCACAACAACAAAACCTGGCAAGCGGCAAATTTAATTCGAGCAGGGCTAAGAGAAGAGAACACGCACCACCAGAACCCAATGTTTTCCTCTCGACATCAATCTCAAAACTGCATTCTAGTTTTGAGTTGTGCGCCGGCATTCCCATGATTCTTCACACCTTTCTGAGCATTTCGCCTTTGCTTCAAATCCTCTGACGACGTTGCGAGCACCCGGAGATGAAGTATATCGAGTCCCATGAGGCCCAAAGTCAATCTGTTTTTGATTTTCAAGCTATGTTGCATGATAATATCTTGGTGACCAACCCAGCAAAAACTCCTCCAGCGAAGACCAAGCCAGCGCTGACGATGAGATGGTACCAGAATTCTTCAGAACCCGGCTCCGCTCCAGGGTGACCTGTCTTGTGTTTCTTCATGGCGTGGTAGAAAGGAGATGCGTTCACAACGCGCAGCAGAAGAATTAATGTGGGTAGTCTGAGCTTCATGACAGTGCTGGTGGATAGGAGATGCGATTCGACATGTCAGGGTCGGAGAGCCAGGAGAAAATAACTGCTGTCGGATCACTCGCCGGCCCGCGCTCCCTTTGTGGTCGGTTACCGGTACGGTGAGGCGATTAATGAGTCCTTGGCGCTCCGTGAAGCGGACTTGCTCAAATCTTTCTGGCGACAGTAGCCAGAGGAGTACCATTTACAAAAATCTACACAATATATAAGAAAACATCACTCCATATCCAATTCCCGCATCCTGAGGTCTGGGTTGGAACTGAACTCATAATCAGTGAGTACAGTCATTGAGGCCTGCCAGTAATTCCCAACCACGCGCTCTATACTGAGGAGACGAAGCCTTTCCAGAGTATATCCACCATTCCCTATGCGCCATCGCGGTCCTTGGGATTCTAAACCTCCTTCTTGGCAAGAATAACATGCCTAAAACGAAGTGAAATTACCGCGATCAGGATAAAATCGAGATGAAGTTGCTAATAACGCGATGAGCACTTACCTGAAAGAGTGCCTCATAGAAGGAAGCAATTAATAGGGCCAAATATTCCCTTGTTACTCCTTTTCCATCATGACCAAAATACGGACATATAGGCTTCATGTAGAAAAGGTGCGGGTAGCCAGGCCACTAAGAATATGATGGTTCGGTTAAGTCCTCCTGGCTGAAATAAATACCCAGATAACACGCACGGTAATAACGAGCTGGATCTCGAGATCCGTATTTACCTCGTTCATCCAATCGTTAAACACTCTGTCATGCGGATTTTTCAAACCCACTCCCAAAATACAGTCTCGGCTGCCTAATAGCTATGCGCCATGCGTTGTTACATATAATTAATCGAGAAATGTGGTAGTGGCTCACGTTGTCAACTTGAAGGGCTTTCTTTTTTTGAGCAGGGCGCGAGAGATCAGGATCCACGTTCTCTCCGTACGCTTCAAAAGAAGATGACAGCTAGCGATATAAAAGCAAGTTTTAGTATATGAAAAAGGGGACTTCAAAAACTACTCGCAGTACGTGCGCGTTTAAGGGATGCCTGCGGTTTGTTGTTCTCAGAATACTGCAGAGGACTGGGCGCGACAAAGACGGGAGTTGGGGATAGCTATGAATTTCGAAACGAAACCAATCAGTAAAAATTAAGCGCTGTAAATTCTCAGACGGTGCAGGACACATACATGCTGGGGAATCTGGCCACGAAGAAAGGCGGGAGCGGGAGAGTTGGACGGTATGGACTCAGGCACTTGAATACTCCCAGAAACGGTATGGCTCCTAGACAGAGTGGATGGCTTATCGGCAGGATATTCAGAATTGAATAAAAATATGACAGGAAGGTGAAATGCATACTCTTTGGCGAGTGGGTGTCTGGCCACTGATAGAAGGCGTTTTGAAAACCTGCGAATTCCCAGGTAGGGATGAGCTCCTCGATAAAGTGGATGGCTTAAATTTAATGAGCATAACGAAAAAATGTAGAGGCAAGGGCTCATACCGCTGGACGAGCTGGCTGCTGGGCAGTTGGGGCGGGAGAATTGACTCGAGGCGAATTGACAGTGTACTCCTGAGGATTAGATTGCTAAAGAGAATAGATAGTTAGGAATAAGTAAGTGCCAGCAAAACGACACGAGAAACGTACAGCTGGTAGCGAAGACTGGCCGTTAAGTCCATTGGGAGCTGCAAAATCGAGAGGGGTCGAGTTAAAAAATACGTCGCCGGACGTAGGGCCTATTACATGGGGCAAGGTCGACGACGTCCCTGAAATAGATGGGGTCCTCGATAAAGCACGCAGCTGTGAAAACGGAAAGGTCAGCAACGCAAAGTAATACAAAACATAATACATACGGTGGGATGAGGCGTTATAGCACGGTAACCGGTGAGACTTCCATTGAGTGTAGCGACCTCCAAATTGTTTGGCATAGTGGAGCTCCTGGATAAAGCGGATGGCTTTATACACCTCAATATTTAATGAATCACAACTATAAAACGGGCGAGGAACGTACGCGACGTAAGGTCTGGCCATTGTGGACCGTCGGCGTAGGGGAGCTAACTTGGGGCGAGCTGAAAACTTGAGAGTTCCCGATAGGGATGAGCTTCTCGATAACGAGCGCGGCTGAAGGCGGACCAACATTTAGAATATTCCATGAATAAAATACCAGGTACATACCGGAGGAGCATCATAAACAATGATGGGATTAGGTGAGTCGATAACAGGAGAATTGGACACTTGTGATAACCCGGAAACATAAGGGCTCCTGGAGATAGAGGAAGTCTAGAAGAGAGATGAGTGTTCAAAAGTAAGTGGCATGAGGTGAACGACGCGTACGACTTGGCCATGAACCGGAATCGGCGCGAGGCGGTGGAAATATGTAGCAGGCGAGTTGAGGACATCCGATATCCCAGAAAAAGAAGAATTTCGGGAAAGCGGGGATGCCTAAAAAAAGAGAAGCACGCTTGAGTAGGCATCCAGACCATCCCACACGAGATAAAATCGTACAACTTGCGAGGGGTTCTGGCCATTCATCGAAATAGAGGAGTTTCTCGACACCGCGTAAGCCTAGAAAGTGGTTCAGTATCTCGCGAGGAACACAGAATTGACTCAGACGAAGAACAAACCGCGGGAGCGCCATTGGCATATGGAGGACGAGGATGACTTCGTTGGAAGAATCCATCGAGGTTCACATTTGAGAAATCGATCGGGGCAGGACTTTCTTCGCCACCCGCTATCGCGTCGAATATCGACTGCGGCGCATTATTGGGTGTGGGGGGTTCAAAATATGGTGGCATATTTCTGGAGAGGAAAAGGTGAGAGAGCAAAGGACGCAAAGCGCATTTTATATAAACCCACACCCGCAACGTGTGGCCCGGGACAGAATGGGAAAGTCGACGCGTTGATGGTCCAAAGCTGGCCCAAAGTGATTGATGGCCCCACCGGCGTAAACAATGGTTTCACGGAACGCGTCCTTCCACGGTGGCGGGAGCCAGGTTGGGCACACTGTATGTACATTTGAGAGGTATGCAACCGTTCTTCGAGCAGATAAAAACACGTCATCAAGGATTCATATCTTTCAAATAATCAGTCGACGAAATAATCAGTCGACGATCTGTAACACTACAGGTTGATCCTCCAGGAAATTGAAACAAAGTACAACATATAATACATCCCGACGAGAAGGGAGACTAGGAGCTGAAGCGCAAGAACCAGTTGATAACACTGCGAGCAGACTCCTCTTTTGCCCAGCCTGAATGCACCTGTGATTAGATCGCGAGAAGGATCGTGAATAAAACTCGATGCGCACGGATATGGTCAATCGTTGGATCACCGCGAGTGGCGAAGCCATGCACAACGCCGGAGAATACTTGGACGTGGTACGTTGCTTTTATTTCGGCTAAAATGTCTTCAGCCCGGCGGCGCGACTCAGAGGGGAACGTTTGGTCGGTTTCTACGAATGAGAGGTTAAAAAGAATCCGATGTCATAAAAACAGCCTATTGTTCACCGGCACAAGACAGTAGCAGAGGTTCTAAGGAAAACGATTAGTATAATACCGCACGTATGTGGTGAACAAAGTAGCTCACTCTTGACTTTCTTAAAATGATCCTCATTCAAGAAAGCGGGATGCGCAAACGCAGCTACGGAACGATAAACATTATCACCAATTTGTTGTCTGAAGCCTTAGCTTACATGCAACAACATTATCAGTAGTTGCTATTTCAAGGGCAAAAGGTCCACCGAAGCAGTAGCCTGGAGTGTTTTTTAATGAAACATGAAATAAAAAATTCATGGGGTGTACGAACCGACTGCATTGTATTTGGCATCTGCGCCGTATTTTTCACGGACAGCGTTGATCCATGCGGGTGTTGCATCCGCCGCAAGCTTCCTGACCTTGGCGAACCATGCAGGTCTGTCAAAATCCGGATCTTCTGTATGCAAGTAAATCGGGTCTCCAAAGAAATAGTCGAGCCCCAGGACGTGAAAGCCTGATCGGCGATTGTCAGATCAATATTTCGAGCTGGATAGTACTAGTAACCCTTACCATGGGAAGCAAAGTAGTCCTGGAGTAGTCTGGCATTTTCGAAAAGAGGCCCGTAGACATCGGCGAAGAAAAGTACAACTTTTGTCGGTCCAGTTGTGTCTGCCGGAGGATCCGAGATATAAGTTTCCACTCCTGCAATGGTTTCGACTCTGCCGACTGGCACTCCTGTGTGCTTTACACCCTGGACACAACAATCTCCAGGTGGGCCAGCAAGAACAGGGGATTCGGTTGAAGTGGACATCGAAGCCGCTATTGATGAAAATGACCTGGGTCGAAGATTGGAAAGGGGATAGGTTTGAACACGGGCTCTAGAGAGAAGAGGATTTGCTTTTATATGGATGCCTTTATCGTGAGAACGTAATCGCGCCGGTGCCAGAATGACGAATCCATTGGTGCTATCACATTGTGGTTATCTAAATCAGTTTCGATAATTTTTTTCAATCATGAAACGATTTAAAATAAGTGGAAGACGACTGGACTGATCTGAAGGTTATCAACCAAGAACTTTGCTACATGCATACCTCTGACTCTTCGAACCCTGATAATATCTTTGCAAGTTTTTACCTCAAGGTGAAAAACGTACTTTGAAAGCTGGACGCTTGGAAGATCGCTGCTTCAGTCACAGCTTCAGACGGCCGGGATCATGCGGGGTGTTGTCAGGATGATTCGAAGACAGGTGTCCCCGCTCGAGTGCGCTCTATTCTAAGCTTCGGTTAGCTCCCGGTTCCACCAGAAACCCCTGCCGTGATCTCGGATTTAGGGTACTACCTGATTTCATGCATATGCAGGGCTGTAACCTCCTCAGCCGTGAGGCCTTGAGGTTCTGACTGCAGGAGGTAGTAGCGGAACATCTAAAACTCGGGTAAGCAGACAGCCCGGCCCATTCCGGTTGAATTCTCACGAAAAAGTTGCAATTGCAATCTTTCCTCTTGCCGCCATCTCTCTTCGCTGTGATATCGTGCACGCATCGATCCATCGAATCTGGAATGGATAGCTACCCAGGGGCCCGTGGGCAAAATCCTGGGGACCTGTTCAGTCTATTAGGTACCTCCCCATGGACGACTCAAACAACCTGAGCAGACAGAACTGCATTCTCGAATCAGCCGTATTTCTCCCCTGTGAGATATCGACGCATTTCGGTGGTAAATTGTGGTCGAATATTCTGGCGGCCAGAGGGCATACTGATTTCTTTGCTTCGTGTACCGCCATTCCTGTCAATCGTTGTGGTTTATGGTTCCTCATCGTGCCAATCTCCTTTACAATATGGCCATTTTCTCTTGGAAGCTCTCAGTACTCGGCCAACCTGCCCTTTTGCACCCCCCCCCCCTTGTTGTCGACCAAAGGACGGCATTTGAAATCTTCCCCCATTTGTAGTTCGATAACCTGTATATTTCCATCATCATTATCCTCTTGAACCAGGAACCAGAAAAGCGACAAAGTTACCTTTCCAGGCGTGGCGGGACGGGAGCCAAACCCTCGACCTACTGCCAACGGAGCTTGCTGTTTGTTCACCCGCTCTCGCATTTACGCTTTCATTACTGGATCTCGCTGGTTTCTCCTCGAGATATAGACATAGTTGCACTGGGCAAGTCGCTTCGTATCGGATTTCGGCTATCCCAAACCAATGTGCGTCATTTTGTGGCTTTTTTGAATGGGAATTATCAAGTACGATACTAACATATTATCTACATCTTCTGGAAGTCCATGCTACCAAGTAATTGCGATGTCAATAGATCCCAGGGAATAATCTATGTGGTACCGTCTTCGCCCATTCGTCCCATGATTTTCCAAATTCTTTCTTCAGCGTAGCATCCTCTACCGGCATTCTTCCAGGGATATAAATAACAGGCAGTAAGATAGAAAGAATGACCGGGGCGATGAGCAACCAAGATGATTTCATTTGATACACCATGCTCTCCCTCAGCCAGGACCCGGGAGCTGCATACCAAATTACCTGCCCGACATTCAAGAGGATCCCTCCGGTATAGGCGGGGTGGCGAACGATACTGTACGGTCCCGTCGTGATGAGTTTGTGGTTGTTGAGGAGGGTAACATGGAATGTGAAATGCCTTCCCATTTCGCGGAAGCACCAATACCGGATCGCGGCACCCGACACCATCAGGATGAACGCGAATGTGGCGGTTGGAGTGAGTTGGATCCGGTCTGGACGTTTGTCGCTTGGCAGCAGGAGAGCCGTGGCTTGTTTCGCCCAGGTGGATTCGGACGTACCCGCTACGATGATGCAAATTTCTATGAAGGCGAACATCCAGTATGCAGCCTTGAGGGATCCAGGTTAGTGAGTTTAACGTATTTGTGATGCGGGAATTGACTTACCTTCACCATCCTCAGTAGCGAGTTAATGTCCAGGGGACCGTCTCCAAGACGTCTCTCGTTCTTTGGTGTTGGGGGCGTTGGCGCCGTCAGAGCAACATGGATGCCAAGTCCGGCGAGTAAAATTGCAGGTATCTTCTCAAGAGGCATTGTGATTTTGGGTATGCACAGTTCTAGCCGTACATTATATACCTGCTCGGTCCTTGGCCTATGCCTGGGTTTGAAACAGATCGCGGGCAATAACGCCTGTGGATGCCGTCCTGAGAAATGCGAGGAACGAACGAAAAATCGCATAATGATAAGCACAGATTTACAAAGCGTCAGATTTTTTTTTTAGTTTATGCGTCATAGGTACAGGATTAGCTGGTTCTCGTGGAAACGCCGCCCTTCTTCTCATCTCTCAGGATTTCAGTAAAGGGCCTTCTCAGCTCTCACAGCTGGGCTTATTTCGAGCTCTAAATCTCTAAAGCGCTCTCGGAACCTTTCCATACTTCCTGCTTGTCACGACTCAGAAAGTGACGACACTGACAACCCGGGGGCCGATCTCAATATCTAGCCTCGGTCATTCCCACTTCAATCCCGTTCCCCTCGCGCTCGCCGTACTCACACGATGCATAATGTTATACAGGGTCTTCAATCATTGACTTCAATCTCCATTCTCCAAAGGAACGAAAAAATTTAAGGAAATCGAGGGGAAGAACGCTGAGGGGCTTTAAAAACTTTAGATCACACGCTGGACAATGAGCTCACACCGTTTCCGTCACTGATCACCCTGTATCCTCAAGCTACACTTTTCAGGGTTCCTACCGTAGACGAAGGGAAAGAAAAGGAATTCGGAGGTTCAAGGCCAATTTTTTAGACCGTCTTGTCGGCGACGGTGCAAACCGTTGCTCCGGGTTTCCATACAAACCTTACTATCGCGCTATAAGTTTACGACGTTTCTGAGACATGCCCGACTTTCGGTCGTGCAAATGGGGATTTTCCCAGGTCCAATATGGCGTTTCGAACAATCGTGTCCTCTTATCTTGGTATAGGGACTTGTTATTACATAGAGGCGATATCGATTGCGGCTTAAGACCTCCGTCTTTATGCAACCACGCATGTTAGGCTGGAAAAGCTTGAAAGTAAAGATGGTCGGCTTTAATTTTCTGGCAGTGTCTCCAGTCAAATTTCCTCGTTACATATTCCTATTCCATGGGGATCGTCCAGGGATCGTCCAGGTATAATGACCGTGGATCACCTCCATTGGGAGAACGACCGTTCCACTAAATACACTAGTATCGCGCAGCGACGAGACCGATTTCGGAATGTGCAGCCATTGTGCTCTCGCCAGTATATTTTTTGAACCATTGCTTCTTTCAAGTTTCAATTGAGTGCAAAACCCCCAAGGTCAAGCTGTCTTATGGCAGCCAAAATTCGCTGCGCCTCTGAACCTGGGAGCGACCTCGGAAAATCTCCGGCAGTAACTGAACTTGGATGCAGAATATTGTGGGGCATTGCGCAAATATACCAGTCATCCGTCGTCCGAGATCCCTTTTTCTCGCGTCGGACCATCAGTAACTTTCAAGTTGACCAGTCCTGCGTGCGGGCGCCTAAGTCCCCAAGTCCTTAAGTTGTCGCTCGTTACGGCTACAGACCCTTACTTCTGGTTTTTTTTAAGAAAAGAAGGCAATGTATCATGGGAATCTAGAAATAAATAATTGTCCTCGGACCTTAAGTTCGATATGCCCAGTCGATCTCGCTTAAGTAGGTAGGAGGTACGAACATGTTATACCTAGAATATTCGCGAAGTGTCGAAAGTCAAGCCGAAAGAGCTCCCTGGGATGCAAGTGGGAGTGCTTCTTGTGCCACATGAAGGTCGCAACAGTTACCTTGGTGACTTGGTCGAGAGGACTCGGTGGTAGAGAAATACATCCCGAGACGAGAACAAACTCAACGAGTCACCTCAATAATAGAACAGAAAAAGTTTTACATTAGGCGTTACAATCCAAATACAAAGGTTGATGATACAGGAGCAGAGAGTTAGATGAGAGACATACGAAGAGTCCAAAATATTAGAGGAGAGAGATAGAAAGGGTTCGACAGGTAAGGAGCCCCAAAGAGCGACGACGAGAAGGCTACGACAGCGAAGAATAAAGGCTACAATGGAAGAGAGAATCTAAGGAAATATAGAAAGGTGAGTTATACAATATAAGTCAATGAGCAAGGGAAAGGCAAGAAAAAGGAATGAAGAGAATAACAGAAAGAGTTCTGAGCAATGTCATCAGAGTCGTCGTTTGTAAAAATTGCGATTTCGTGAATGGGGTTCGTTTTAAATCGTTGGCAGGAGGTGTCGGCCTCAATTTTGAACGCCAGTGGTGTTGCGCCTCCAGGAGTTGGTGGTAGCGGCATTTTGAGCGACGGCGAACTTCTTGCCGCCGACTGGGGCCCGGTACTTGGGCACATCTTCGGGCTTGGGCTTAAAGACGTTGGGAGTATTTGCGGCGCGGTACTTGGGCACTTCTTCGATCTTGGGTTTGACGGCTTTGGGGCCATTAGCGGCTCCGCCACCAAGCATAACACCGCCGGTGAGGACGGTGCTGACGCCACCTTGGTAGAGGTACTTTGTCACGTCCTTCTTGGCGTTATCAATGAACACACGAGGCTGGCGAGGAACGAAAGCGGGGGCGTTCTTGTTGAAGGTATTAACGGGTGTCGTAATCGGTTTCGTGGAAGCCAAGAAGTCGAAGGATGAGATGGAAGAAGCTGAGGTAACGCTCTCGTCGTCGTCCGAGAAAGAGAAGGTGGAAAAGGTCGAAGAACGAGAGCTCGGCCTGGAGCTGTCTGGAGAGGGGGGCGACGGCATAAATGATTTCGGGAATTGCTCGCGGGTGGGAGTGGGGGACATGATGGACTTGGAGATCATCGCAAAAATTTCATCCGCCTCCTGCTTGTGGTCTGACTCAAGGAGCTGCTGAGCGAGGGTACGAGTCTGCGCCCGAGCGAGTGCCGAGTTGACGGTGGCTCGTAAGGAGGCCTGTACCAAAGATTGCTGCCCGAGCTTGCTGATAGGAACCTGGGGCTCCTGGAAGTTGAGTCGGGAATAGAGCGCCCGTTGGACGGGTGGGGCGGTGGCTTCGCGCCAAATGGTAACGATGCGTGGCATGGCACCAGCGTATACGACCTTGAGGACGTGTGGCTCGATAATGAGATCGAAATCTCGGGCGCCTAAAAGCTGGATCCAATCAGCCCAGTGGAACCCGGAGGCGATACAGGCGGCATAAACGGGACGCGGGGGAAGAGAAATGGCAGAAAACGAAAGGGTGAGGCGTGAATCATGGTAAACTGCCTGGAGGGTTGTTCTCAGAATCGACTGAAGAGAGGCAACCATGTCCGGGCTTTGCGTGAGGATCAATGGGCGAGTCAAAAAATTGATAGCCTGGTTGATACTGGCGGAGATCGTGGAAGAAGAGATGTTCATGTTGGCCATGTCTAGCGTGAAGGTGTCGAAAGTAATCGTGAAAAGGTGGCGTCAGATATATCGACCGGCGATCCAAGGTAGGGTGAATGAAAATTAATGTCGTCGAAAAAAATAAACGGAAAGAAATATATCTGCGGCGACGACTGATTAACTGCCTATCAGAAGAAAGACGTTGCGGAACGCACCTCCAGATATTCCAAATGCGCCAACGAAGCCTGGTTGAGATGAGTGGTCAGGAAACCTGTTGGGGGATTTGAGAGAAGGTCTGTCCCATATTTATACTGCTAACGCATCCGTTAAACGCTACGACAATGCAGTCCCAAATTTAAATCCAGCATTGTTTTTCGACCATTGTTCCTGAAAAACGGCTTCCTCCCAAAACAACCGAAAACAACTGCCACAAACAATGCTCCCATCAAACTCAACATACGACCACCGCACCACGATCCTCCCTCAGGTTTCTTCCCGCCTTCTGCTAAGGACCCGCTATTGTGATGTCTTATTTGAGGACCGTTTGTAATTCTATGGTTACACCAATCCGATTTTGGAATTGTGACAACATAGGCTCGAGCATATCAAGACATCCCATCCGAGTCCGAGTCGATTTATAGCATTCCAATAAAACCTGAGGCCTGATTACCCAGCCGTAACCTCTCCTTTAAAACTCTATGCATCGATGGATACGCACCGACAGTCTAGGCCATCAGATCCCAGAGGTGGCAAGGTCAGCCTCAAGATCGCCTCCCATTAAATGAACCAGGACGCGATCAGCAAATCCCCCTTTCCCGCTCCTATACAAAAAAGAGCGCCATAAACGTTACCTCATGCCACTCCGATCCTGAGGGTATTTCACTGTGCGCCTCGGTGTCCTGATCAAGGAAAGGCTGCCACCCGACCCCGATTCCGGCCTGGTTCGTTCGGACTTCTGGTTTCGTGACGGCAATATCGTTATTGTGGCTGGCTCCGCTGCTTTCAAAGTCCACCGAGGTCAATTGGAGCGTCATTCCGAAGTCTTTAGTGACTTGTTTTCTATCCCTCAGCCGATGGAACAGGACCTAATCGATGGGTGCTCGTCCGTCGAGTTACAGGACTGCCCCTCGGACGTGTTTTATTTCCTGAGCGCGCTTTATGATGGGTTGTGAGTGAAATTCTCCATTTCTTTCAAACCAATCGACTAATTTATATTTGTGTTGGGTCGAACCAGATATTTCAAGAAACCTCGCTCTTCAGACTTTCCCGCTATCGCTGCAGTGCTTCGACTTTCCTCAAAATACCTCGTCGAACATCTCCGACAACATTGCCTTGCCCGCCTTGATGCGGACTGGCCATCCAATATCACTGGCTGGGATCTGAGAGAACGACGCTCGACCGAAGAACACGGTCGATACATCCCGCGTGAGCATTGCGCCCACCCAATCCTCGTCATCGAACTCGCGCTCAACATGAACCTCCCGTCCATTCTCCCTGCTGCTCTGTACGACCTCTCGCGCTATGGGCCCAGTAAAATCATGGCTGGCACATTGTCTTCGCCAACTGCGTTTGATAAAGTCATCTCCAAGCACAACGGGACGCCCCTCCCGCCGGACAAACCCGTTCGACTCTCGCGCGACCTTCTTTCCCGTACACTGCGCGGACGCGAGGCGACACAGCGATATATGGCGACTTTTATCTCGAAGGAGTTGTACAACCGACCCCCAGCCACGGAATGCCTCAACCGCATTACACCCGCGATCGAGACCGTAGACGACAAAGAAGGCGCGTCGAGGTTGACGAGTAGTCGACCATGCCATGAATCGTTCTATTTCATCATGCTCAATATTCTACGTTCTGTCGGCGGTATCGCATGTGGACGCGATGCGGACCCCCTTTTCACCCTCACTCAGGCGAAGGAGATGCTGTCGCGTACGGATTTCTCAGATGGGCAGAGGCAGTGCGGGTTGAAGATGTGCGCCCCGTGTAAGGCGGATTTCACGCTGGCGACGACGAAGGCGAGGGAGGAGGTTTGGTCGTTGCTTCCTCAGATATTTGGGTTAGTGGATGGGGAGTTATGTAACTCGCTGTTGGACTTGGACTGAGTGCTCTCGTTCTTTTAGTGTTACTTTCTTTCCGTTATTTATCCTTTCTCTCATGTTTTTACTTGTTACCTCGCTCTTCATACATTCAGTTCTACTCGAGTTGATTCGCCCCTCGCTAGCTAAGTACTGACGAGAAAAAATTGGAAGATCTAGAAAACGTAAGAAGGGAAATGTCAATTAAATTGCAATGATATTTATGAGCATTGATATTTGCGCTGTGTGTCGTTGAATTCGTTTCCGACCTTCCTACAGGTACCACCCACGTGATCGGACCGGACGGCAAACACGGTGCATGGTCCGTGCGTTTGTTTACACTTGGAGCCCGCTATATAAAGCTCGAGCTTCGCATTTCCTTTTCCCCATCTCTTGTGCTCGGGCATGTACTGTCGCCAGTGAGGTTTCTACCGAGGCACAGTTTTTTTGCTGATTGCAAATTATACATCCGAACCCGTCTGTTAGCTTCGGCTTTCAGCAATATTTGGAAACTCTCCCTTACTTTGCATGTCTTTCTTGTGATGGCGCCTACAGGTGCTGGAAGAAATTCTCCTGGAATACTTTTAGATCTTTAGCATCTTGGAAATATACATTTTTGTTAAAATCGAAGAATGCCGCTTTCTGAAACTTAAGTGTGGCAACTTGTGACCTCATTAGCGTCGTTCGTTGCCGGTTTCATGTCCATCATCGTCGTTCTAGCCTGGTAGCTAATGTTGGGAACTGTTGCCTCCGGAAAGTAGTCAAGGACATCTCCCATTCCCAAGTAGGATAGGTAAAAATACTCAACTCTGAAGGTAGACCAGCGAGCGTGCACAAGCTTTCAAATATACGTTAGTTGTACAAGCATGACAATCCGCAGTGTAGTTATTTTCCGGCTGAATTGAGCAAAACATGAAAATATGGTTTAAGCGCCGAAAGTTCGACATAATGGCGGGAAATCGAAGTGCTCAAGGCTCAGCTAATAAATTGGTTAGTGATTTGCCATAGTAGCTTTGAGAAATGGACCTCGGTTATCGTCGTCCTCGTCAGAGTCATCGTCATCTCCAGAACCAAGAACAGTTGTACCAGCTACGATCGATCCGACGGCAGATAGAACAGTTCCCGCCGCTGCGGGGGCCGCAGTTGCGCCTACGGACTGTAATAACGAAAAAAGACCCGTTGTCGCTCCGCCATAGAACGCGGATTGAATGGAAGCTGCCAACGAACCTGTTGAATCGAGTCCAATTGATTAGATTCCCGTCTAGTTTGCATTATATAAGGAAAAGAAAAAGCGCACCGGCAGCCACGCCTCCAGCTGTGAAACCTGCAGCCACGACTACGGATGGGAATAGAGCGATGCCACCCCCGATGATCCCAGCAATGGCTTTAAGTCGTCGGATCTTTTTATCTAGAATAACAATAGGAAATTGTAGAAGAATTCGGAGAGCATCGAGAGTACTCTCACCTCTGGCAACTATAGACGCCCGAAGCGATTGATCGATTCAGCAGTTTGCCTTGGAAAAACAAGGTGGAATAACATCGCTTACCGACCAGCTTTCGAAGAGCGGCTTTAAACTCGTCCCAGGGCCAAGCAAGGATCCCCTCACCGTGTCGCAGACGCCTTATCTCTCTCAACTCGCTCCCAACCAGGATAGCGCCTTTCAACTCAATAATGGCTTGACCAGCCCATTGCGATCTGGGTCTTGCCGTCATGTTTTGCGCGTTTTCAAATTCAAGTATCCATCGCGAGAGATCCCCTTCACAACTGGGAGGAGGGATATTCAGAGGTGTGGTCATCGATAAGGGGAACGTCGTGGTTGAGAGAAGGTGCCAAAGGATTTAGGCGCTGCTTTATCTAAGC
The DNA here is from genome assembly GCA_000827355.1 of Hebeloma cylindrosporum. Lineage (NCBI taxonomy): Eukaryota > Fungi > Basidiomycota > Agaricomycetes > Agaricales > Hymenogastraceae > Hebeloma > Hebeloma cylindrosporum. The sequence goes on along the minus strand of KN831770.1, from coordinate 1,847,001 downwards.
CTCGTATCAAGCATGAGCCAACCACAGGGAAATAGAAGCAGGCGTCATCCCACGCCGAGTTATTATTAGTAAGTAAGCTGGAAGCTTCAAGGAGGGGCAATAATTTGCCTGATTATTATAATGTTGGGAGAATTGGGATCGCATTCAACATGTTGCCAGTGGTTCATCATGACGCTGAATCGAATCGGGAAAATGGTGATAAGATATTTAGCGGGTGTTCAAACGCGCCTGTCACATATCACCTGTTGATGTTGGCCATCAGTCACGCGACATATCGATCACTGTGGGAGATGTTACCTGGGCGATACCTGGGTCCAAATCATCTTCACCACCGATTTATTTTCTTGCCTCTAACTTGTTTCAGAAGAAACCTAGCTCGCGAGCGATGCTGTGAGGATGCCATCCAAATTCAATATTCGAAGATCTAGAGCTGACCCAAAGTTCATGGTGGCAGACCTCGCACCACAGACGACAATTTGCTCGATAATCTATCATACGCGGACCTGTTCAAATACTCAAGGACATGCAAAGATGCCCAAAACACAGTATCCTCATACATGCGGCGAAAACATAAATTGGAAACCGTGCTCGGGAAATATTTCACAGACGCACAAATCCTTTATTTCCGGCATCTGCAAGCGACGACTGGAATGGTGATATCGGGCTCTACGGCGCTGCAGTTCTTTGAGCGCATTCTATATCCTGAATCCGACCTTGACTTATACGTCGAACATCGATACAGGCGCCCTATCGCTTTGTGGTTAGCGAGCATCGGATACCGTTATGTCGCAGCTCGCAAAACGTTTAGATCGGAACATCATGATGCTGGTGACGGAGTTTCTATAACAGCAACACAACCTACACTTGAGGAAGCTCTGGCGGTGGATGTCCCACAGCTCACAGAAGGTCCCATTAACTATGGTGCTCACCGTCCCACAATTTTCTTTTACGGCTCTGGCGGAGGATATCTCGACGCTACGGCAATCCTTAACTTTCAGAAAGTTGATGAAATTGGTCAACATCGCAAGATCCAAATTATTTCCTCCCCACGTTCCCCAGTTGAAATGATACTTAACTTCCACTCTAGTGCGTATTCTAATTCTCGACAGGTGAAGGATGACTTATATATGAGGGTGACAGCTTGTGTCATGAATTTTATAACCCACGAGAAGGCGTATTCATTATACCCTCGTGCAACCTTTGAAGAGCGCCGCTCATTAATATGCCTATTCAGTACGGCTGCCCGCGCCAGGGCGTGGGCGAAGTATACCGAACGGGGGTGGACAATGTTGGACGGTATCACTGGAGACGATTTTCACGACTTAGATTCCTCCCTCGCTCGTGGCCGTCGATATGTTGGTGATTCCAAGACTTGGACCATCCCGATCCTTCCGAAGATTGATACCACTTGCCCCGAGGACCTCGTAGAGATGAACTCGTGGTCATTACACTACGACCAGTACCTGAAACCCCACCTGGAATTCTCGTTGTTGATCTCACCTCAACTACGGTTTTGCTATCTTGTTGTCGACGAATTCCTTAGAGAGGAGATCTGGAAGATTCGCATCCTTCATAAAACATATTGCGAGGGAGACCAGTGCGTTTTTTTCGGTGCCAACGATCAACCTTCACAGTAGATTGCTAACGCGGTGGCCACAGACACTATGATTGGTTCGTCAAACCCTTCGTTACACGATATCTTACGGAAACGATTGTCTGAACTAAGAGCCATTCCTGGAATGGCCACGGTAGTGTATGGTGATTAAAATTTTAGATGGCGCAATCTATTGTCCACTTAACGGTCCGAAGACTTCATGATGCACGCAAAGAGCATCTTTTGCATCGCGCTAGTAGTCAGAAACACCGCTTGAAGGCTTGAAAAGCAATGCGATCTGAGTAGGATGGATGCAAGTGGTTGGAATAAGGTGAGTGAATGCATTTATAATTAGTAAGAAGACGAGCTCGAGAACAGGGATCTACGGCTTCCAAAGATCCAATTGAATTGCTGGACTAAATGAGTAAACCAAAACAATCCAACTACCCCGAACGAAACAATTCATTCGGTGCAAGATAGAGAGTAACTGCCGTTGCATCCCAGGTTCCATATCTTTACTAGGCCAAAGCAGGTACGAAGTTCCAGGTTTGCCCAGCAGTCCCCAACTCCTCGATACTAATCTGCACGACATAAACCAATTTATTAGCATCGGGATACATACATAACGAGTTGATGGCAGAACATAAAAACTTACAGGAGTTTCGGATTGACCAGGGGCTGTCCATGCCTTTGCATGATCCGAGTCTGCGTAAATCTTGAGGTAATAAGAACAAGATAAGTATACTGCACGAATGGCGATCAACTGCTGGACGTACCACATAATTATCGTCGTCGTCGGGGCTTTCAATGTAGTACGGATGTTGGTCAGTCACGCCTGTGTAGACGAAGTTTTCCGTGTCCGTATTCTGGTCACAAAAGGTGAGCTCTTCCAGCATGCAAGTAAGGTAGGTACTTACGAAGTCCGTCGCATACGTGGCTTGGTCTTGACCAATATTCTCAAGGGTATAAGAATTTGCTGGACCTTGGGAAGCTCGCCTCACTACCCACTATGAATCCACGTCAATTATGGATACCAATTTCATCATCATATTCGAATAAACTCACCAATTCGTGCAGGTCTGACGGTTGAGACAAGGACAGGACAACGGGAACTCCAATCTCGCCACCTGACTTAGCGACAAATGCAGCGGTATTGATTTCAGGATTGTGAATTCGATAAAGTCCCGGTGAAAGTTCTGCAGCGACAGCGCTTATAATAACGGAGAACACGAAGAGTTTGTTGAACATTATCTGATTGCTGAACTGCGGACTTTGTGTCAACGACGAGATTCATTGGACGCTGGAAAAGAGACGCACTCAAGAGACTGTAAATTTGGGGGGGGGAAGCGCGTTGACTTTTACACAATGTCCTCGGACTTTTATGTCGGGGGCGGGTTCCAAAAAGCGTTAGAGGAAATCAATTTATCATGACACACTGAAGCGAATAGTATTACTTAGCATCATCCGAGTCCAGACTGTCCAGACTCCAAAGTTGTGATGACCCGAACACAACATGACAGACAGCATGTTCGCAGCCGCCCCTTGAAGGGATACAGTTGGGATACACTACTTAGAATCGATATCCGAAATTTCGCGTCGGAATCAAGTCGGAATGTCATCTTTTACCGCCTACCCTTCGCTTTCCAGGTCGCATCTAATAAATGACAAAGGACAGAACTTCTAACGGGAAATTCCGAATGTAGAATAGAAAACAATGGCCTTATAACGAAGGGAATATGGACTTCTAGAAAAGGCATCAAAGCACGCAACGATAGAGACGATTGGCCGTACACGAAGAAGATGAACCAATATGCCCACCGACAGCCAGGTAGTTCGACTATATGACTTTGCCCCAGAGAGAGATCGATAGCTCGCTCAGGAAGAGGACAGCCGATCCGAAAATTCCGCCATTTCTGTGAGTTACTTATGATCAGAGACAGACAGTGACAAGGATCTCGCCCACGGATAAACATCCACCGCGCCCCACCTTCCCTTTGTAGCGATATATATGAAGTCGTACGTTGAAAATTCACGGATAGATGCGTATAGCGAAGGAGAGATGGTAGCTAAGTGTGATTCTGAACCGAAAGCCTGAAGACGGGCTTGGTCTCGCGAGAACGAGTCTGAAATGGATATTCCGACTCACCGACTCAGGTGCCAGACTCCGACTCTCCGGCACATCCTAGAAAGACTCTAATTCTGTGCCCCATATACCGTAGAACATATCTAGGCTTCCCTTTGTACTTTAATTCTAAGAATTAATGCAAAAACGCTTGAGCGTTGCAAAGACAGGCAGTGCCCGGGCCGGTTCGAGCTTCTCGAGAAAAATCTAAGGCGCTCGTTGTGTTGAAATACACTCCAGTAACGATGCAAGGATTATTGAATCTTGTGAAGCAGCAAGGGACAGACCACCTCAAAAATCTTCTCTTATTTGTCCATTATGCGTCAACACTCAAGAACGAAATTCTACTTGCTCAACAGTCTACCCAGGATACTCAAACAGCGCCTCTTGATCTTCCCGACGGCATTGAAAGGTTCTTGGCAGCTGTTTGTAACATGGCTCTGCAAGATGTGATAGATTGCTGGGGAGTAGTTCGGAACCTCGTTTGGGATATGAAGATTCTTGACGATCAGGCTGTGTCAAGGAGCTTCTTGCAACATGGCATCGACACCGGTCTCCGTGAGTTTTTTCAACCAATCTCCTGAGGCTTCGAAGGTAATATCAACGTAGCTTCACCCCGAAACCTATTTCCCCCATCTCATATGTGCAAGAACCCCAACTGCAGTCGAAGCATCAAAGGACACAAGCTGCAGACTGTTAAGCAGCGCATGGGTGTATTGTACACACTTGAAGGGCCGATGCCCATTTATTCCACATTCTTGACATGCCAAGGTCAGTTGTAACTTGTCAATCAAACTGTAATTCATTGCGACGGCTAATGATTTTCCGGTAGATTGCGATACATCATTCCATCTCGACTATTCTGTCAAAGGCGACATCCGTTTCTATTATGACACCATTTCTGACGTCCTTCAAATTGGTGACCACCAGTTCGCTGAGAGGAGCTTGATCAACTCCTGGAGAATCAGCATGAACCTTGCATGGGTGTCCGCAGCAAATTGTGCAGCGACGTACCTTCACACGCACGACGTCAAGGAGGGTAGTCACATCCCAAAGTCATGGCCCTTTCAACCGAAACTCAATGGGAAAAATGTTTATGATGGATTTGTTTTGCTTGCATTGCTCGAAGACCACCAACGCCGGTCAAGCGCTTTATCGGTTCCTCACGGTGGTGATCAGTCTGCAAGGTTCAAGGTTGCCATGCAGGAAAGAAACAATAGGATCAGATTGTATGGTCAAGATGAGCTGCGACATCACTGTGAAAAGTGTGTACGAGTATATGATGGAGATGATGGAAAACGTACGTTCTGTAAATCTAGACGTAACTTGTGGCACTGATGATTGTCTTTTTCTAGCAGCACTTACTGTTTCTGCTGTGGTTATGGATGGAGTCACAGTTGGACGACCAACTTGCGGCATTCCACGCTGTGTCATCCCCCTTGCCAGCAACCGACACCGTTTCTGCCCTGATCATACATCCCAGAATCAACTGTGTGCTATCGTCAGCTGTAAACAGCCAACATTGCAAGGCAAGCGTACCTGCAAGGACCCAGTTCATCAAAGCATCGAGCGAGTACACACACAACGGCAAGAAGCCCAATTCCAGATGAAAGAACAACTAAAACGGGCACGTATGGCTCATCCAAAAAGCGGAGAAGTCCAGGACATTCCTATTGGTGAGGTGATGGAGAAAGAGATCGGAGAGATTGAAGAAACATATGAGATCGTTGGAGATCGTGTGGTCCCTGGAGAAGCAGAAACTATAACTCACACTGCACAGGCACTAGCATCCCTCGAGACCACGGATCACCCAACGCCAGCTCCAGGAAAGACAACCAAGAAGATTCGCGCCCAGTTTGGACGTACGCGCACACACAACGAGCAAATTCTTGTCGCACCATGTGGGATGATCATTGCACAAGAGACATTCTACTTCTCAGAAGCCATACCTTCTGCGGTTGTAAGTAGTTCTTTATTATAACTTTCTTGACTAGCCTCACCATCATCTACCCTGGTACTACATATAGGAAATGATCAAGAGGACATACCGTGGGGGGTTCATGCCCAACCACATAATATTCGACAATAATTGCACGGTCGCGAAGCATGTTAAGTATGACCCTGATTTTGCTAATGTTGGCCTTGCAGTAGATGTTTTCCACTTCGAGAACAAGCACGCTGTTACCGATGAATTCTGTCGAAAGAACTGCGACCCGAAAAAATTTCCCGAGCTTCGAGGGAAGGATGGGAAGGCATGGTTCTTCAACACCTCCATTGCCGAACAAACGAATGTATGGCTCGGAGGTTTTCACTCCATCTGTCGAGAGATGTCTGTTGACAAGTACGAGTTTTTCCTTGATGAGATGATTATGATGAGGAACAAAAGGACAAAGGAAAAGCTCGAGAAGGATGGAAAAGAGCCCAAGATGTGGGTTTAAATTATGAACGCAAGCCAATGTATATGATATAAAGAAGTGGAAGTACAAATCAAAGGAGGTTTACACATGGAAAATAAATCAATGGATCTAAACGACAGGAAACTAATTGGAGAGACTCGGGCTACTACTGGAGTCAGAAGAGTCATCCTGAGAAGAAATGTCATCGGCCTCTTCTCTCTGGGTCTTGATACGACACGCAAGTCGGGTTTGCCGTTGGCGAGCTGCCCTCATCGTCGCATTCTTCATGGGAACACGAGATGCAAATCCTGACCAGAGTCCTTCCTCAGTATACCCATAACTTTCAAATGCATCGCGGTCCTCCTGCGATGCGACATTCCATCGATCTTTCGTATCATAGAATGTTGATGGCTTGAATGTCTGAAAGACGTGCGATTCGAAGACTCGGGCGATCGTCATTCCTGGGGGAGGCGGCGTGCAGGCTTCTAAGACGGTGGCAACATCCACGACATGATAATCGGAGGGCCACCTTTTGGAGAACGTCGAGATGTCTGTCGAGGTGACCCTCCTGCGAGGAGTTCTGCGAGGGGTGTTCCGAGTTGCCACGTCAGAGCGTTCCTGTTTGATAGATGCTGGTGGAGATGGAGCGACAGGCGCCACGTCAACAGGTCGGCGGTGACGGGCCACAGGTGTCCTGAATGATGGACCACTATCAGAGTCCGTCAATTCCAGGATGTTCGCTGGAATTCTAGCAGGAGATGGCGCCGCAGAAGAGGATACAGAGATCGGGCTCTGAGAACCCTTGGTGGAAGTCGCTTGATGATTATCGTGGAAGGGTGGGGACGATGAAGTGTGGGACAGTGATACCTGACGCTGAGAATGACGAGGGGGTGCCGTGAGATGCGACGATGGAGACCGTGGGCTACGGGACTGCCGACGAGGTCTTTTGGTAGAGGAACCACATGAAAGGCTGGCTGAACCACGCTTACGCGAAGGTGCAGGTGCACTGCCTGCGTCTGCCTCCAAAAACCTTTTACGGCCTTTCTGCTTGACGCTTTCGCGCTCACGTTTCAAGTCATTTCGAATATGTGGAGCGGCGGTTGATGGAGGGGTGGTGAACTTGGAAAAGTCTTGACATACGTCCACATCCAGGGCTTTGAGCAGAATTTCTGGCCGCCCTTGAACCGATATGACATGGTTCAGCCTCACTCTCTCCCACAACTTTCGTGCATGGTTGTAAACCTTGAACCACGGCTTATCGAGTCCCAATACGAGGCCCACATCAGAAAGAACAGAGGCTTTGAGCACGAAATTGGGCCAGATAAAGTCCCCTTGGAAGATGCAGGACTGCGGTTCTTCATTGTCCTATAAGACGTTAACGATATATCAGAAACATAGTTGCAATGGACATACGGAAAGCCAGGCACAGATAGTGACTTCATGTTTCGCTCGATTGGCTGCCTCGAGCCGCTCAGCGTCTTGAATCTGCCGAGCCCGCAACAATTCCTGCTTTTGAGCGAGTTCCTCGGTAAATATAGGTCGTATCTGCGATGCATAGCGAGGATTTGGGAGAGGGTTCATCGAAGCAGGTGGTTCCGGGCGCGAACCAGAGGCGATGGGTTGAATCGGGCGAGGAGGAATTGGAGGGGGTGGCCCATAGCCTGCGGACAACATCTGCGCATGGTTGGCATCGCCTATGCGTGTCGATGGGTCTTGTTGAGTGGGAGGAATGGGTACGTGGCCGACACCCCAACTCGAGGCACTGGACTGAGAGGTAGCGGGAAGGGCCTGGGCGGGTTCACTGTTCTTGGGTGCGTGTGCTGCGAGGGGGCAACCCCCTTGAATGCGACAATGAGCCGCGCAAGCATGGCGTGCACATCTTTGGTTGATTCTCTTGTCACAACCAGGAACTACACACGTTGTTGGGGGGAAGGTGCTCGCAGGAAACGCGGGCTGTTGGCTTTCGGTGGGCGCGATCCATTGGTCATATGAGTTTGGCGACGGAAGAGTTGGCGAAGGTGTTAATTCAGTGACAAAACGGAACCACTGGGGATGCGGTTGTTCTGTGGTTCCTTTACACTACAAAAGACAATCAGTAATGAACGGCAAGCAAATAGAAAATAACTGACCATAGCGTAAAGCCTGCCTTGGTTGCCATTGCGGTCGCTCCATGTTTTCTGCGGTGTCACGAGTTTGGGGCAATCACCACATTTGACGGGTTGTTCAGCCATGTTCCCAAGCTAAAATACATAGTGAATTAGGCAGGAGGTGGAATATAGAATGGCGAGGTGCTGAAAATGGATTTGGTAGCTTATCATGTAGTAATTGTAGCACGACTCACTGTGTTAGTAAATGTTGGAACTGTATAGGGACAAATTAATGGGTCCATCATATTTGAGAAAGATGGAACTTACTGATGCATCTTGGAGAAACATACCCTGGATGAGGAGGCGGTAGCGCGACGATATAGAGTGTTGGTGAACAGAGGCAACGTGGCACTTGATCAACGATCAAGTAACACGTGTGTTTGGTCCACACCCGTCCTGTAAACAGATTGCCCGTTTCAGTGCGTTTTTTTCATTCATAGCAAAGAACCGTTAGATACTGAAATTGAATCAATAAATAATGCTACAATGATCAGAGGTGACCTGAGATACATTATGGGACCCGAGAACGAGGGATTTACAGAAATTGAATGTGCCGGATTTCTGAGCCGGACTCCGACTTGTGCCGGTGAGCCGGGGAAATCGTTTCAGTCATTTTCTGGGTCTCGCGGGAACTCAACCGGAACAACCGGGCCGTTAAATGATCGGAGTCGCAATTTAGTCGAAAGTACCCAAAATCCAACGTTCAAGATAGCGCGACCCCTGTTGCACATACAATGCCAACAGCGCATCCCATTTCAAGCTGGTTTCAACATACCCATTTTCCAGGACGCTCATGATGGAATCAACGTCAATGGCATCCGAAAAAGATCAACGCGGTCAGTTTGTATGGCCTTCACGTTGAGCTCTGTACTTACCAGTAGCTTTCATCAGAAAACATGCAACGGTGGACCTGAAATAACCGCAAACCCGTTATGTATGATGTTAAGCTAAGCGAAGCTTCAAAACATTAAACAAGTTATATTGATTTTGCTTTTCTAGCTCTGTTTGCGTCTCCCGCTTTCCATGAGGAAAATGGTACTCACATTCGTCTGCTTACCAGAACCTCTCCCTCCCGGTTGTGGCAATGCGCGTGGACCAATAATTTCAAGTCCTTGGGCTCAAGACATCATAGTCGAAATAAAAGCAATGTACGTCTTCCCGTGTTGAGCATGGCCTCGTCATTTATGGAGATGCAAAGGCCGAACAACTATCCGTCCTCACCGATTCTCAGTCGCGTCAAATCTTCTGAATTTATTGTTTGCGTGTCTAGTCCACTCCACTCGTTTAGGTATTCACCTTCGTTTTATTTCGCGATTGCTGACATTTCACTTTCTAGGACTCCGGGCCATGAATGATCCTTTGAACCCAACGGTATCGTATGTCCCCATTTTCTATGGCTGTACTCGGTACGTCTCTATTTCTTCTCGCGTCTATTTTTAAGAACCCTATGTATAGGGAAAGTGAAGCTTATGAAGCATTGTTTGCGTCGGTTGCTTTGGCGGAAGCTAAACGGAGGCTGACGTGCATGAGTTCGAACCTTTATGAAACATCGTAACCCATTGCCCCATGTCTTGAAGCGTACTGCGAACTCGAGCCTTTTTCTGTGCTTGAGGAAGATTCTTCATCTTGCGAAGTCCAAATGCAGAGACATCTTCCCAGGATAAGAGGTATGTAGCCAATTTCTCAATTGCAACCCTCCCATTTTATCTCCCATTTATTTCAAATCATCTCATGTAATTGGTCAAGTAACTTCTCGACGCTGACTAAATCGCACAGCAGATGATAGATAACTTCGTCATATTCTGACACAGCGATTCTATTTTCATGATAGACCCATACATATAAAGACGACTCTCCCGATCCTTCCAATTCGCAGCTATCCCCCTTCCAACCGTCGATCCAAACCATAGTCGTCCATCGCTGAGCGATTATCCATGTCCACTTCAACTGAATCCCCAATTCTCGCTGGTGCACCAGGAGCCTGTTGTGTCCAGGGCGTCAAGCACACTGGCGTTCCAATCGGGAGAGTCGAGACCATCGCGGGAGTGGAGACGTACATTTCCGACCCTCCGGCGAACACAACTGGACCGACAAAAATTATTCTTTACTTCGCCGATATTTTTGGACCCCTTTTCAACAACGCAAAGCTGCTGCAAGACTTCTTTGCTTCGCATGGTAAGTACGACAGGTGGTTCGTAGAACGTGGTTTAGTCTAATATTCGAGTCTTAGGGTTCCACGTCCTGGGGCCTGATTATTTCTTTGGAGACACTATTTCCGTGCACACCGACGATCCTGAACATCCCGATCCCAATTTTGACATGAATGCTTGGTTCGACAAGGTCAGGAAGATCGCGGCAGAAGCAACACCGCCTTGGATCGATGCTGTCCGCGAAAAGTACGGTACAGATGCGAAATACTATGCCGTCGGTTTGTATACCCTATGAAGCTTGCCTCGTTTATTTTCTTATCGCCCGAGAAAACCCAGGTTACTGCTTCGGTGCACCTTATACTCTTGACCTGGCGAGTACGGATAGTGTCATTGCATGTAAGCAAGTTGGGCGAAATTTCGGGCGACAAACTGGTGATGATTCTCCTTTCGTAGCTGCGATTGCCCATCCGGCTTTCGTGAATGAAGATAACTTTAAAAAACTCAAGAGTAATTGATTCTGTTCATGGCATACGTCATTATACTAACCATGTCACCAAGAACCCCTCTTAATTTCTTGTGCCGGTACGCACTGGACCCGATCGAAAGGCAGCAGTCTTTTTTGCTGAGCTCGTTTCGTTCACAGAAACCGACCACTTGTTCCCCGCCGAGTCGCGCCGCCGCGTTGAAGACATCTTAGCCGAGTTAAAAGCAACGTACCACGTCCAGGTATTCTCCGGTGTTGTACATGGCTTCGCTACTCGTGGAGATCCAACTGTTGAAAATACCCGTGCGCACCGATTTTTCCTTCATTCGTGACCCTTCCCGCAATCTAATAATTCACATGTGTAGGCTGGGCAAAAGAGGAATCTGCTCGGAGTGTTATTAACTGGTTCTTACGCTTCAGCTCCTAAGCTAGCGTCCTCTGGCGTCAATTCGGTATCTATCATATGTTGTACTTAGTTTGATTGGAGGTCTGGAATGATGGGGACGCAACGAACAGCCCTTTCGCTTGCCGCAGGCTGTGGGTGCTTCAAGTATCACGATTGTTTTCGATTTTATACAGCTCAAATGGCATACTTATTATCGTAGGCGCTTGCATGAATTTAAATAAATAGTTCAGAGTTCATATTTAGCTGCGGCCACACGCGGGCAAAATAGCTGGTACCGCTGAATTCGGTTGGGGTCCTCCTGTCCGGCAACCAGCTCTCCGGTTCAATTCCGGTTGGCACTGAACAGAATGGTTTTTAAAACGCAACCTTCTTATTCACGCCCACCACAAGCCACCGTGGTAAGTGATAACCTTGCAGTTACCGCCGAAAAGTATCAGAAATGCTAATGACCAGTAACTATCAGGCGTTCGAAATATCTCATCGAAATAAACGCTGAAGATTCGGAAATGACTGTAACGCTCCTACCCATTTTGCAACAGCTACTGCGAAAGCCTTCTACAGCTCTCGCCATTATACCCCTCCTCCTCGCACTCTACCGGATCTCATCCAATAAACCCAAGCGTCTTCTTAAGGTTTCAAAGTCAGGGGAACGCGTCCTCATCTTAGGAGCTTCGAGTGGGATCGGTCGCTCTGTGGCAAGGCAATATGCTGCCCGAGGCGCTCGTGTGTGTATTGTAGGACGTCGGGAGGCTCTCGTGGAGGAAGTTGCAGTTGAATGCCAGAACGCTCAGACATCAGCTCGATCGCAAGACGTGCTAGCTATACCCGCCGACTTTACGAATGCGCAAGATATGGTTCGAGTTAGGGATACCCTCGAAAAAGGTGCGTGTTTTTTGTAACTGTGTCTACGTGAAATGTATTTGAACATGGCCGTATTTAGAGTGGAACGGGTTGGACACCCTCGTCGTCGCTGCAGGTGTGTCGGCATTGCAACCCCTCTTGGCAATCGCTGGTGTTGAAGCGGAAAACAAGACCAACATGGAAATGACCACGCACGAAGGCATTCAGAACACTGTCGATGTTGCGGCTGCCGCAACTCGTGGTAATTACGTGGGGCCTCTAATAGCTGCTGTCACCTTCGTAAGTCCTACCAAGTATTTCTGGAAATCCAGTCATTCATCGAAAAATAGGTCCCATTACTATCCAACACCTCCAAATCTCCTTCGATAGTACTCGTAAACTCCCTTGCATCCGTCATTCCAGCGCCCACACGAACCCTTTACGCATCCACCAAAGCAGCGTCTTTGGTGCTCTACCAAGCGCTCTCCATCGAGCACCCAAACATCTCCTTCACCTTCTTCATGCCTGCCACAGTCGAAGGCGACTTCCGAGCATCTGCGGTGGATCGCGGCCCCGTGAGGGAACTGGATCCCAACGCTCATGGTCTGAAACGCGAGGACGTGGCGAAACGTTGTATCGATGCCGTGGATAATGGGGAGAAGGCGGTTTTTATGCCGGTTCATATGCGGTTTGGGCATTTGCTTTATTGGGTTTGGCCTGCATTTGTTGAGCGCGCTGCGAAGAGAAAGTATAACTTCGGAGTGTAAGACTCTTCGAAAATAGGACAAAGATTTCTTCAACAATGTTTTGAAGTGATAAGTAAGTGATGTAAGTCTAATTCTATCAGACAACACAAGGCGGCTCGAGGACGTTTTGGACAACTAGGTAAACATGCGCTCCCTCCAATTTGTGCCTCACTCCCATATCCACGATGAACACTATGGTTTTCAGAACGTGATACCTCGAGGAGGTGGGAACGCTCCCTTTATTCTTGGAGGGCCGCGGCCTGAAATAAACCTGTCGGTCTGACTTAATTTGGTATCCGTCCGCTTCATAAACATTGAGGACCCGGGTACTGAACAATAAGTTGTTCTGTTCCCAAGATTTGTTCACTGCTTTCACATAAGCGCTGACCGGCAAGAAAAAAACACTGAGCGAGCTGTTCATGAATCCTTCATCGAGCCGCATGTCCTGAGCGACGACTTTGACAACTTGCTCGATGTAGTCCATGTGCTTAGCATTAGTACAATAAAAGTCGATATCTCTGGTCGTGTCCCTCAAACCGCGGAGAACCATTGCAGCACCGCCAGCAATGATGATGTTTACGGGAAAATCGGAAGATCGGAAATATCCACTCTCCCACATGGGCTTGGAGACTTGGTTCAATGCTGGTGGTAAGTGTGAACAACCAAGTTGCGGTCTGCTATACCGTGGGTAAACACATACCTTCAATGATTCTACGGCAAGTCAGTCCACACTGAGGCATTCTTGGTACCACGAATGTTGAGCTCTAGTACATATTGGCTGGTTGGTGATGTCTTTGGAAAAAGGTCGAAGGTCAATTATTGAATGAGTAGTTTGAAATTTCGAGCAGGGTATTTATAGGTGCTTCATAGACTCCTCACGAGTCATAAGCCTCGAGGCGAGTTGCGATCACTTTATCGCCTTCACGATGTTCTTTGCGCCAACAAAAGCTACTACGTCATGGTCGAAGGCCAATATTTCTTTCGTAGGACCGGATGGCGTCTTAAAGAGATACCTGATCCGAAGGATCCCAATCCCCTGCGATACGCCATCTTGGCATCCCTTGTGGAAAGCATGGTGGAGTCCTACAACTACAAGATCTCGAAAGGCGCCCGCCGCGAAAAGCGGATCCTAACTGCGGAAGAAAACAAAGCGTTATGGGAGGATCCTAATAAACCATTTGAAGCAGCTCCTTCCTGGACTTCGCACGTTCCCCCACTCGAAGAATGGACGTCATTCTTGGAGGATAGAGTTATTGTTTTTTACAACACTCCATTTTGCAAGCGGCGTATCTGTGCTGATGCAAGCCAATTAGAACATATCTAATGTGGCTGAGACCATCAACGGGTCACCTTCGCTTCATTGAAATATACCTGCGCACGAGAACGCCCTTCTACTCTTAATGAAGTGGACTGAATTTTCGTTTTCGTGATTTTCACGAGCGTCTGCAAATGGTAAGATTCTATAAGATTCTCCTTGAAAAGAGCACAGTCATCATTGCCACCGCTCATTGCCACCGAAAATCATGGCAGCCTCGAGGCAGCCTTGAGGGATGCTGTGGAACGCCTCCCCCGCCTTGAGCTTGTGACTCGTGAGGACTCTTTGAAGCATATATAAACACCCTGCTCGAACATTCAAATTGCTCATTTATCACTTGACTTTCGAACTTTTCTAACGACATTACTACCCAGCCCCAATACTCGATCTCAACATACGTGGTATCAAGAATGCCTCAGTGTGAACTGACCCGTAGAATCATTGAAGGTATGTGTTTACATACTTACTTATGTATAGCAGACGCCAACTTGGTTGTTCACGCTTACCACAGAGTTTCGAAACCTAGATGGAGGCACATATCAGGTTTCCACCTTAACTTTGGAATAATACTCACGTCAAGCTCCCCAAAATATTGAGGGATGCCATTCATGGGTACTTATCGATGGAATTATTCAAGGGTGGCCTAGTTAAAAAGGACTTTGTGACAAGCGCTGTGTATGCTCCTGTGAGATGGGGGTCTTTGGAGACACGCAGAAAGTGTTTTTTAATTTTTTTTGCAAAGCAAAGGTAAGATCGACTTGTAAAATGATTGCCAATGATTTGCCTACCCGGAACGCTTTCGACTCGATGATGAATAAGACTCGGGGCCTAAGCACATAAATAACGGGACGGACAAACGTGTTAGACTTGTATTAGACGATAAGAAGCAGGGGAAAACCAAGCGTTTAAAATTAACCGATGACATACAATAGGAAAGAGGTGACCTGCTGCAGGCCTAATACAGCCGGAGAAGGGCAACAGATTCGACATGCGCGGTCTGTGGAAAGAGATCGAAACCTCTGAGAGTTTCCATTCTATACCTCCTTCCCTCCCCATCTCCCTCCGTTGAACGTATGATCGTTCCAATGTCACGAGCCTGCGTGTGGACATTACAGCTCACATACACCACCGTCCCACAACGAAAATTCAAAAGCTGCTTCAAAAATAGCTCATCGCATCCTTTGCGTGGAGGATCGATGATAACGACGGTTCGTTCAGGTGGGAAGTCCTTCACGGTGGCGAAGATGTTGGACGCCTCACCTGAGAGGAAGGATATCTTGTCGGATGATATCGAGTTAAGCTGGGCATTGCGTTTCGCGGAGGCGATTGACGACTGCGAAAGCTCGATCCCGGCGACTTTTTCGAATCCTGATGAAAGCGATATCGCGAATAACCCTGCTCCACAGTAGGTGTCGACGAGGTGGGTTGGTCGTGCCCCGCCCGCGAAGATCAAATCGCGGACATAGTCTACCATCAAGGGTAACACGGAATTATTGTTCTGGAAGAAGCTGCCAGCGCCGTATTCGAAAAGGTAGTCGCCCACCATCTCCCTTGCCGATCCTTTTTGGTCCGTGACGCAGATATGTTTAGTGAAAGCTTCGGAGAGTTTGTCGATGGGTTGCGTCATCATTTTCTCTGCGTCGAAGGAAGGATCCAAGGAATCGCGATACATTAGCGAGACCCCCTTCTTATAAGAAAATATGTTTCTAAAAAAGAGTCAGTACAGCGAAGGATACGGAAAAAAATTCAGTCCACTTGGCAATTTCTTTTCGATCCAACTTGTATTTGTCGTTCAGAACGGACGTCGCAATTGGACATTCCTTCGAGGATGTCAACGTTATAGCAAGCTTTAAAAGAAAAATGAGCGGACCTCAATATCCAGTGTCGAGTTGCTGTTCGTGACGTTGAACCCGATTTTTAACCATGAGGGCTGCTCTCCATCCTTGGCGTCCTCTTTCTTTGCGTACTTTGGAGGGCGCTCAAAATGGGGAGTAATTTTGGTTCGGTAGGCATACACCAGAGGGGATTCAACTGTGGATTCGATAAGAGGTACGGAGGATTCGGGAAGGACTATAAATTCGAAAGTAAGCGTTTAATCGATTGCAAATATAAACATATCCCGTACGTGAATATTGCTTATACGCTTTCACGATAACATCTTTTTTCAGCTCGAGTTGTGTCGAATCCGAGAGCATCTATCGTGATATCGTGATGCGTTAGTATGCAAACAGGCTTGTTCAAGAATGATCCAACCTGGTATTGACAACCACCACATGTGCCAAAATATTTGCATTGCACTAGAGAATCGTCTCTTAGCTCCGTGTTTGGCACAAGGACCTCCAATAGTTGACCGTACGAGCACATTCGATCATTTTTCACGATTTTAACGCGAACGGTTTCTCCCTTAAGCGCGAAGGGGACCACAATTGCCCAAGGTCCTTTTTCTTCTGCGCCAACGGCGATTCCAGAACCTTGGGAACTCACATTGAACGAGAAGAAGCGATTCCAAGCATCAAAGAGACGTACCACCTGACCCAAACACCTCAACCTTCAACACAATTTCCTCTCCGAAAGAATATGGCGACTTGAACGCGCCGCCATCCTCCGTTATGCGATCCACGACTCCTTCTCCGAGCAGCGTCCTGATTTCTTGATATAGTACATCCGCAGCAGAGCACGGCTCGGGTAGCGGTGGGTCCTTTCTTTTCTTCTTCGATTTCTTCGTCTTCGATATCGAGTTGGCACCACCGGCACTCGAAGAATCGATGCGCACAGGCTTATCTGGTTTTGAATTCTCCTCTTCCACCTCAATCCGAACGGCCGTCTCCACCAACGGACGTGTATCTGACTCGTCGTTTGCCTCTATCCGTTGTTTCTTGAAAACTGGACCTTCCACCACGGATTCTTGCAGGGCGCGGATTTGCGGAATAGACGATGACATTTGGCGCGTCTGAAAACGAGACAGCCTAATCTGTGTGAAAAGCCGCCTGTATAAGGCTCGCATTCGCATATGTAGAAAATTGAAAATGCGGACCCTTCACTGGACGACGAATGGAGTTGACCGAATAATTTGTAAGCGGGC
Source organism: Hebeloma cylindrosporum (assembly GCA_000827355.1). Lineage (NCBI taxonomy): Eukaryota > Fungi > Basidiomycota > Agaricomycetes > Agaricales > Hymenogastraceae > Hebeloma > Hebeloma cylindrosporum. Next base: position 1,829,719 of record KN831770.1, on the reverse strand, counting down.
AACAAGTTATGAATTTAGAACTCCGCTTACCCATTCATTCAACAGATCCTTCTTCAAACACATATATGTAAGTATATTGGCAGAAATCTGTCTATTTTCTGAATCGCACCTGCGCCATTAAATATTAACTGCTTAATCTGACCCATCACAAATTTCGGATCCGTTGTTGACGAGCACTGACGGCTGCTGGCGTCTACGTATGTACGAGGGAAAGGGGTTCTCCCACATCCAATTGCCTGGAATTCAGGTAACAAAAACTAGAGTGCCTATTACAACAAAGAAAGTAGGAAAGTGGAATAGCACATGAAAATGACGTTTCTTTTCATCGTCACATCGTCGAAGTAGAGCCTTGTTAACGAGACTACAAGTTTCAATGAAGAGTCCAATAGTAAGTTCTCACTTACATATCCACGCTCCGAGCCCGATTTTGGTACTCACATCTCGGCGTTTATCTCGGACTCGGAAAGCCTGTTCGACAACCTCCTGCTGGAAAGTATTCACTGCGACTACCTATCCTGTGAATTCAACAGCTACGATACTATTATAGGCTCCAAACAAAGAGAACCCGTAAATTACTCGCTCAGGATCACAACAATAGCTTTTCAGGGGAAGGAGTGATTATACAACACATTCCCCTTTCGTGCACAGACCGGCATTTCCTTATTATGAACAATTGAAGATTATACACAAATGACCCACTCAGCACAAGTTGGAGGATTCACACCGAAGAGCTATTGTTTAAAATTGGAAATTGCTGTGATCCTGAGCGCCATTGGTTACAATTGGAAATTGTTGTACTTATTCGCGGAAGGGTTGACGTTATGCACAGCCACCGGAGATTGCCAACAGCTATCATATAAGTAAATACCAGCTTCAACTTCAAGCTTTAAACCCAGAACCACCATGGGCTACACTTCACCGGCCCTGCAGGTAATCATCACTCCTGCTCATTGTACGCTATCTAAGTCGTCGCCCGCAGGAAATCCCGAACTCCATTTCTCCCCAAGATCGCGAGAGATTGCTGCTCAGGCTCGACATGGCGGAGAAGGTGCAGCTATATAATGATATGATCGATCGATACTCGCACCCATTTTTTATGGTACAACTGGCGGATCTTTTCTTTTGCTCAAAGCCGACTCCCTTGCCGTTGACCTATATCGCAAGGTGCGCGCTACCTACTACCTTCGTTTATTTCGACTTGACAAACCATCACCCAGGCCCAAGCGCTCTTATCGAGTCAAGGCATCGTTGACAGTGGGTTGGACTCCTCCATTGATAGATACGGCCCTGAAGTCGATCGCGAGGTTACCGAAATTTTGGCCAAGTCACGAGAAGGTGGCGTCCCTTGCCCCGAGTTCGATGCTGGCTAAATCTTGTCACTTGCTAGGTCCATATTATCAGACATGGAAGCCAACGAAACAACACGCGTTTCCAACTAGCTTGCCCCGACTTCCATCGGGATCACAGGAAGTTAAAAATCAATGGCAGGCGTTGGCCTCGGAAGGTTCCACTTTCTTTACCGCTTATCCGCAGAAACTAGCCATCGAAACTAACCATGTCGAGAGTACTTTTCTTCTAACCGAAGGGGTGCGTCTTTTTTTCGGTAGAGAATATTCGAGTCACTTCATCGCACCCTTCCTAGTCTACTCAAGACCTGATCCGCCGCGGGGTTTCAGAGGGGATTGTAAATTATCTTCCAGAAAGCTCCGTAACACGCCGGGGGTCACAAAATCCAGGACAAGGAAAAACTTGTTCCCACACGTAGTTCAGTATTTAGACTATTATTTTCTATTCAAAACCCGGTCAAATTTAAAGTGCAGATTCTCCTTTAAAATTCCAGAAGATTTTCCAAAGAGTTTTAAGTTTGGTGATCAGTCAAAAAAGCCTGTGAATCAATTTTAGGATTTAGGATTCTGAATAACATAAAAATTAACCACCGACTTTCCTGGATATTTGAAGTACAAAAAAATTCTCAACTTTTACCGTCTGCCACTTATCAAAGTTCAAGATTTCTTTGTATTTTATATCGCGAAGAAAGTCTTTGAATCGTTCAAGATCTCAAATATCAGGGAACATAAAGAAATCCCTTTGATAGGGCCCCAAACTCTAAATATGGGGGGAAATCGTGCAGGACCTTTTTTTTAATCACCATTCAAAATCTAGTCAAATTTTTAAAATAAAATGGCCACTCAAAATATTAAACTACGTGTGGGAATGAGTTTTTCGTTGTCCTGAACTTTGTGACCCCCGGCGTGTAAAGGATTCTGTCAAGATAAAGAGCATTTTGAATGACACTTTGGCGGTCAGTTCACTCCTACAATCGAGTCATTAATACAGTTGATGGGCGAAATGCTACACCAGGCATACAGACTTCTAATGGAACTTTGTGGCGACGTGGGGCGTCTGGACAAGGCCACGGTCTGCCGCATGCACGCTCGGCTCATGAAGACTTGCCAATACACTGACCTGCATTATATCCCTGCTGGAAAGACGCGCGAGGAAACCAGGAAGACCGTCATCGTGGCAGGAACCTACAAGATAGAATGCTGTCCCTTCCCAAGGGTCGATGAAGAGCTCGAATATATCTGTAAGATGGCCAAGGTGTGAATTTTTGGTTGGATTGGATTTCATCTTGTTTTTATCTTGGATTATATCCGTTTTTTTTCGGGATAGACAAGAGTCGACACATGACACACTCAGGCACAGTAGCACACTTGCATGCCGGATGATGCCGCTGCGCAAATATTGACACTCCGACGTAGCTGCCACATCCTTGCCGTTAGGGTTAGCGTTAGGGTTAGTGTTAGGGTTAGCGTTAGGGGTTAGCGTTAGGGGTTAGCGTTAGGGTTAGTGTTAAGGTTAGGGTTAGGGTTAGTGTTAGGGTTAGTGTATATGTCTTTCCGCGCGGTAGCGCGTTCTGTGCGTTCATGGTTAGGAGATTAAAACTCCGGCTGCCGGAAGGCAGCCGGTGTGCGGTGTGTCGCTCATCACAACTTCCCCATTTGGGTGTGTGTGTCGTGTCTTGTACATCCTCGTTTTTTTTGTAGCAATGGATCAAGTCTTGGCGGAATCCTTTCGCAACGGCAAGTTGGATTCATCTTGTGCTCGTCAGGTGTCATCCATTCGAAGTAAGCCATTAGATTCTCCGTCCAGTTACCGCTTTAACCTGTGTGTTACTAACCACACCTATTTCGCATCAGGATGGCAATGGGCGCATCGTGCGATTGCTTGCTTCTATCCCTCTCATAAACCACGGATACCCTCCCATTTCTGTCGGATTGGCTCAGCGCGCGGATTATTATGCGGCGATCAACAAGGTACGTATCTACTCATTCCCAACCCAATCCACTCACTTTCGTCTGACCTGAGAAATGATTCATGGTGTAAATATGCAGGCATATGAAGGTGATCATAATGCCTTAATCGAGTGTATGTTACAGGGCATGAAGGAGACTATTGCGTCGGTGCAATCGTTGTGATCTCCAGCATGTTCGTGAACCCTTGTTTTGTCAATAATTGTAATTGTCTTGTATCATCAATTTGAAGCCTTGACCACTGTTCCTCCCGCATTGTACTCATGGCCAGAATAACATGTGTTTTCTTAAAGCTGTACCAACGTGATATCAGTCCCATTATCTGCCAAAAAATAAGTATGTATGACTAGAAAAAATGGACTAAGGTTTCCAAAAAACCTAGCATTTTCGGGGGTTCTCTTTGTTTGGAAGAGATGATCCTAAGAAATCAATTGGCCGTCCATTTTCGTCAATTACTGTACAGTTGGGGGGGCACACATCTGGTGCATAAAAAATAAGGGATCTCTAGCCAACAGATGTCATCATGACGTCGTCAGAACCGTCGAAGACACCTTAGACATGTAATCTCTCGACTATCTCGGCGCCTACTGTCGGTTTTCCAAATCTAAGAGTTGACGGAAGCATCAACACCCGCGCGAAATGGACCGTAAAATTAACATCAATAAAAATCCATACAATTCTTTTTGTTAATACCCTCTCCCCATTCAAATACCCTCTCCAATGAGCCTCTCCGGGGCTTCCACATAACCCCTCCAGCACTCCACAAACGCTGCAAGTTCGGCACCCTCTACAACCCTATGGTCCCCACTCCAACTAACACCCAGCTTCAATCTCCTCTCGCCCTTCCCGTCACCCCTATCAACGTCCCAGACCCACTTCGCCCTCCCAAGAGCGACAATGGCGACGCCACCCCCAGGAACGAGTACAGGCGAAGCAAAGTCCCCTGCACCGATAGCGCCGACATTGGACACCGTGATAGTCCTGCCGCGTTTCGGCATCTCCTTAGGAGTCAGTGCAGAGGGAACTTGACGTCCTAAATGCGAGAGGTGCTTGAGCTGCGATGACAGTGTGTAAATGGATTGGGTGTTGACGCTTTGCATGGTTGGGGTATATAGCCCACTTGGCGTGGAGAGCGCGATGCTGATATCGGCGTTGGGACGGATGGTTAGGGTCGGTTTGGATGGTTCAGAGGTGGGGGTGATTGAGCTGCGGAATATTGGCCATTCGAGCATGGCTTTTGAAAGGGTTTTGAGGAGGATGGGAAGGTAAGTCAGGCGCGTGTATTGTTGGGATTCTAATACGTCAGATCGTGTCGGTGCTGGGTATAAAGCGGAAGGGTTGACAGCTTGCAATGCTCGTGGCCTTGAATTCTCCGGAAGGTAATGGATGGGAATATGAGCATTCAGAGAAGGTAAAATATCGTGCAACGCAGTGATGTCCAGGGTTGTCGAGTAGCTGAAATAAATGAGTAACAAATATAAATGTGATAATACGAGGACGTACCCGAAATGAGGAATTTCCAGACTCTATAAATTGGTGTGAGTATAGGCGAAGGCTGCCATAATCTGAAATTAAATACCTTGACCATCGCTTTCCACATTCCATAACGCGTCCTCCCTAACTCGACGACAGCATCACCCAAAGGTTCCGATGTCGGTGCACCTTCAGGACGTTGGTTGTTGAGGAAAGCCTCAATGTCCCGTTTCTCAATCCGACCGTTTTTCCCGCTGCCTGGAACAAGAAGACCGAGATCAACGCCTTGCAGACGCGCAAAATGGCGAACGGAAGGAGCAGCGAAAACATGATCCGAATTGGATGATTTTTGTTCCCCAGTGTGATTGGGATCCATAGGGTGCAGGCGACGCGTCGCGTAAGCTCCGCCCGTGCTTGGCGTGTCCGTCGACGGCGTTGATTTCGTCGGTGCGACGGGCTCAACGACGGCAGGTTCAGAACCCTCGACGACGTCTTCCTCGACCTCTATAGTACAGAGGCCAGCCCCGACTTTCGCGATCTCGCCCTCTTGAACAAGCAGCTCCTTGATCACTCCATCGAAAGGACTGGTGATCTCAACGCTCGCTTTGTCGCTCTGGACTTCACAAAGCGGGTCAAAAGCCTGTACGGTAGCCTTTGGCTGTATACTCCTACAGACCAGGTCAATAAGATCGAGCGCGATGAGAAAAGTACGGCCGGAGCATGCGCACCACTTTACAACCTCGCACTCGGTGATGCCCTCTCCAATGTCGGCGAGCTTGAATGTTTGGAGGACTTTCCGTGAGGCCCAGGAGGATGCGGTGGTGTGGAAATAATAAGCAGCTCGTGGCCGACCTAGAAGGTACCGCAGAGGTCGGACAAGCATGTTGGTGGTATTCAGGAGAGAGGGTCTAATTATGGATCCATACATGGTAATCATTATTGGCTGGGCACGTTGCAGAATAACTAAGGTAAATACGTGTCAATAGTAAGGAAAAATGGGGAATGTTCAATGGGCAGGGAAATGGGAGGAAGGAAAATGGGCAGGGGAAGGGTGGGAAGTAAGGAAAATGTCATAAACCAACATGGAAAGGTTTGAGTAGCTTAGGGTTTAGCACTTAGCACTTGAAGCTTGAACTTGAAGTCCAGCAAAGAGTTTTAGTAAGTATGCAAAAAATGTAAAGGAGGGAGACTCAAGATATTTATCAAATACTTGGCTGGATAGCGGTGTCTGTGGGCAAATAAATAAATAAATAAAAAATAAAAAAAAGGGAGGAAGGGGAGAGAAAAGAATCACTTATGTGTGGCGACAAGTTACAACAGGCCGACCAAAAACCTGAAGGAGTACAAGATCAACGTTGAGTGTATCAACAGCCGTGATATTGATCCTGATCTGGCACGGACGGTCCCTTAGAAAAAAGAATTCAGATACTCGCCTAGATGGTTCGGTTCGATTCTCAATTTCTTTTCTTTGCGTTTCAGATACTCGCTTAGATTTGATGTAGGTTGACACAGGCGATGCACAGAAGATTAGATTATCTAGTAAGTACAGCTAGCTCTCAGTCGTCTCGCAAATGAATGGTTCGTTTGGTCTCTTGGAGTTCCTCCCTCGACATTGCACTAAACCACAATCTCGACACGGGTTACGGCAATTCCCAACCCTCTGTTTTCCAGGACACTCAGGCCGCGCACATTTTGTGCAGGTTCGAGGCTTCCTTGCCCTTTTTGCTGCGGGCTCTTGAGCGGCCAAGGATTCTGCGACACGTTTTCGAGCCACTGAAGAGGCAACGCTAGTGGATGTAGGATTTCGAGGTGCTGAGAAAGGTATGGGCTGTTGGTGGCTTGGAGAGTTCGAGGGCGGTTGGGTTACTGCGGATTGGTGGGCAAAGGGCGGGTACAGATCCGAAAGGCTGAAAACGAAGGACGATGATTGGAAAGTGTTTGGAAGGGGTGGTGGTGAGGATAACGGAATAGGACCACCAGAATACGAAGAGGATGGTTGGCCGGCGGGTAAGGGCATTTCCCATCGTTCGCCGAGAAATCCTTTTTCCGCCACGTGTGGGTTGGCTCTTTGGAATGGAACTGCTGGGGCAGCAGCCGATCGTTGACTGTCGTGGATAACATGCGTAAGGGGCCTTCGAACCTCGGAGGAAAGAGAAAGGGCCTCCTTCGTGTTGGAATTCTTAAGCCACTGCGAGTGGTAAACCTTTAGTTGATCATTGAGCTAATTGGAGTAGTTAGATATATAGGAACAACGTCAGATAAAGAAAAAAGCGCACCTTATACCAAACATCCTCAGTCCTATCAGCCCATGCATTCCACACCTTCACAGCTGCATTCCAATTGGGGAGGGAGCCGTCTGCTGGATTAAAGTATCGGTTGCTCTCCATTAATGTGCGGAAAAGTGCTTTCTCTGATGCTGTGTGGATTGGGAGGATGGCTTTGCGAGCACCTTGCATTTCGGCAAGGAAACGATGTTTTGGCAGCTTTTCTGTGCGATCGGTGATGTCGACGAATGGGGCCATTCCACTTGAATCGCGAATGTCGCCTGGGATTGGTAATATTCCGAGTGTTTCTTTGGTAGCCACGTAAAGGTTGCCGTTGACCCATCCTGTGATTGGAATGATATTGACAAGGACATCTTCAAGGTATACACGAAGCTCTTGAAGCGGATTAGTGACCCAGATTGACGTGTGACCCTTATACGGTTGGCCAGTAGAATTCTGAATTCCGACCTAATGTAATTTCAAAACTTGGTCAGTGGTACCAGGATGATTTAGGGAACCACGTACTGTGAGGTTGTGGTGCAGAACAAAGTCATGTAAGCATGCGTTGACGTGACGGATTGATGCTCCGCACTTGGGGAGGCGGGCTCGGATGTGCTTGTGAACTCCTCCTTCAGTACCATTAGTTCCTCGAGCACATTTGTAAATTGAAAGACCAGTCTTCTTATCTAATCCTTTCACCGTATACAGTGGAATGCCAGGTGGGTCTGATAGATACCCATTTTGGATGAGATCGAGAATATGCTTTGCGGTCTTCCAGTTATCCGTCGTAAAGAGTGGTTTCTTCGAACGAGGGTCAATTAGTGGCCCATATGTCCGAAAAACGCGTGATACGAGATGTCGAAGCTTTTTGGGAGATGGAATTATATGCTTGCATCTTTCACGGACCCATTGAGGGGAGGATTTGCGAAGTCGTTCATATGTTTTGCGAGGGTTCTGGGTCGCACCCCAGCTGTTGATTCGTGCTTTGTCATCTTCATCAGGAACAAATATTGCATCGCGAAGCTCTCTGGTGAACTGAAGGCGAAGGGAATGTGACGCGGAAAGGTAGAACATGTTAAAGACGTGGAAGGGATCTTTCAAAACGCGGCTGCGAAGAGTCGGGTCAAATTCCGGCTCATCAGGCTGGATTTCGGGTTCGGGTCCAAGGATTTTCTCTCCAATTGATGCACATTTAGCATCGACTGATTGAGGGACTGGAGATGAGGGCTCGGATGACTCGGCTGATAGATCATTTGTCAGTAGATCTCCAACGGAAACAACACCACTATCATCCGGTTCAAGCTCTTCAATGTTGGCAGGGCTCGAGGGTCTAATCGGATTGCCATCTTGACTTGGATTTGGTGCTGAGGTAGGTGAGGAGGTGGGGTTGAAACTTCGCAGGTGACTTCTGAGACAGACGAGAGTGAATGGAACAGGTCCAAAGGATATTAAGGCTCGCTTTCCATGAGAAGAAATGAGAGCACCTGGAACAAGGACCCGGTCTATATCAATGATAGCCTTTGTCGATGTAATATTGATTCCATCGTAGGCTCGGCTATCATTCATACTTGAGGAGATTCGACCTTCTGCTACAACTGTTGTGTTATCGGTGTTGAATAGAAGCACGGGTGTTCCAGGTATAAGGGTGGGTGGTAGTTGACGAGGAATATCGAATTGTTGGAGGTGGTCGTAAATGAGAAGTGCTGCATATGCATCGCGAGCAGCATAATCGAGCTGTGCTCGAGTTAGTGCCTTGTCTTCCCAAGCCTGGCTAATGCGTTCTGGGACATTTTTATTGAGTCGTTTCGTCAAGGTGATAGCGCAGAGATCGGCTAGGCCGCATTGGGCATTGGCAACAACTCGTCGATCCTTCGCGTATTTTGCAAGGTCAAGTCCTCCGACGAATGGGTTTGGCGATTTACAGGCAGTTTGCAAATATTTCAAATCTCTGTTCACAAGTCGGCCAGATTTGATGATACGTGGATGGGAAAGGAGGAACCTGAGCTGCTGAGGGAGTTCATTATTGGCCAGCATACTAGCAACCTTTTCAAAATTAATGAGATTAAATTATAACGAAGCAAGCCTTGCCATACCTGAAGAACATAGATGCGATCCTTATAGGCAATTTGAATAATGGCCGTTCTTCCTCGTCGGGTGACTTTTCCTTGTGGCGAAACCTCGACATTCCATTCTGAATCAAATCCAACTACTATTGAACCTTCATCTTCGGGAACATCATCGAGAATGGTGCGCATTGCATCATTGATGGCGTCTGAGGTGCTTTTGACGAGAATTGGGACCTCCGAAGGTATCACAAACTCCTCCAAATGCCCATATTTTTCAACGGGTGTCACACCTTGGCGAAGCGAAGGAAAACAATCTTCAAGGAACTTTTTATCAGACATATTGTCAGTGTACATGAGGGATGGCTGTGGATGGCCATAGAGATCAAGCGAGTCGTGTACGTTTCGTAGAGCCAATTCATATTGCGAGTGCGACTTTGTGGCGACGAAGTTACAAGCACGAATTTCATTTTTTTCATTCGTGAGAGTAAGTAAAGCAGTAAAGGGTTGTTCTCCCCCAACCCTCATCGTTTGCTTTGCGATCTGAGAGCAAAGAAAATCAACTTGAGTTTACATGCACAATTAATATTTCAAATACCTTATGACTATGATCAATTGCGCAGATATTTGCGGTGAGCATTGCAGTGTGTTGATTAATTTCAGCACGGTGTTCATCAATGAAAGCATCGTAAAGGTCACGTAACAGAGTCGCTGACGGCGTATAAAGATGCGGGCCAAGGGGCCCGATGTCATCGAACCGCGGAAACGCTTGATACTCTACATGTAACCAATCACTCAACGTACGACTAGCTAGGTGTTCGAGGTATTGGAGTTCTAGCATGTCGTAACGCAAGATATGTTGCATGCGAATAGAATCCGAGAACTGTTTTGAACTCAGTCCATAGTTGAAACACGACCGCATCCATGAGAAAAGCCTTGTCGATACCCCGCTTCGATGACTCAGCCGTGCAGGAAACTCTGCAGAAAGAGAAGGAGGGAGAACTGCCAGGATACGCTCATCCCAGCTTCGAAATGTGACCGTTGCCTTCTTGGACTTGGGGTGGATACAGTTTCGGCATCGATATCGGTAGCCGATGATCCAGAAAGTTTCGTCGAAGTCGACACATCGCCGAGGCTGAGAAATGACCTGGTGCCGCTGAAGAACGGTCTGGCAATTGGGACAGGGTATTCCTCTGGGGCATAGTGCATCGGGATCCCACAAAAAAAATCGTGGGTTGAATAAGTGCTGGGGGGTTGTTGAAGACTGATTGATGAAGAAAAATGATGCCGCGTGCGGGAACCAGAAGGCCTTGAGGTTGGAATATAGTGGTGGAAGGCCGTTGGCATCACGGAATGGGGCGCTCGACTCAACAACCCTTGCCTGGAACGGCTCGAGCAACCATTTCGGCAGCGGTCGACGGGTTGGCTTCATCCTCGGCGAATTGCTCTCGTCCTGATGTCCATCCCCCTCCTCGTCATCTGCCTCATCTTCGTCATCCGGAACCTCATCCTCTTCACCTAAACCATCACCAGTCACACCAGCTTCATCGTTGCCACCGCCATCATCATTTTCAGCAGTTTCGATGACCTGCTGCGGGTCCTCGTCCGGGACCATACATTGGGTTGGTTTCTCAGGAGGCGTCACCTGAATAAAATCGGGCTGTTGCCCCAGTAAAAGGAGAGGAGGTGTTGTAGATGCAGTGTGATGTGAGAGGGTGTGGAGGTTGTGCCGGGGGGTTGTGGTGCCAGAACCATTAGGAGCTGGTGTACTCCGAACGCTTGGAGGGAGCGCAAGCGAGGCCCATGTTGCCTGAGGTTGAGGTTGTTGGAGGCCCTCCGTTGGTGTTGTTCGTTTCGATGGCGCTGCGGCAACAACCTAGAGTACAGAAGTTGTGATTAGGTACGAAAATAAATGAAATTAATGCATTTGTACACACCATGGGCCCACAAGGCGGCTTGAATGAAACACCACCTAATTTCTGTGCCTTTCGAGGGCGACCGACTGGTCTTTTTTCCTTGAGAGCAGGTTTTCCTGTCGTCGCCCTCGCTTTCTGCAAATATCCTGTTCCTGGTGGGCGACCCAGTCGACGAGGGCGTGCTTCGCGGTCCACGGTGCTAACGCTTCCTACTGGACGACCGCGTTTACGTGCGCTTGAAGCGGATGAACCAGAAGCTGGGGTGTCTGCAGCAGGAGAACCTAGTTCGTAATTTCATCTGTAAGTATGTATGTAGACAGCTTTGATGAGCTGGTTTGCTTACCTGCCCCAGCCATGTTCCCTCTGTCAGACACGCTGTCAATTCCTTCAATTCCATCCGGAGAATTCGCCCTGTGGGATAAAAAAGCTATTATCATCCAGAGTCGGTTCCTTTTCTGACAACACTCACCATGTGGTTGAAGACTCTGCTGCCGTGGGGCCTCCTTGTGGTTGTCCAGTGGTGGGTCTGTTCGGTGTCATAATAATTTGATTGTGAGGAGGGCACGGACGAGGAGAACGACGAGCCGTGATTACATAATATTACTGACATAATATTCAGTATCCAGTATCCAGTATCTGCCACAGACACCAAATAGCAGCCAAATACTTAGGGGATGATTCATAATGAAATCGAATTTCGGGAGTTGCCGATGGATTAATTGGTGTGACAGGTTTTGGTGATTTTGGCAAGGATTTTGGAAATGGTGGTGGGTGCTTACGTCATCGGCTATTAACGCTTAGGCGCTGGCGTCACGCGTCGTGCGTGACGATGGCTTTAGCCGCGTCAATTTCAACTCGTTGTGAACACAATGACGACGAACTTGCGACTCTTCCTCCATGGCAACCGCGAGATCCACGACGGCGGTGGATTGTCAAGGCAAACCTCTTCAACAACCCACCGCAGCTGAGGAAGATTTGGTTACTATAAATTGGATCTTCTTTGATAAATCTCATCCTGATGTATGCATGCCCTTGGCCATCGACATTCCTCGCGCACGCTTCAACGGCAGGTCGCAAGAATTCAGAAAGATTTTTGCTAGCGAAATTTTGGATAATTACTCACTTTCCGCTCGCCAAAATACTGTCAAGTTTTCGAAGGTGAGTGGCATTCATCACTCCTGATGCCAGACGTTAACGCGGTGCAGCCTAAAAAACTTACATTGATGAATACTGTTAATAAAAAGGGGTGGAAAGAAAGCATTAATGATGCTGAAGATCATTTGGACCCCGTTCTACTTCCACATTCATTTGCCCACGTGCTGGCGAGAGATATACAAAACAACGACGCCGTCCATCTGGCTGTGACCGCCACAGCTTTCCCAGTCAAAGAGCATAATGAGGGGGACGATCTGGCGGACGAGCTTCCCGAGGTTCGACGTACGTATGTCACCTTGTATCATTCTAGTTTTTAACTTCGCCACAGGCTACCAAAAGATCGTTTCGAACCCAGGCAAATTGCCATCCGAAGGTGCCGAGTCCCAAGATTACGCTGCAGGCCAGGCTCTTGAATATCAAGCGATTCATGATGGCAGATTACCACCGAGCCCAACGTTCTCCACTGTTGCCCCGCCAGTCCAGATATACCACCCTATCTTCGACCACTTCACCCAACTTGTTAACGACCATTCTGTACAACCAACCAATAAGGACATCAAACAGGCTCAGGACCTTATGTATTGTCTTTCCTATATTGGTAGAGAGGAACTCCCGTGCAATGCTACGATCCAGGAAAAAATGCGCGAAATATTGGAGGCTGATGTCCACCAGGAGACAAACGACAACGGGACCTCTCTTGATGGTATTCATATGTTTGTGGTGAACGGCTTCCGTACCCCTCTTTTCCACATGTAGTTGAAGCCAGAACTCGGAGATGGTGGTAGAGATCCTTCCACGCAAGTTGGTCTTTCGATGAAGCGAACATGGATTCAAGAAGTCGTCAGTCTCACCTTCTACAAGTATTTTTTCAGTTTTACTTCTAATTTCTTTGATTTCTTTTTCGTTTGTTTAGAAAAAGGAAATACGCGAGAAGTCCTGTTGCCCTACCTTGATGCTAGTAGGCGGTGGTCCCTGGCTGGGTGTGCTAGGGGGCGCATTCACCGACAAAATTATCGTGCAAAGACTGACTGATTTTATGTGGTGCGCGCATTCCACAACAGAGGAAGATCATCGAGTCTACCGTTTGGCACGGGTTTTGGTGGCCCTTCGTCGATCTATCCATGAACTTGAAATTTTTTACAAGGATATCAGCGATCCCAAGAACCCGCCACTGACACCCGGCCACACACACCCTCGCTTCTATCCTTCTCCAACTTCGTTTATTGAAAACGGCAAAACCATCCGCTTTAAATACACAAGAATACTCGAGGACGATGCCCCGTGCGTCGCCTTCCAGGCGAAAATTTGTGACGCAGTCGGCGAGGACTCTCCGGATATTGTGGTCAAGTTTGTAACCAGATACGGGACGGACGTGCATAAGTTTCTTGCCTGCGAGGATCACGCCCCGAGACTTCGATATTGCGGCCCACTATCTGGCACCAATGATGAACAAGCTCCTGTGACGCTTTTCATCCCAACAGTCGCATGTACTGTCGCTCGGTCCCATGCAAATGGTTGTGATGGACTACGTCTCCCATCGTGGCGCGACCCCACCCAACGCCATTCAGCAAATCGAAGCTGTATTATGCAAACTCCACTGCAATGGGTATGTCTTCGGCGACTTACGGTCCCAAAACATCTTGTTCGATGAGGGCGCTAAGGTCAAGTTCATCGACTTTGACTGGTCTGGCCGCTACGATATGAATGTTCAGGACAGCTCTTTGTCTGCAGCCCTCCAGAAGAGGATCGACGATGAGAAGAAACATGTCAAATCGGTCGATCATTACGTGTGCTACCCGTTAAACCTGTCTTCGGACATCCGTTGGGCGCCGGGTGTAGGGGATTTGGAACCCATTAGGCCTGGGCACGACTGGTTTATGTTAAACAGGTTCCCTTCATCCTGATATCTATTTTATTACCTTTCATTGTATATCCCTGGACACATCAATATCCAATGCAAACTATTCGTCGTTGACATGCTGATCGACTCGTATGGAAGTTATATATGGAAACATCCTTCGAGCTCGCACGAGTCTCCACTGAACTTTAGGATCCCAATCATCTGGCACCCCATAGTGCTTCCATGGAAGACAGGATAACAGGATCCGTAGGACGGCGAAATGCGAAATGATTACATCTGGCTCCTGTGGATCTTTGTAAAGGAGATCCGGCCTCCTCAGTTATCCGTATAGATAATTGCCCTCTCAATGCTCAACTTTCGCGAAAAATCGGAGTAAAGGTCGAATCCTTCAGCGTACTTACTCCATCAAAAGACCGTAAAGTACGGTTCCGTTGGACGTGATAAATTAAAATGATCCACGTCGCACGACAGTCCTGATTTAGGCTCTTGATATCCATTTTTGGATGTCCATTCGACAACGTATGGTATCCTTGATCTCTGTCCGAGCACGTTTCGTTTTGTATATCCCTGCATTACTTCGCCGACCCCAGGTATCTATCAAACCATCTCCGGTTCCTGAGTTGCCTTGAAGAAATCAACTGATCAGTGTCCACCCAAAAAGCGAAACAGTAGGATATAATATAAGCCCTAGTGAAAGGTTGGCTGAAATATCGTTTCCTTGCTGAATATCTTCACTGCCGTGAACTCCTTCGTGTCGGAACAAACCGTCGTCGTACTCGATCGTTCACATGCGGACGCGTCCGATCCTTCCGCGGCTGTAATTAGTATTACATAGACTTGACAATTTGCTGGGAAGTTTACTATTGTCTTGTAGTACCATTTCCCTAATGCTGAAAAGTTGTGATGTTACGTTTTTGAAGCCCGAGATAGAAATCCTGATAATGGTGTTGATGACATACTCGTTCGGCCGAGTCGTTATCTCGTTTGCTAAAGCCCGCCCTCGCCCGGTCAACCAAATTCAATTCATCTACAATGAGGCGCCCAAGGGATTAAGTTAAGGATTAAATATTAAGCAGTATAATTTCCTATGCTTAAGAAACGGATTGGATATGCTCCGGGCATGCATATGGGGTGATCGGAGGTGATCGTAATTAGATCAACAAAATTTTGATCGGGGCTCCTGCCTTTACATAAATCCCAGATGACTCGCCTCCGCTTTTCTCCAAAATCCAAAATATTCCCCCCCACGGAAGAATACCCAGTGCTCATTAGCGCTCATTGACCATGGCCATCCTTAATTCCACCACGAATGGCACTGCCCCACATCCTGCGGAGCTCGACGTATGTTTTTTTGCGAGGACCGTCCTGAACAATAGGGAATCTGACCTATCTCTCTAGGCCTCGAAACTCATCGTCACGAAGGCGGAGCTGAAACCAATACCTCCTCTGGAGTCCCTTGTCTTTGGAGAGGTATGTAACATTCTCTGTATCCCCGATTTTGCTGAACTTGGTGTAAATAGACAAAAACTGACCACATGCTGGTCATTAATTACGCCCCGGGTACCGGATGGTCTGCGCCCGAAATCAAACCATACGGGCCATTATCCTTGGATCCGATGAGCTCGTGTTTCCAGTACTGCCCAAATGTTTTCGAAGGCATGAAGGTATGTCACCCTACTTACCTCTGGTGAGGTGGTCATTCATTCCTTCATTCATTCCGGTCAGGCGTATATCGGCCCAAATGGAGAGCCACGATTGTTCCGGCCGAAGGATAACATGGAGCGTCTTGCTCGTTCTGCTGCCCGTGTTGCCTTACCCGTCAGTTAACCCTGATGTCGCAGTGGCCCTTGTTGCTCATCTCGTCTTGTTCAGCCATTCGACCCCAAAGAGCTCCTTGTGTTGATCAAGGAGCTCATCAAGATCGAATCGAGATGGATTCCTAAACTCCCCGGATACAGCTTGTACATACGACCAACTATTATCGGAACACGCCCAGGTACGCCTTTTAGTTTTGTCTCGGATGGATATTAATTCTCCGTTTACAGCTCTAGGCGTCGCTGCCTCCGATAGCGCTTGCATCTACGTCATCGTTACACCCGCTGGCCCTTATTTCCGAGACGCGACGAAAGGGATTTCCCTGCTTGCAGTGGGGGAGAGCGTACGTTCATGGCCGGGAGGAACGGGCGGGCATAAACTCGGTCTTAACTATGCACCTGGATTCCTGCCTCAACGTATTGCGTCGAAGCAGGGATACGATCAGGTTCTGTGGCTGCTTGGCGAGGAGGAGAGAGTGACGGAAGTTGGGGCGATGAATTTCTTCCTGGTGGTGAAGAGAGAGGATGGAGGTACGTGTTTTGATTGTTCCTATCTGTTCCAAGTTTTTAAATTGAAGTTTTTAATAGATGTAGATCTCATTACACCTCCTTTGGATGGCACCATTTTGCCCGGCCTCACACGCGCATCCACGCTGGCGCTCGCTGAGGCTCACAGCGCCGGTAAAATCACACTTCCTGGGGTTCCAGCGTCAGTAAAGCTGCATACTCACGAACGTCCGCTGACAATGCGGGAGATCGATGCTCTCTCCACCGAAGGGCGCGTTTTGGAGGTATTTGGGGTTGGAACAGCCGTTGTTGTCGCACCTGTGTCGAGGATCGGCTGGGCAGGCAAGGATATCGTGTTGCCTGTGCAGAAGCAGGGGCTTGGCCCCATTGGAAGTGGGATGTGGAAGATGATTGTGGATATCCAGACGGGGAAGGTTCCGTTTGAAGATTGGAGCGTTGTGTGCGACTGAAGTAAGGTTTCATACGACATAGATAGATACATAGAAGCGACTGTTTTCATATTCTGTCCATCTACTTTGTTTATTAACTAAATACTCCGGCTAACATTTAGATCCTGCTCACATGTATGTCTTCCTTACGTTTGGGACGCTAGATAACCTTTTAAGTTGCAAAAAATTATCGATGCGATGGTCGCACCGTGTCGCACCGTCGCATGGGTTGGTCGACTAGTCATCATGTGAGTTTGAAGTGTTTCTTATCTCCGCCTAATGACTCGATGGCCCGAAATGACCTGAGATGACTGCATCTGGTTCTGACGATCAACATGCTGGAGCCCACGAGGGATTAGGGTTGAGGCCCTGAATGGGTGACATTATATATATCATGTCAACCCTTTGATGACCTCTATCGTTGTTCTTACCATCTCTCGGCGCTTAGATCTTTGTTGTGTGGTATCCCTTTGCCGCCCATCAATATTCGAATTCACACTCAGGCTATATATAGCTTACGCTGTGAATAGTATCTGGAGATCCAATTACCAAGAACGCATCTAAACGCCTACTCGAACTTGACTCGAACGGCTCATTGCCCACCACCATACGTACTAAGAATCTGTTTTACATAACTCGAAATTTTACAAGCCAACCCGGGTCAAGCAGACACCCAATTATTAACCAAACCCCGAGTAGCGTACGCCGATGGCCAACCCAACTCCCAGCAACTTCCTCCCCCAGGCCGAGCTCGAACGCAGGCTTTTACAGTGGGCTAGCTCGTCTTACGTCCCTCGCTACCCCTTCTTTGATGGATCGCTAACTCCAAGTGCTTCCTCGTCGCCTGCTTCCAGTATAATCGGTGAGTGATATGAATTGAAGGCAAGAGGATGATTCGGCAAGAAGTTTACCCTTCCTCGTAGGTGATACCACCCAAATTCATGGAGATATGAATCGGTGGTTCAACTCCACCGTGGAACTTGCGGCGGCGGATTGTGGAGTGGCGGAAGAACAGTATGCAGATGTGGCCATTTACTTTTTGAGGGGTGATTTACAGGAGGTGATGAGGGTGAGAAGGGAGGTGTATTTGAAGCATGCCTATGATTCGGACAAAGTGCCGAGTGGGAGAAGGTTTTGGGTCTGGAAGGATTTCAAGGAGGATTTGAAGAGGGTTGTCGGTGAGTTACTCGTTTTCGCGCTGATTTCCGTGGAAAATTCTGACTTCTTGGGTCCAATATTATAGTGGGAGCTGCGAAAAGTAAGTTTAGTTTCATGGCATCTCTTTGACTGTATCCAGAACGCAACTCACCGGGTGTGGTAGTTATTACAAGCTCTGCAGGGTCCAATATGGCAAGCGACGCAATTGACTTGCTCATGCGCCGCGCCCACCCGTACTTTGCGTCTTCTGTGACACTTGGGTTGATAATTGGCGGTACTGCGGTACTCCTCCCTGCTCTGGGGATAATGACTTGGGACCGGATGAAGGCAGCGCAGCAGCAGCGCGTTGGGGCCACTTCGGTGTAGGAAGAGAACGAGAAGACATCTGTGGGTCTGTTGGTAAACGGGGCCTGGAAACATAGGTCGCTTGCTGCATAACGCTTTGGAGGCAACGTTGATTACTTTTTCTCTGTTTCGCCTTTCCATTTTTTTTTTCGCGAAATAGAGCAATGGGTTCCGAAATATTTTGGATACATCTTCCAGTGGACGTGGCCTGAAGTAGGTGGTTTGCAAAAATTGAAACGGTTTGAAATTTTGCTTGGTTTCCAAGTAGTTGGGTTCTTACCCGACTTATCTTTCACCGTTTTCCCCTCTTCATTTTTGAGGGTCTAAGGTTAAACGTTCGCATTAAGCCCTAAACATCGTGAAGATTATATGGCGATGCCCGCCTAACGTTAACACTTGCCTGGCCCTATTTCCTCTCAACGTCTCCCGCTTCGTTTTATCTCATGATCAAGGCTGAAAGTACCAGAAACTTCACTTGTTCATCCAAAAAATTCCGCCTCATTCATCCAAGCCCATGAATAGCTCTGCTGAGATACCCTTTTCAAGCAGTGGTCGCGAGGGAAAATTCTGAATCCAGCCTGTCGAAGAGCCGCCTGCTTTCGGCAAACTGGCACAACAGAAGAGGTCGACAGAGATTTTTCTGGAAAATCTGGCATCCAACAAGGAGATAGATCGTTCGAGTTTGGTTCAAATAAAGATTAGAAAAGAAAGGAAGATGATATTTGAAAGAAAGGGGCAATTTCCTTGTTTTGGCCAAAATAAACAAGCTAAAATAAGCATCGGACTCGGAGACTTGGACAGCGACCACGACGGCGACCACGACTTAGCCAGCAGGAAAGCCTCATTTCTGACCTGTATATTAACCTAGTATGTTCTAAAAGTATCTGACGAAAGATGGCCACTGACAACGGATTCCAGCATTATTTCACGACTTTCCGGAGAACTCTTCCTAGACCAGTTGTAATCGCACCGTCTTACCTCTGGAAGAGGTCAAAATCGACACGGAGCTCTATAAAATTGGCACTAGGACCCGTATCGACACGTATATCCACAGATATGGAGTCGCAAACAAGTCTGACGAACGGGAACCACCACGATTCGCCCCCAGCGACAGATGGGCCGCCACCACCACCAGTGTCCAATTTTGACCCAGACATTTTTCGAGCGTATCTATTGAGCCTTTTACCACCAGTAATTGGCGCGAAACCCTCGGATCTGCATTCTTTATTCGATGAAGAGTTCGACGAACGCGTCTCGCGGTTCGCTGCTGACACAGGAGGGGTCATTTATGTCGTGCAGGTCAAGGAAGAAAGTGAAGGTGCGTTAACAAGTTTATTATCGCTTTCTAACCTGTTAACGCGGATGTTCAGACGACACGAATCCGACATACGTTTACCATTTGACCCCGCATCTTTTGTACCATCCATCACACGTAACCACTCTCGCATTAATTAAACGCGGGCCTACACTGGATCCTTCTACACCGCTGGCCACTCAACTTCATTTCCTGAATCTTTTTGGAGGCGACGAGACACCGTATGAGAGTTTGCACGCTGTCGTTAGCTGTGGTGTGAAGCCATGGTTTGACGCCTTTGTTGGCGCGCGAGGGTCAGGGAAGGACGGTGACACCAAAATGGGTGAGTAACACTGGTTTTCGACCGCCTTTTCGTGGCTGATTTTGTTTACCACCTGCTCGTTTTTAGGAATTCCTATGACGAAGAAAAAAATTGCCGAGCTGGAATTATCGCTTCTTCATCTGCAGCAAAATGTTGAAATCCCGGAAACACACCTCATCATTCATCCCATCATCCAACGCGCCGTTGAACAGGTATGTGTTCATTTTCCTGATTTCTCTGCTTCATTTCTGGAGTCACGTGATGAGACATCCTCTCTTTCGACAATTGTACTAAACAACGTTTTGGTCTTCGTTTCCGCTCGTCCTTGTCCCATTTTTTTGGTGTCATGAATGGTCGAGAAAGAGCACCTGGATATTATTCGACGAGGATTTTATTTGACGAACGTCGTCCTTGGGGAAATTCCAGCGACTTGCGTAACATATTCAACATGAGGGATTAATTTTCTTTTTCTACTCTAGGCGCAAGCAATTGCAACACGGCCCAATATCACCCACATCCCCGCAAAAATGTTAAACGACAGCACCTTCCTCAACGCATTACACGGGCATGTGAACGCGTGGATCAAGTCCATCCAGTCTGTCACGAAACTCACCCGCGACGTTACCTCTGGAACCGCCTCGCAGGAGATCAACTTTTGGCTGAGTTTAGAAAGGGCATTGGAGAACATCGAGGCGCAGCTAAGGAGTGACGAAGTAAACATGGTCATGGATTGCCTACGGAACGCGAAGCGTTTCCGTGCCACTGTCAGTTTTATCGCGGACACTGGGCTGAAAGATGCCACAGATTTAGGTGAGTAGCCTTACCAATGAAAATTGATCTTTTTTTAACTTTCTACCCGCAGTGCACAATTACAATCAGCTCATGAAAGATTTCCCCTTGAACGAGCTTCTTTCCGCTACGGACCTCGATAAGGTCCAAGAATCCCTCAGCCTCATTTTCGGCCACATCAATCGCAAGCTCCGACTATCACCCTACCCTATCCGACGGTGTCTTCCACTCGTCGAAGCTATATCTCGGGACTTCAACGACCAAGTCCTACGAATTCTCACCTCTTACCGCCTTCCGTATACCCCCTACGATACTTTTGAGCGGATTCTCACACAAACCACCAACACCTTCCGAACATGGGACGACCAGATCAAAGAGTTCACGAACGTAGCGCGAGAGGTGATGCGGAAGCGAAACGAGAGGTTTATCCCGATCAAGGTGGTGCCTGCTCATGCACGACTGCAAGAAAGGACACGGTACCTCATGGAATGGAGGAAGCAACACGAGCAGCTGGCGGTGATGACGGGCCCAACGAAAGGTCTCGGTGGGGTAGGCATGGAGGTGGGAGGTATGGACATGGAGGAGGAAGTCAAAGAGGCGTATGAGGTGGTGAAGGGGATTGACGTGTTGGATGTCAGCGTTGGTGCGGATCCGTTGTCTCCGCATTTGTTTCCTTTCAAAGTCGCTGATATTGATGGGTTGCAGAGGGTACGGAGATCTGGGTTACGGCCGAAAACGCGTACAATGAACGTGTCTCGAGGGTGGAAAACCAGATTATCGCGAGGTTGCGTGATAGGCTTGGGACTGCGAGGAATGCGAATGAGATGTTCCGTGTGTTTTCTAAATTCAACGCACTCTTTGTGCGGGCAAAGGTGATTTTCGTTGTTTGAATTGCTCGATTCGCAAGCTAACTCCATTTCCCGTTTAGATTCGCGGAGCTATCCAGGAGTATCAAACACAGCTCATCGACTCTGTGAAGGAAGACATCAAGCATCTCCACGAGAAGGTAAGAATTGAAAAGATCCTTCATCTACGTCTGTTAATGGTTCTCCTTCTTCAGTTCAAAACGCAATACCGATTCTCAGAAGCCTACCACATGTCTCAAATGCGTGATATTCCTCCCATCGCTGGTGCCATCACCTGGGCCCGACAAATTGAGCGACAGCTACAGACATATATGAAGCGTGTCGAGGACGTTCTGGGCAAAGGATGGGAACACTACGCCGAGGGCCAGAAACTCCAGTGAGAAAGTGTCGCTTTCCGCAAAAAGCTCGACACACGTCCGGTGTTCGAGGCATGGATGCAGGACATCGGACGGCGGAATATGGGCGTCGATGGCAGACTATTCGAGATCGTGCGCCTGCGTGGGGGTGGCTTCCAGCTTGCGGTCAACTTCGACCCTCAAATTATTACGCTGTTCAAGGAGGTTAGGAATCTGCTGTGGTTGAATTTCCAAGTGCCACATGCTATTTCGAATATGGCGAAGGATGCGAAGAGGGTATATCCGCATGCTGTGAGCTTAATGGAAACGGTGAGGACGTATGGGCAGACGCTGGATCTGGTGGAGAGTAATAAGGGCATTGAGTGGCTAGTGGCCGAGTATCGCAATGAATCGCAGAGGATGATTAGTAAAGGTGGGTTTCTTCATTCAATCTGTTATAGCGACGCGGTTGACGAGGTTGTCTTTCAGGAATGAATATCCGTTGGGATTACTTCGTCAATCAATACGACACATCGCGCTATATTGCTACTTCCGACGGACGAGATAATAGGCACATTCAGTTTGTCAGAGAATTCGCCAGCGTGGTCTCTGTATTACAGGTTCGTCGCATCCCATTCTCCTTATTATTTCGTTCAAATTTGATGGTGCCAAATCAGGACAAAACGAACAGTGTCATCGATCTGTACAAGGATATCCTTCGTGCGGTCGAGGATCTAACAACCTGCTCATATACATCCGAAGCCTTTTCGGAACTGCTAGACAAGATTCAGGGTGCTGTGCGTCATTTCGTTGTCGCTTCCATATTATAGTCCTAACTCTCGGATTATCTTTGGGCAGATTGATCGACTGAACCTGGAAGGCTATGCAAACCTGGATTATTGGGTGGCGGAATTGGACAAGCGCATCGAAGGAATCCTATTGCAACGGCTGACCCAAATTATCCAAGTGTGGTGCACAGAGTTTGATAGAGCGGATGACAACGATACGAGACGAGATTTGCCGATTCGGGACCTAGGGAATAAGCGAAGAGGCGACAAGCGAGCGAAGGAAGAGAAGGTCAGTCTTGTTCGGGCGACTAAGCCCTCTGTCCATTTTTGCGATTTTGGTCTAATGAAACAATCTAGTTCCTGGAAGGCCATATGACGCTGAAACCCATTGTTCATGAAATCCGGATACAGAACCAGGTTATCTTCTTGGACCCTCCGATAGAGTACGCCCGGGCGACATGGATCAAGCAGCTGCACGACTGGTTAGGTGAGTTGATCCTATCCTTTTTATTCTGGAAGGTTCTCAATACTTTTGCTTTCGATTAGGTGTTATTTGTCGGTTACGCCGCATCCAAAGTTCACGATATGAAATTGGGCTGCAAATGCAAGGAGGCTCGGTGACGGAAACAACATACGCATCACTGGTTCGTGCTTCTTCCAATTTCTTGGCGTTCCAAAATTGAAAACTAAAATTAAATTAGCTAACGCGGTTCCCTGATAACACGTTGGAGCGGCCGTTTGGGCTCATCGAGACAAAAGTACAGCACCTAAAGGATTATGTGGGCAAATGGCTACAGTTCCAGTCGCTGTGGGATCTCGAGGCCGAATATGTGTTCAACCGACTCGGAGACTCGTTGGCGAACTGGCAGCAGCTGCTAACGGAGATCAAGAAGGCGCGGTCGACATTCGATACTTCTGACACGCAAAAATCGTTTGGCGTGTGCGTTATCGACTACGAGCAAGTCCAGGCGCGGGTCAATGCCAAGTACGATTCGTGGCAGAGGGATATTCTGAGCAGGTTCGGCGTCAAGTTGGGCAATGCGATGAAGGAGATGCATGCTTCGATTTTGAAGGCCCGAAACGATCTCGAGCATCATTCAATAGAAGGCTTGATGGGCGGAGGGGGTCGGCGGTTTTGATAGGGTGACGCGGTGACGAGCTTTACGATGTTCTTCTTTCTCTTGCGTTACTTATAATTATGCGAGCATTTTCTTTCTCATTTTCTTTCTCTTCCTGTTTTGCTGCCATTACTCTCGCTTATACCCCGTTCAGGTGGGATACTCACTCTCTTTAGTTTACATCGTGTTTTCTTCCTCATTCTGTCACTACGCATCCTGTACGTTTCTGAATCTATAATTTCGCTCTCTATCTGGTCGTCTTGAATAGGCTGTCTCGCCTTTAACTTACGCTCCCTTTATCGAACAGGCACCATGACCAGGTTTGAGCGTTGCAGATTGGAGTTTGGAGTTTGATGTCACATGGCTCTCCTCACTCAAAAACGTACCTGGGACGATTTGGATGCACCAGGAACAAGGTAAGATATTTCCAGACGACTGAAAAAAGACAGCCGACTGGAAACATCGTACTTTATTCCTGTTGACTCATTCGTTGGAGGATAAAAATCAGTGTCTTTTGATTGTCCTAGATATAGCTACGTCTTACTTATCCTTGGACCGAACTCTCGAGTTGGCGATGGTTGAGGTCTTCGAAAATTGTTGCGATTTCTGGACGCAAACTGGGATTAGCATGCCAACACCGCTCTGTCAGATGCCACATATCATCGGATATAAGCGTTGGCCGAGAGGGTCTCAGGCCAGCGAATACGAAGACGACAACCATACTGTTGGTGGATCCTTCGAACGGTATGTTACCACTGTATATCTGCAGAATTTATTTAGCCGGAAAACAGGAATCAGAGAGAAATAGTGAATACCTCGTAAAGAACCATCCCCAAAGAATATATTTCACTTTCGAAAGTGGAAGTCGCTTGGCCTTTCCCCCATTCTTCAGGGTAGAGACGTTCCGGAGCCATCCAACGAATAGTACCTGCGCCGGGGTTCGAGATGCCAGAAAGTGTGAGCCGCGGTCCTGATATAAAGGATAACCCGAAGTCGATGATCGACGCATTGCCTGATGAGTCGATCAAGATGTTGTCCTAGTCATATTGCGAAAGGAGATCAATTTTTATCGCAGTACTATAACAGCGGCCCTACTTACACCTTTGATATCGCCATGAATAATGTCCGATTGCTTGAGAAATTTCATCGCATCCACAATCTGATATACCTGTCGTCTCCATGTCCATTGTAAGTACGTAAGAAGAGGTAGTAAGGTTCAGGAGGGACTCGCCAATCTATTTCTATGCCGAACATCAGGCGAATTTCGACTGAGGAATTGGCCGATAGTGCCGTTTTCCATCCAGGGCGTGATTATGCAGAGCATAACGTCAGACCAGGCGGCCCCCAGAAGGTCGATAACGTGGGGGTGTGCACGGAGCATGTCCATGATCATGAGCTCTCGAACGCCGTCCTGAAATTAGGGTTAGTCTGGCGGTCCTGGATTCGCACACCGGGAGGCTTACACGTATCACCGTAGTGGCCTTGTCCTTCTTATACATCCTGAGGACCTTGATGGCCACCAAAGTACCAGGAAGTAGCCCTCGATGAACGTTAGCTGATCCGCCAAAGAACAAGACTGTCGAGTTGTTGGTGAAATTCGCTGACTGCAGTTTCAGCTTGAGGGGTCCGGGAACGTGGAGGTACCGCAAACAAAGCTGAAGATAAAGTTGGTCGCATCGTCTGACGAATGACTGGTTACAAGACCAACGAAGAACCTAACAAGAAGATAGTGATGGTTATAAATGAATACCAGGATAGAAAGTAGAACCGACCTGGATGATCATGTACAGCAGAAATGAGGCGACGTCCTTCACTCGGCCGTACATCCAACCGAATACGGCCCCAGGCATTCTTGGCGTACGGTAAACGCAACTGGCTCCCAACTCATGTCGCTTTTATACGGCGGAAGTACGATTCTAAACACCAATGTAGACGAGGCCTGAGATTCAAGAATGAGTCTTATCGAAATTTCGATAGATAACCAATTATAGGAACACGAATACAAGGTGGTCATCTATCCCCTTTGTGGATAAAATCCCAACACTTCTTCCCCGGATCCTTGCCTAAAAGATCCTGAACTTCTGCGAGATTCATATCGCAAAGACTGCGAACGTTGTTTACCTTGCTCATCACATGCTTCACGTTTTTAGCTGTAATTCCGGGCAGGGATCGCAAGAGTTCTTCCGCGGCGGTATTCACCCCCGCCCCAACGTCAGGGTCATCGTCGGCCCCGATGGATATAGCCTTTGCTGGATCGGGTTCTGGGTTATTCTTCTTGAGGTCGTTGAATATTTCCGAAGAGGCGTATGGGGAAGAAGACCAGATAATGCGGACGCGAGGAAATGTAAGCGTAAGGAGGACAAGCTTTGATTGAATCGATATTGAGGTGTAAGTAGGTTGATCGGTAGGACCGCCAGCTTGCTTTTTGGGTGGGTATCTCGATTTGCCATAGGTTTTCATCTCAGCTACAGTCTGAAAATGAATTTAAGTGTAGCCACGGGACTTCTTTTGCGTTTTGAACAACTTACATCAAGAGAAAATGACTTGTCTTCTTCAAATTCAATGAGAAGGATTGGATACTTGTAAAACGCTGACATGGCTTCGCATTGAGTATATCTGCGAGAAAGGAAATTAGATGTTGCAACAATAAAACAGGAATTTCACTTGCAGTCGACCACTAGTAAAGCTAGATATCAAATCAGCCAAACTCTTCCGCTCGACACAGATATCCGGCGTTAAGATGTAATCGCCAACAGTCAGCGTTGCGGGGATCACAAGTAAGTTAGACGCGTGCAGCAGAGAAGGCAAGGTCGAGCGGAACTCTCTCATGTCCACGATTACCTGTGCACCTATCTGGTTAATGGGAAATGGCGCGGTGCTGAGAATTCGACTTACTCGCGAAGGTTCGGTATTTAATTCACGTCTTCCACCAGCCAGTCGAGAGCTTATCGTTTTGATGACGGCGTCTGACCCGTCTCGCCGTTCTTCAACCAAAGTAATGAGCATCGACTGTAAAATACCACTGTCAGAAGGCCGTGGATCCTCAAACGCAAGACACCCACCCCTCGTTCTTTGATCAAGCGCTCAAACGAATTCTTTTCTCGTCTGATTCCAGCGAGATATTTGTGCTCCTCACAGCTATTGCTGTACACCATATGGTACACCCGAAGTGCCATACTTGGATGAGAGCTTCTATATACCTAACGAGAAATATGATGAGCCAAAGTCTTCTTGGCGGTGTATCAAGAAAGGGAGCCAACAAACCTCAATCCGCCGCACGAAGTCCATGTCGGGTTCGAACATGACGATAAATTTTGGTCTGATCTCGCTCAACAGTCGATCGTCCGTGTCATCGGAATAGGCTCGAATCAAGACAGTTTCTTCAGGCCGAAGAAGGCCGTAATATATATCAAAGTCGCTTTCTAGATTGTCCGCGCCAAAATCGAGGAGGTTCATGGCATCGTCAGCGGGGTTCAGTGGTTGGCCCGAAAGGAAATCTTGTCTTTTCGATTCCCAACTGGAGATATTGCGTTATTTTCATCTCGGATGTCCCTAAGAATTGAGCGAGAACTTACAACTGCTCAAAACGTTCGGTCTCGCCCTGCAGTTCGTCCAGGTTTACCTCCTTTGGTTCAGGTTTTGGGACACCATCACGACCAGCCCCGGCCGGTGCACCTCCACGGACGCGTCGTCGACTCTGGGCCTTCGCAGCCTTCTCCTTGTCCTTCTTCTTCAACGCTTCACTGATCCCAGGATCCTCTTCAGCAGGCATGGGGAAGGGACTCTTGCCGCTTTGTTTCCGTTCGTTCATCTGCCCCTTCCACCAGAGATAGAGACGAAGTTTCCTCAACATCATCTTTCGCCCTCGAGCTCCTTCAGGGGCAGTGGCATCCAACTCTGAGAGGAACTCCGTGAGAAGTGTACAAGTCTGCGTGGATGACGTCATCACAAGGATAGTGTTGGACGACTCTGGCCGTGCTGGAAGCAACTCATCAGACCGAACGCAAGATGAATGTAAGTAGAAGGGGACTAACAACTCGCTCCCGGTTTCTTCATGCTTTCCTGATGAATTATTTCGCCCTCGGCCTCGCGTAGGGTTTCCGAAAGCAGGTGCCACTTTGGAAGCTCTTCGAGGACAGGTTCGAGGCCATCTGGAAGCCAACTCGGTGTCAAGTCTGTTTCTTTCCGTTTGCCCTTGTCTACACGAGTGATGCCTTCTGCTTCGTCCAACGCGGCCCATGCATCGTCATCCTCGGTTAGATCGATGACGGCAGGTTTCTTCGAAGCGGAACTGATGGTGAAACACCTCCGTTGTGCAGATTGAAAAATGATATTCGCAGCGTCGGTCAACATCCATGGCGACTGGTGCTGTTTCGTTCCACCAGTTGGTGTGATGGTATTTGCAGCAATAAGTGTCTCTAAATAGGCGTGGAATTGCAGGGGGTCGTAGGTCAAGAGGTAATGCAGTAAACGCCGTAGCGTTCCCAGGTCATTGACCAATTGCTTTGTCTTTGGGCCGACCTTGTGCCATATCGAGTCGAGTTGTCGTCGAACAACGATTTCGAAAGACCTAAAGTAGGCGTTTTCTACGTTGAGTTCGTCGAGGTCGAGCTGAGGGAATAAGAACCAACGTCGGACGAACTCAAGTAGGAACATACCGTAGTGTTTGAGCGCTTGAGCTCGGAGAGTGTGATGGTCATACACTGAATTATGGCATGATGGATATCGGCCATGGATTCTGTCAGAGGTTGGGATAGTTCAATCACGTCTGCTTGACGTCGTTCGAGAGTTTTCTTAATTTCTTCGTGGAATCTAAATGGGCTTTCAGTTGTGAAACAAAGAAGGCAAATCCGAACAACTGACCTGGGGTAAATATGGACGTTACGAAGCTGCAATTCCTTCATGATGTTCTTTAGAGGTGACAATCCACTGGTGATATGTTCTGGTTGGTCCGTGAATGCTTTGACAAAGCCTTTCTTGTTCTTTTCGCGAAATAGTCGGACGATAAAGGCCTCGAGAACTAGTGGGGTCACTCTAACAAGAAATAAGCTTAATTTCCATGGATGCCACGTCACATACTTTTCCGCGTGTAAAATAAGCATGCCAGTGATAAGTTCTGTCGGAATATCGGACTGCAGCATGTCGACGACAAGAATACGCGAAGTCACGGATATTATTCCGCCTTGCTTGTATAAATTCTGTCTTTCCCGCCTTGAGTAGTTGAAATATCGTTGATAAGACAGCACTGCTCACCTGTCCTTGCTTCCCGTCTCATAACTTACAACTCTCAGTCCTGGTTTCCGGCACCCGATAATGCTAAGCTCTTCCCCGATTGCAGATTCCTCCTCCGGCGTTGCGTTGACGAGTAAGACGAGATTTTGAGGACTGTCATAGATCTTCATGAGAGTACAAATTATCCGGCGAAGTCCTAAACCCCTCGCCAGTATCAAGAGGTCGCTGGTGGCAGGATCATGGATTTTTTCGATGATTGACTTGTGGAATGGGAGCAAAATTGACATGGTGCAATCTCCTAAAAATGTCGAGTTTCTTTAAAAGACAGCTTTATATCATGATAATCAAGAGTAGGGGTTATGGTTATGTTCAGTTATGTTCATTTTTCAGCGAAGCCTACGCAAATGAGTCATGCCGTGGGAACCTTTCCCCGCTCTGAATTGTAGCGCTTGCCTCTGCCAGTCATCATGGGGAAGCTCAATATCGCCCACCATAAATCATACCACCCATATCGTAGGGACAACATATAGAAAGTTCGAAAGGATGAAGAAGAAGCCCGGTTGAAAGAGGAGAAGGAGGAAGGCAGAATGTTGCTTGCTGTGAGTCCCCCAAGCCTGATGATAACTTGGCCTGGAGATGTATTTTAATTATCAAACAGGATTCAGAAGCCCGTATTGGCATGCTACGCGAGAAAGCTGGGATATTGGACAGTGGCGAGAAGAAAAAGAACAAGAAACGTCGAGACGACGACGATATGAAGCTCATCGCTGGTTCGAGTTCCATGCAAGGCGCTATATTGCCAACGACGAACGGGCATATCAACTTGTTTGAAGATTTGGAAATAGTGAGCTCCGTTTGCTCGTATATTTTTTTGTCCGTGCTCATTCGCAGTTCAGAACGCCATGGTTGCTGCTGTGAAGGTGGCCAAGAAAACGACAGCTGACACAGAGAAAGGTTTCGCACTTGCTCCTTCTGCCAAAGATCTTAAACCTTGGTACTCTGAGCGCACAAAGGACCAGCCAGAAGAAATCGAGGACGAGAAACGGTAAGCTCGTTTGACGATGATCTATAACACTGTCTGACATGTTTGTTAGGAAACGTGAGGAGTCGCGCAAGTTCGCCCATGATCCGTTAACTTCGATTACACGGGAACTGGCTGTCCGTCCCTCGACATCTTCATCTCGACCCCGTTTTCGACCTCCAGCACCTGCTTCAAGCGACAAGCCCCCAGAAGTGCAAGCCAGGCTTTCACGGGAAACATCGGAACGAGACCGCGCACTAGAGCTGATACGCCGCAAGAAACGGCAGATGGAAGGCAATGCGACGCCAAGTACGGTCTGTGAGGAGCCAGGTAGCGGTTATGGTGATGTGTTCAATAGGAGAGAAGTCGAGGAAGCGCACAGATATAGGGACAGGCCTCCTCGTCGATGGGAGGATGAAGATCGGAGTCGGAATCGCTCTAGGCGACAGTGGTGATTGATTTTCCTGAAACTTCGGTTGGTTGTGCGTTGTTTTTCGATCTTTGGGTCTTGCATGAAATTGTATTGACTGGATATTCCGAAGAGATGTTTTGATCATACTTTAAGCTTTAAGGACTCCTCAACCCCGTCCAGAGGTAGCACAATGTCATTTATTGTTCAGCAATTGTCGCCCAAGGTTGATACCTGTAGGCAAGCATCGACGTCCACGATTATTGCCACTCTCTGGCGAAGGGTCCTTTGCCTCTGATGAGGCCGCGTCATTGAGCGCTACGCTTTCTGGACATCGTCTCAAGTTAGCTTTATTGTTGATCTCTCTGAATTCGTGAGTCCTTACATTCGATATCAATCGTAATAAACATCGTTATAAGCCGTGCATTTTTAGGGTTGGATTTCTGGATTCTGGGAAATCTCGTATAATGGAGGCTCAACTTGTGCTCCGTGAAACGAATTAAAGACAACACAATCGATGTTGTGGATCCTCTGGTTGATACGACACCAGTTTCCACTTTATTCTGCTCCTCTTGGGAGGTAGGTAATCTCCACATTTCCGTCCACTATCAAAGTCCTTGTTCTTACCAGCAATAACAGACCTTTGCCTATGCGATACGGGATATTCCGCCAATCGTATTGGGCAAGCCTACCTCGGACGAGGAGACTATCAAATAGTGCAGTCAGAAAGCAATCAAATAGTTGATCGTTCTGCTTTTGCAAAGGCCGTGAGGGAAGGGGATGTCTTTGAGATGAGCGTTATCTTAATAAGGCAGGAGGGGAATGCCCACGATACCCTTATAACAATGCATCTTCTCCGTCTAGAGGGAATTGGATTCGATGGTGAGCCGAAGTTGAGCGTTGAGTGAAGCCTCACTTAGCTAGAAACCACCCTCCCATCCAGTCCGTGCTGTTCCGGTCGGTTTAACGTGCATTATGTGGCCTTCCCAGCTTTGAAGGAGGGTCTTTTGTCGGAGGAAAACTATTCCCCTTTGGACGGGGATGGAATTTTCGTCGGGCCAGGATGAAGTCGACGTTGATGCAGCGAATTCGAACCTGAATAATGTGTATGTCTCGCTTCTTCCAGACTAACATGTTTACCTACAATGGTCCTCGTACTCCAGAAGCTCCGCCGACAGGCAATTGCTCGGTGGTTTCTCAAGATCCAGGAATTAAAGATGGAAAATAAGGATGTTGTGACGTTGGCAGAGAAAATATGCCTTCGGACCCGTTCCCGTGTGTACTTCTGGAGACTGTTTCGATTGTTTTTCTATTCATTTTCTTCATGAAAGGGACCGACGACGACACAAATCCTATTGCTGGTCATGGCGCAGCTGAGGCTGAGTGGGACCTCGGTTCGCAGTGTTTTTCTATTCCTTTCGCCACGTCATCAGTAATGCATCAGTTGTCGGCCCCCACTTCCATCCACCGTCGTTCTCCTCGGACCCTTGACCAGAAGATGGTACAGGGCCACTGAGAACTGGAGGTCTCAACTATCAGTGTAGAGGCGCGAGGAGAGACGCCGATGAAGCGCACAGTTATCGAGACAGGCCGCCTCGTCGCTAAAATCGGGATTGTTCTAGTTTGTACGTTATTTTTGGATGTTTGGGTTCTACTTACATGAAATCCTATTGACGTTTGTTGGATGTTTCCGAAGAGAAGTAGCCCGAATGATACTTTAAATATTTGATCTGGTGACTGGAGTGTTCCATGGCTTTCCCCTACTCAGCGTTGGCGGTTTCTGGAAGATTCTCGTTCCATACCTCGAGGCGTCAGGAATCCCTGATTAAGTGCTGATCAGGTGCTCACTACATTGCCTCATGGAGGGCTTCTTTGCATCTGAGAAAGCTGGGACTCAGAGGCTACCCTTTCCTCGCCATTTTATCAAGTGCGCCTTGCGTATGTCGTCGCTGACGTTCGATTAAGGAATGTATCAAGTGCTCCAACAAGCGAGCGAAACCCCAATGTCATATCCTCTCTCCCTTTCCGACGATCCACACCATGCAACAGGTCCTACTTCTGTTTTCGAGCTACGGAACCAGATTGGGGAGATGGAACTTATGAGATTAGCATTCGGGAAGGTGTGTTCTCTGGCCAATCTCCTCCGCTTTCCTTATTGAAATTAAACCGTTATGAACTTGAGGTTCTGGCCACCAAGATTATTCACCAACT
Organism: Hebeloma cylindrosporum; assembly: GCA_000827355.1. Classification (NCBI taxonomy): domain Eukaryota; kingdom Fungi; phylum Basidiomycota; class Agaricomycetes; order Agaricales; family Hymenogastraceae; genus Hebeloma; species Hebeloma cylindrosporum. Next base: position 1,797,015 of record KN831770.1, on the reverse strand, counting down.
GCGGCCCTTATTAGAGGAGGCCGTGAATCTCGAAGATCCTGATATTAAGCATGCTGCCAATCTAACGTTGTTAAACAAAATAAGACTGACCTGCGAATTTCATAGACGTCTCGTGAAGAAGTGTTCAAAGGCTTATACATTTTTCCTCAAGTGGTCTCAGAAAAGTCATATTTTGTGGATATATGAACACATTTATCTTCGTCGGTCTATGATGAGCATGCTTTCCTCCAAGGATCACCCTTATACCATGGGGGAATTCGAGTACGCATCGTCAAGCGTGATGGTCAATTGAGAACTAATTTGCTATTTTTCAGGATCGAAACTTGGATTGAAAGTGTCTTTTTTCGCATCAGGAAGGTTGCCAAACGCTTGTTCGATTCCCCTCCCAATGCACAAGGGACGCGTTTCAACCCTTTCCACACCGTTATAGACGCTATGTATAGCTTGATTGAGGTATTTCGCCGTTCGACCTTGTTCAGTTCCGTGCGGTGTAGCTCTGATTCCATGTCATTAGGTTATGAACCAAGAGGCATGTCGCCAAGAGAAATTTCATGACTATTACACTTTCCTTGTCTATCTGTCTCAGAGGGCATGTCTTCCCCCATCATCATTGCTCATTGACCCGGCGAGTATCGAGGCCCAGGACTCCTTTCCGGGAATTGGCGCATCGGCAGACGTATTTCGCTGCAATTTTGATGGCAAGTTGGTAGCTGCTAAGACGTTTAGGATCTTCGGGAAAGTCAGAAATCGTAATAAGCGGGTGTGTCTCCATTTCCTGTTCCCTCTCAGTAGTCCTCACATGCACGATCTTCAGACTTTGCTCAGGGAGGCGATCCACCTTCGCCTGATGCCGCATCCTCACATCGTCCCTTGCATGGGGATCGTCATGTCGGAGACTATGCTACGCATCATTAGCCCATGGATGGAGAACGGGGATATCGTAACCTATACCAAGAAGCACCCCAGTGTGTCCAAGAAAGATTTGGTACCGTTCCCCTTCTTTGCGGTGGCGCTTCCTTCGGCTGACGACTAGAAAGCTCGAACAGGTAGCCGATGGCTTGCACTTTCTGCAGCAATATAAGCTCGTTCATGGCGATTTGAAAGGGGTAAGAGCGGTAAATCATTCGATGCACGCCCCCTGATGACCTTGGACAATTTGTGAATAGTCTAATGTCCTCATAAATGACCACGGGAAAGCTTGCATTGCGGATCTTGGTGCCTCCAGACTCTTAGAAGCATCAACCCAAAATCCGGCCTGCAAGGACAATCGGCGCCCCCCGATTGGTGGAGGGTTGTCAGGCCTCTCGAACCTGACTTCGCTATCCGGGATGTCAAATTTATCCTCTGCGGGGACTTACAGATACATGTCGCCAGAGCGAATTGTGCCCGAAAAATTCGGAATGGATACACCTCGCGCCACGTTCTCAAGTGACGTATTTTCCTTTGGGATGCTTGTGTACGAGGTATGTTATTCCGAGGTTTTCCTTGTAACTTTGAAAGTCACTTACTTTTTTTTATAAATAAATAGGTCTATGCAGGGCACCCACCTTTTCATGGCATCCGCTTTGAAGCGTCTGCGATTCCAAGAATCGCTAATGGGGAGCGCCCCATGAGGCCCAGATATATAGAAGACGAAGTTTGGTCTTTGGCGACTAGATGTTGGAATGAGTCGCCCAAGGAACGGCCTCATATCTTTGAAGTGTATAATACTCTTGCGGTTCTACCCTAGAGCGCTGACTATTGCCTGATTCTTGTCGTTCAGTCATGTTTATAATTTCTGATTATCTATCCGTATGTAGGCAGGTCTTCCCTTCCCGACCTATTTATCATTTGTTTCAAGAAAATACGTATAAATATCGCTTTCCATCGGAAGCGAATTAGGCACCTGGGTATGTACCGAATTCGGGTAATAGAAAACAACTAAAAAGCGAGTTGCTTTTCTATATCTAGGATCTGATCTTTGGAATTATTATCTCATAGGTGTCACTAGACTTGATTCATATTCTCGTATTCTACCCTGTGTGGTAGCAGCTCCTTCCTTATTTTTGGGCCCAAGAGCCAATCAGCCGCAACGAACAAGAAAACAATGACGCCTGACCAATTGAAGGTGAGATGCCATCCTATGTTGTGATATTGTCCAGAAGCGAGGCTGAACAATATCATAGCAAGAAGCAGTCCCAAAGTTGGGTCAGGTCCTGAGGAAAGAGCCTCCAGATTTATGTCAGAAAGCGCTTCGGATCAAGACAGTCAGGAGAGAAACGGACAAGGAGAAGGAAGAAGAGGCAATTTATCGCTCCTTCTATTGCCGAAGGCGGGGGAATTATCTGGAATTGAAGAACCGTCAGATCAGCCATGAATATATGTACGATGTACGATGGGGAATAAATTACATCGATGACTCCCCAGGTTTTCCAGAGATAGAGGACGTCGCGTGCGATCCTCACTTTTACTACGAGGTGGGTAAGAATGCTTGAGGTTGGAAATCGTCGATTTCTTGCACCTTCCAATAGGCCGAATAGAACGTATGTCTGCGTCGCGAGGGATGCGAATAAAATAAACCTGCAGATCTCAAAATGTCGCGTCATCCATGTTGCAGCCCAACCCGCTGTATTGGATGTAAGTGGGTGAAGAAATGCAAGTATGGTCGATAGAACCTTCATAGATGCTACCCATTAGATAGAATGGGAGATATTTCATTTGGGACGGTTCGAAACCAATTTCCGTCTCCGATTCCTCCGATTCCTGGCCTTGCGGTTCGTCCATTCCAGGGTTCAATGGCGGCAACGTCTCCACATCCATCGACGGGGACAATGTTGCCTCATCCTTCGCCACGGTGAGAATATCTTCCTTTGCTGGAGGTTCGCAATGACCGAGTGATGGTGGCGGCTGACTCTCCTCGAGCTCGGGATCCGAGCGTGAGACAGAGACTGGATAGAATTTCAAGACCCAGAGGGCCTGGAACGTTAAACCCAGAGAGAAAAGAGCAAATGGCGCGTATGGGTGGGGTGAATAGGCCACATAAATGACTGAAGGGGAAGTCCTTGTGTTTTCGGCTTCACTCAGCAGTGCTAGGGCTTGGAAAGCCGTGTCAGGGCAAATTGAAAAAGTGGCGACGCGACGGGCTAATAGCTGTTTCTCATGAAACATGTGAAGGAGGTTGTGGACGGCGAAGGTCAGATTATTATGCACACAACTGCTAAGCCGATGTAGACGTGACAAGCATGCTTGGGCATGAATGTTGGCGGGACTTCCGCCAGGGAAATAGTCTATAGATCGAGTAAATCCGAGTCAAAACATACATCCCTGGGGTAAGTACTTCATCGTATAAATAGAGGATTGATATAGGACTCAGCCTAAGTTTCCCTGACATTTTTCCATGATCGTAAACCAGTAAACACTGTCAGTCCCAGAAAATCCGTCACCACTTAAGGGCTGTCAGTCGGATGAGTGTTTTTGATGCTGATTGTTCCGCCTTCCGGCAACGCACTTCTCCGATTGCCACTAAAGGACTCTTTATTCACGACCGTCGACCAACATCACCATCGTGGTAACACCAGAATTGACCTTCGCAACAGGCTTTGAATACGACGACCAACCTATTTTTAGTCAAAATTCGGTTGAAATTCAACCTAACCTCCGCTAGATTCCAACATGTCAAAGGTTGAAAGTTAGGTTGAATTTCAACCTTTTTGGGTTTCACAGTGTAAGTTCCCAACCACGATTTGATTTATCTGAAATGGCTCACAATGGACATTGGGAATTGTGTAAGCTGTCAACACCTCTCAACATTGAGATAAGTGAATGAAGAGCGTTCGAGTAAAACGCGGATATATTTTCTGTATATAAAGCTATAATTCACCTACATCAATAGAGTGGCCGTGAAATCAGATTGTTTATAATGTTTAGCTGACCCCCGGGGGCCTATATTCGAATGTATAATGAAGAGAAGAAAGGTGGAAAGGAAGGTTCTGGGAAGATGGCTGGGCTCATCTACCTGTCTAAAGCCACTCCTGAAAGACGCGCTGATATGCTATCTTCATCAGATGGACCAAACCCGCATAGCCAACTAGGATAGCTGCCAAGAAGCCATAAAACTCAGGCTCGGGAGCAGCCATCCCAAGTGCGCTGTTGAGCTTGGGAATATAAGGAATGGCTAAGACGCAGCACATGACAATGGAAGTCAAGGAGATGACGGGTAAGGAGGCTCTCGATTGGAAGAAGGGAATTTTGCCCGTTCGCAGGAAATGGATAATGAAAACCTAAAGCGGACGGCGCGACAGTCAGTGTCAGGCAGGATTTAAGGCGGGAAATCTCTTACCTGTGTTATAGCGCCTTCAAGGAACCAATTTGTCTGGGCGAGCGGAACGAGGGGGGATGCTGCATCTCGGATTCTGTATCTAAACCTATTGTGAAAGGAGAGCTCAGGTCAGGCGCTTACAAGCTAAAAGGAATAATAGCCAGCATATACCAATTAAGAGAGAAGACGCAGATATCAAATACGCTCGAAGTTGGGCCCAAAAAAACCATGAAACGTGCAATTGATTTTGCATTCCAGGACTTCGGTGTGGCAAGATATTCAGGGTCGACATTATCCCTGTTATATTTTACCCATAGTCAGAGTTGATTGACGGTGAAGAAAATGAAGACGATGGACAGACCAGGGAATTGTAGACTGCGAAAAATCGTACAACAGGTTCTGAAAGAGCAGCTGGAGGGGCCGCATTGGCTGATAAGGCAACCAAGCTGAAGCCACTACATTTCCCAATGGGCATCAATTCATTGTCATTGAATTCGATGCAGGGACTTACCGAGAACGGAGAAAACGTTACCGAAATTGGACGATGCAGCCATTTTGATGTATTTCATTGTATTGAAAAACCTAACAATCTCACCATTAGTGCTGGTTACAGGCTGGTTAAGAGAAAGAATTTTAGAAGAAGAGGACATACGTGATTCTACCTTGCAAAACGCCATGGGCGATCACGTCGAGACTTTTCTCCAACAAGATGACATCGGCTGCCTCCTTTGCTGTCTCCGTCCCCGAATCGACAGAAATACCAACGTCAGCCGCTCGAATAGCCAAAGCATCATTGACTCCGTCACCCAAGAAGGCAACCGCTCGGCCACCTCCGCCCTTGCGCAACCTCTCGACTATTTGAAGCTTTTGGTGGGGTGATACTTTAGCGAAAACAATACACCGTTCGATAGCTTGGTCGAATTCCGGTCGATCGACTGAGAGGGCAGCCAGCTGAGACCCCGTGATCATAAAATCTTTCTCGGAGGCCGACTTGGAAGAAAGGATACCGAGATCTCGAGCGACTTTGGCGGCAACGGCTGGAGCATCACCAGTGAGGATCCGGACCTGTTCAGTCCATCCCGTTTTCAGTATTACATGTATAAAAATATGAAGGAGTGACAAGCCTTAACGCCAAGTTTCGCTAACCTATCAATCGCGTCCGCAGCATCGGGTTTCAAAGGGTCGAGAAAACCAATGAATCCAACAAAGACGAGTTCTGATTCATCTTGCTTGCTTAACGTGGTAAAGGGCATCGCAACCGAAGATTTATAGGCCACAGCCACGAGCCGAAGTCCATCTGAGTTGAGTTGTTCGGCTGTCGCCAGGATTTGGCGTTGAATATCGCCAGTGAGCGGCAAAACGCTGTTGGGCTTGAACTCGCCCAACTTCCCGGATGATGGTAACGAAGGTGGCGAGGAAGGATAATCGTAGACCTGAGTGCAGTGGTCGAGGACCTCTTCTACGGCTCCTTTGGTGATCAACAAGCCCTTCTCGTCCGTTCCTGAACGGGAAACAAGGACGGAAAGCAGACGCCGAGTCGAATCAAAAGGGACCTCCCCAAACTTGACCCAGTCATGAGGATTGACGCCTTCGCCTCCACCCTCGTCAGTGGACTTGGAAAACTCCTTGCTGGCAAAATCGACAATGCCACGATCAATCAAACTCCTCGTTCCCGTTTGTAATGCCGAGTTAATGTAGGCCAGCTTGAGTGGCAACTCTGCGTGATCCCCGAAACCGGTAGTGGAGACGGATACTTGGACATGGTCAATCGTCAGGGTGCCCGTCTTGTCCGAGCAGAGGATAGTAATGGCGCCAAGATTTTGAATCGCATCCAAACGCTTGACGATGACCTTTTTTCGTGCAACTCGGACAGCCGAGAGGGCCAAATTGGAAGCCTGTCGAGATCCCCTCCGATAAGCCCGCAATGGTGGCATAGTTGAAAAATAAACCTACAACGACCATCGGAAGCATCTCCGGGGTAATACCCACGGCGACTGAGATGGCGAAAAAGACAGCACCCTTCCAGTTCTTGCTAATCGCGCCTTGAACGACAAACACAATCGGTGCCATTACCTATCGTCCAAGAGTCCTCAGCGGTGCGTTCTCCCTGAGTCAAAAGAGATGCTTACCGCCATGAAAGTAAGCAGAAGATAGCTAACATTTCTTATACCGATCTGCATGGCATTTAGGGTCCTCTTCTTTGCTAGAGCCTTGGCAATCGACGCCAGATATGTCTCGCCGCCTGTTGCAATGACCATGGCACGTCCACTACCTGTAGCGACTGATGTTCCTGCAAGGCAAATATTTTCGTTGTCGAGGATATCGAAATTATGCTCGGACAGTGGAAGGGCGAGTCGGACAGTCTTATCAACTGGCATTAACTCGCCGGTCAGCGAGGCCTGCCCAACAGACAAAGCTTCGGCTGCAAAGAGGACGCAATCGCCAGGAAAGACGTCTCCACCTGCGTCCATCCTTACTGTCAGCTCAAAATCATCAAGGAACGAGAGAGAGAATACGAACTGGTCAAAACAAGCACATCGCCCGGTACGATGTCCCTGCGATCGAGCTCAACTTCTTTATTGGCGCGGAGAACTCGAACGCGTGTTGTCACAGAATTAAGGAGCTTGGCCGCTTGCGACACCGATTTCAGGTCTTGCCAAAACCTGTTTACCCATGCGTTGGTCCCATTTATATAAGGCAGATAAAAACGATTAAAAAATAAACTGACCTCAGACCCGTAGAGAGGATAACCATGGCTATCATGACACTAAAAGTGGCTTTATCTCCCGTCGCAATGCTAACAATTGCGAGTGCAATAAGAATAAAATTGAATGGGTTTGCAATAGCCGAGATAAGGAGAAGGATAGCCTGAGGACCACGCTCCGCGATCAATATATTGGGACCATGCCTCTCTAGTGCGGAGCGAGCGGCTTCGTCTGATAAGCCGAGGGGACTTGAACCAGGTAAAAGACTATTATTTTTCTAGTTAGCTCAGTGCAAATAGAAAGAAGGAGAAGGAACCGTGACGAACTCGAAAATCGCTGACGCGGGAATGCGCGAAAAAAGTGCGACCTTCTCGTAGACGGCCGGCACTTGCTTGCCCGGAATATTCACTTGATCATTCCCATTAGTCGCGGTAGGCAGCTGATCGAGATCACCGAGCTTCTCTATGTCGAGTGTTGATTCACGAATTTGAAGACTTGACCTGGACGAAGCATGATGAGCTTTGTATATCGACAAGGCAGCGTTGGAGGGGGAAGTGCTTTACATTTTTGCTTATTTACGGCAATGGACTGAGGAATGCTTTGGAGATATGGGTCCAGCTGGGGATCGATCGAATGATTAATCCACGCGACTGGACGAGAAAAGGTAGGGCACAAACAGGAGGACAAATGCCCAGCGGGTCGCGTTGGGGATCCAGGGGCTTAGGAGCCCAGGGAAGCAGACACGGGAAAGATTGATTTCCGCCAACTTCGTAACGGTGTTGGGGGTAGGGGTGAAAGTGCAGGGTGAATCGACAGAGGACGAAATGCCGAGGATGTCAAGGACTTCTTCCTCCCATTAAAAGGAACGAAACCCATCCAGTCCAAACAAGAGCACGCAGCGCAATTTTACGAGCTAAGCGCTTAATGGGCATAAGACAATGGACGGTCCTTGAGACGACCGGGAGTTTTGACCGTCCAGTGTAATAATAAACTGGAAGTCCACGCTGCTACCCACGTTCAACGTCAGTAACGACCGGTTATTGCCAGGGTGTGTCAAGGACATGAAAACGTTGTGAGAATGCGCCGTGAACATAGGTGGGTCGACGTCAGAAAAAAAAGCATTGCACCTGTTTGCGCAGCAGACATCACCAGATGGCAGATAGGTAGATCTAAATTTACCGTTCGGACATACAAACCGTCAATCCACTGGCGTTGTAACTGCCCAGAGATAAATCAGGAAGATGGGTGCGATTCCAGACGTTCCGGAAATAGTCAGATATATATACCCCAAACGTTGAGACTCCGACTTACGCCGGAGATAAGATCAGATTGTCCCTTTATCAAGGATTCATGGCGGGACCGTGCCTGAATCGATACCGCTGGTGTGTCGCTCAGCGCTCAGCGCTCAGGACCCATGGACGGACCATGGACAGTAATGTAGCACGCAATAATTCCGTTGAATGTTGTATAGATTGAAGACTTTACAAACCCCGTGAATCCCATCTCACTGAACTTGAAAGGTCCCAGCCAAAATGGACGGTGAGCTCGCGCTGCCAAAGGCATCTATCTAACTTTGCGGATGCGGTGTGTTCACTGTTACGGGCTTGACATGTTCTTGCGTGAACTTGGACTCAATATTTCAGTAATAGTATTAGAATATGAATGTCAGTGGTCGTACTGCGCACCGAATGGAGGAGATAATGCGATTATTAGTACAAGTACCGTTATCGAAAGTTCATGGCAGGACCCAAATACTAATAAGTTGGACCCATTAAAGCATACCTCCAGGCAGATGATTGATATCTTTATTGATTATCTCAGAGATGTCAATCCCTGTAAGACTTGGTCCACACTCGTGTCCTGAACCCGGTGTGGCAGCAGCTCAAGTTCCTTATTTTCGGCCTCAAGGTCCAATCAGCCGCAAGGAATAAAAATAAAAATAATTAGGCCTGATCAATTGATGGTAAGATGCCATCCTATTTTGCGATATTTTCCGGAAGCGAGGTTGAACAATATCAGATTCGTTTAGTGGGGTCCGGATGAAGGAGCCTTCGGATCGATGTCCTAGTCAGAAAAATATTCCGGATCAAATGGGAAGGACGAAGAAGGAGGAAGAAGAGGCGACTTATTGTTTCCACCGAGCTTTCCAGAGACAGAGGATGTCGCGTGCGATCCTCACTTTCACCACGAGGTGGGTAAGAATGCTTGCGGTTGGAAATCGTCGGTTTCTTGCACTTTCCAATACGCCGAATAGAACGTACGCCTGTGTCGCGAGGGATATGAATAAAATGAACCTGCGGAGCTCGCAAGGTCGTGTCATCCATGTGGCCGTCCAACCCATTGGATTGGGTATGAGCGGGTGATGGAATAAAGAAAGGGGACGTTGGATAGAATTTTAAGACCCAGAGAACCTAGAACGTTACACCGAGGAAGAAAAGGACATATTGTGCATAGGTGTGGGGTGATGACACATATACGGCTGAAGGTGAAGTCCTAGTGTTTTCGGTTTCACCCAGCAGTGCTACGACCTGGAAAAGAGTGTCAATGAAAAATGAAACGGTGGCGACGCGTCGGGCGAATAGCCGTTTCTCGTGAAACATGGCAAGGAGGCTATGGAGTGCGAAGATATAATTATTATGCATGCGATCGATCTTGACCTGACAGACCGCGACAAGCACCCCGGCAGGGGGTACAGACGATATGGAAGGGCGTCAATCAAATACAGCGCAAAGAGGTGCCCGTGAACGGTAGTGGAAAGAAACCATCATGATTTCAGCGCTTGCGAGTGTCTGGACAGACGAGTGGAAAGGAAGGAATATTGAGTATTCGTAGTTGGTGGAACTACTTAAGAATTTATAGGACTCAGTCCCAGAGAGGTTTTTCTGACAAGGTGGTCAGTGTGAGAATCGTATGTCAGGGCCGGGTTCGGGCCCAGCGGATCCGGGTACTTTGATTAGATCACTACATAAGCTCCTTCATAACACTCGACTTGAATCCGAACCATGCCCACCATCGCAAAGGGATCGAAGGTGCTCGTGTCTGGGGCAAATGGATACATCGCTATGTGGGTCGCGAGAATTCTCCTCGAGCGAGGTTACTCTGTACGCGGCACCGCGCGTTCTGCAGACAAGGGGAAATCCATGTCAGATTACTTTGCGTCGTTGGGATATGGCGATAAGTTTGAGGCGGTTGTGGTCGAGGACATAGTAAAGGTTCGTTTTCATTTGGGTCTGTCGTTGGGCGGCCTTCGTCTTACGTTTCAGGAAGGTGCATTTGATGAAGCGGTCAAGGGAGTGGACGCGATTGAGCACACTGCATCCCCTTTCCATACGAATCTGAAAGAACCTGATGGTATAATCCTTATTCGGCTGGGGAGATTTTGAATTAGAGCTGATTAGATGCAGATTTTCTCCGCCCCGCCGTTCAAGGGACAGTTGGTATGCTGAAAAGCGCACTCAAGAATGGGTCAGTATCGGTTGCTGTTGCAGATAGTCAACCTTCTAATATTTTATTTAGAACCCAAGTTAAACGTGTTGTGGTTACTTCATCGTGCGCCGCCGTCATGGATCCACCCTCTAAACCCACCGTCTTCAGCGAAAACGATTGGAATGTCACTTCACCCAGGCTGGTAGAAGAACAGGGCTCTAACACGGCTCCACTTACTGTCTATCGCGCTTCCAAGACTCTCGCCGAGAAAGGTACGAACTCATCTCGCCAAAATTAAGCTGGACGCTGATCCAAAGTGAAAGCTGCATGGCAATTTTATGAAGATCACAAGAACGAAGTCGAGTGGGACCTTGTCGTTATCAATCCTCCTTTTGTGGGTTTCATTCTCCCTTAGGACACTACTTTTGCTGATTCATTATTCATCTAACAATAGGTCTTCGGAGTGAGTTCCGCTTTGGAAAACGTTTTTTGGATCTTCTGACATATCTCTAGCCCCCGATCCATAATATAACCTCGCTCAAGTCATTGAACACGTCCCTCCAGATGTGGTCCGATATGGTTCTGTCAGAGACACCCAAGTCGAAAGAGGCCCTCTCTGGATCATTTGCGTGGGTGGATGTAAGGGATACAGCTCTCGGACATGTGCTCGCCCTCGAGAAACCCGAGGCGGGAGGTCAGAGGATTATCACAGCATCGGGTAGGTCCTGTATTTTTCGGCCTGTGCGCGTTATAATTGACTGGACGACTTCAGGTCCCTGTATATGGCAGGAGTGGTGTAAGTTCCATATTTCAATATTTTGGGCCCAGCTAACGATGTAAATTATAGTGGACGCGGCGAATTCCCTACCTTCCTCCTCATTGCCATCGCAGCCGCTGCAAAAGGGTTTCCCGGAGATCCTGCAAGGTGAAAAGGTGTACCTTGTTTCCTATGATAAATCCAAAGAGCAGCGCATCCTTGGAATCAAATTCCACACGCAGGTCGAGACTGCAAAGGACACATTAGAAGAATTTGCCAGGCGGGGTTGGTAAATCTCCACCTCGAGTTGGTATGGCATTTGTGCGAGTATAGAGTCGCAACGGGGAGGATATATATCACTGCTGTGTGTGGAATAATAACCCGACATGCAATAAAATATGGTTTATAGAGCACTGGTTTGGTTGTTTTCGTCAGATATACGTCTGTGGGCTGACTATTGACTTGTAAGCAGATGGCGCCCACCTTTCCAGGTGCGGGCATTCCCTATTATAATCCACCACATCAGTAATTCAGCGAGTAGCTTTTTGCGGTTATGCAAGCGGAAAAAGCTGGGAAAAGCGGGAAAGGAACAAGTCAAAAAACCCAGGTGGGTACTTCGATGCTGGAGAACGAAAATAGACTGCTAATTACTGTCTACGACTACCTGGTGCTAGTAAGAAATTGAGCGTGAAACGCTGGCCTTTATCGACTTTTCTTCTTTTTCCGCTTTTGGCTTGTGGAAACAGGGCAAAAAGTCAAAAAGTGAGAAAAAGCGAACGAGTAAATTGTAGAATGCTGATGGCCCACAGCCTCGCAGCACCAGCTGTAATTACATCTTATATCTTTGACCGAAACATTTCCATTGAACTGACATGCTACAAGGCGCAGGGATAATATAGCGCGTGTTGGTGATTACTCTCGAGCGACGGATATTGTCTGGTCTTTTCGGGGCGCGGGTAGGACACCATCGTCCTAACGAAGCCTGTTTGAGCGCTGGATAATTCAGGCTGAAATACGGGCACGCTTCCCTTCCGTGAGCTGTCCTCATGTGCGAGGCTGTGGTTCGTCAATGTATAAAACCCAAAGCCTTATTGTAAGAAACCTTTGCCCAATGATTCCTAAACAAGTCGGAGGCACGGAATCATTTTGAGTTTAGGCGTACTTACTCGGAGGCTCTGGAGGCTGCCAGAACAACTTGAATCCTGTCCGTACGTTAGCATTCCATCGTCCTGTATCTCAACTGAACAATTGGGGCACCCAGGAATAATCTAGAGTCCAATGCCAAAATTCAAAATAGAGACTCTGATACCTTGGTATTTTTCAGATCGAAATCTGCACAGACCTGGAGGTCGACTCTCGATTCTTTCCATTTCTCTGGGTCGAGATTTGATTGTAATTTAGTAATACTTAGCTGTCATACTATCCTTTTCCAGGAGTTTGACAACTTTTTGATTATTTTGACATTACTCCACGACCAATGACCCGCCGGCCTTCAAAATTCCAGGGTATATAATTTTTTTCTTCTTCGATATGAATGTGTGCTTTATTTTATTTTACGTTGAGGGTAGGACACAGCGGAGGCTTGCCGGACTGCAAATAGGTGTATATTCCAGGAGTTTGACAATTTTGACGCAGACGAAGGAACAGACTTCCTCTCTCAAAATTTTATATTCTTCAAGAGCCTGCACGTATTAAGCTATGTATCAAGTTTGAGAGAGAAAGGTTAAGAATTGAGCGAGAAAAACCGGGTTGCAAACTCCCGGAATGGGATAGTAATCGATTTATGTAGAATCGTTCACTGCAATGACTCTCCCTTTTTGTTTCAAGTCCATATACATAGTCTTGCACCAAGATCGGAGAGGGTTTAAATTGAGCCTCCCAACTCCTGCCAAATTCCAATGCAAATCCATGATGCATGATGGGGAAAGCCGGGCTCTATAATCGGTTGATCGGGAAAACTTTCCACCGGAGCCGGCACACCACCACCTGCGTTTTCCAGTGCTTCGTCGTTGCTCATCCCCTGTTCATTATTGTAGTGCCTCCAAGATACCCTAGATGTCCATGTCCACGGCAGTGCTGAGGCGACTCCATAGAGTGACTGTTCCATCTCGTTCTCGGTTCTTTTCGTCGCCACCACCACCACCACCACCACCGCAGCCACGGCACCGACCTCTAGCAACATTTGCGGCAGTGGCGGTTGCATCGCTAGTCGCTGGGACTCTAGGGGCGATATACCCGCCACCACCTATATCTATTCTATTCCCCGGAGTGGCTCCAGGGCCGCCTGCAGATCCTGATTCACCGGAATCGAAGGCGTATACTCTGAGCTTGGAGGAGAAGCTCCAGACACTGCCAGAGCTCAAGAGCCTTAGGGAGCGCGAGGACGCGAAGGACTGGTATGAGGTCCGACCGTATAAAGATTTTCCGGAGGAGAGGAGGGTGAATAACTTGACCGCCGGTGCGTTGAGGGGACCCGGGAAGCTGGCTCTACATCCTCTCATACTCGCCAAGAAGGACGAGTCAGAAAGCATCGTGTTCTTGCATTTGGGGAGGGGGTTGTGTGGTCATGATGGAATTATTCATGGAGGGTTACTGGCGACCCTGCTCGATGAAACTCTCGCAAGGACGGTATGTGTTTCTTCCGATTGGCATTTGTTGGAATCCCTGTTCATTGTAGAGGCCTGATACTCCACAGGCTATTATTAACCTGCCTGAGAAGGTTGGCGTTACTGCACAACTCACGCTGAATTACCGGGCTCCGACCATGGCCGATCAGGTATGTCAATTTTTTCTAGTCGCAGAGGTAATTCTGATTCATGGTATCGCATGGCAGTTCGTCGTCATAAAAACACGAATCGGGGAGGTGAAAGGCCGAAAGGCTACCGTCTCTGGCACCGTGGAGGATCTCAAAGGGACTGTACTCGTGGAAGCCTCTGCGATGTTCGTTCAGCCGCGCTACGCCAAATTGTTGCACAGCGCCCAACTTCGTAAGGCCATGGGCGAACCTCCATCATCCAAAGAGCACGAGGAACCCGTCTTACTTGCCGATGGAAAGGACCTGAATCCGGGACACCTACGCCGATGATAGAAAGCTTTGGCTTTTAGATGTATGTGCCTACCTTTATTTCTGGGGGCACTCCGCGACCGCCTTAGACATATATTGATCTCAGCATGTAATCTCATGCAGTGGTCCATGTTTTATTTTATCGGGATATTCAAGTAATCGGTTAACGTTAACGGCGAACATTGTGGCGCTGCTACGAGTTTCATCAAGTATTTCTAACATACAACCGATCATAAGGATTCATGACCCAGTGGCGGCGACCTCTGCCTTAATTTCACCATTGGAAGGAGAGGCCTTATTTAATTTGACATCTCGCATCGCTCCGATCTCAGTTAAGAGAACTGGGGTGGCTGGATCAATGATGTGGGCATTCGATAGCTAAGATTGTGCGAGACAGATGTCGTTCAGTTGTGTACCTCAAAAGCTATGTACAGAGTATTTTTAAAACACGATACGAAGATAAGCAAAAATCTTCAAGTCCAGATGAAACGCGCGGTCATCCTGGTGAGAACGGACCCTCTTATCCTAATTGCTTTTGGTATAAGTGGACCAATTGTAAAAAAATTGAAATGGTTTCGTTTGGAGGCCCAGTTTTTGAGGGGTCATTCCTGGATTTAGTTGCAAGCAAGCTTGAATGAACTCTTTACGCTTCAATGAGGTGGCATCGACGTCTGGTGGCCCACACCGCTGTCCAAATATTCAGTCACCGGTATTTCGAACAAGTTAACATTGGAGTTGAATAATTGACCTTGATTTACTCACTGTATTGGCCAAAACTTCTAAATTCACGATTCCTGGCGGTTTCAGGAAGGCAAAGGGATAGAAATTCGGTCAAGGGCGAGCCGGTCATTGAAACACACCGTTTCGCATTCAGATCCATGAGAGGTAAGTAAGTACTAGACACAAGCAAGTTTTCAAGATAGCAACAGCAAGTTTTTAATTACTGGACCATCAGGCCCAGGAGTCAGGAAACATGGACCGTATGAACCGCGCCCATGCGTAACCGTAACGGCAGACCTTGGAGACCTGAGCCTGAAGGCATAACCCACGATGAAAAACGAAGTCTCCAACAGGGGTGGTGGAGTCCTCGTGGTCAATATCTACCATCTTTGAAACTAAGCGTCAGGTGAACAAAAATAATTGATAGGCGGAATTTGGTCCCTATATATAGAGCAACCGCCTCGCTCGCATTCGCCTTCTTATGTAGGTATTTTGTCTACTTACCCAGATTCCAGCGAGAAGTGCGGTGGACACACGCTGCCACAAGAGCGGGAAAGGTCGATATGTAGCCGGATAAACCAATGCCGTATCAATAGGCATTGATCCTTTGATTTGATGGAATCAGCGATCCAGAAACTGGGGCTCCTGGTGCTCCCAGGACCCAAGGTGTTCCCAAGGCTGAAACAATGGCAGATGACCGCCTGGCTGGGTTTCGAAACCAACGCTAACCGGTTGACCCTGCTTGATCCTTGTCAGAAAAATAAGTAACCCCATTCTCGCTCCTTGGAGGTTCATCCTCGCAAGAAATTATGGACCAGTTATGAAGGTCATTCCCTGATAGTAAAATGGAAGAGCAACGCAAATTAAAGAGAGCCAGAGTCACATCGTTCTGAACAAACGTGTGCGCTAAACACCCATGGCACACTTTCCGATGTTTGAAGCAGAAAGGCTTGGCAAACAAATACTCCTTTCATGATCGCACAATTTGCAATCTGTTGGCTATCTGCGACAATTTACCATTAACCCCTTGGCATGATAATATGGCGGATTTCGAGGGTTCTCGTCGTATGTCTAGAACGCTCTACGTAACCATTCCTTGTGAGCATAATGGGATGCCGACAACCGGAACGAGACTTCGAGAACGCCCGTTCCCTTTTGCTAACGGCGAACTTTGGTGAATTGTTCGAATATTTCCTTCCAACGGTTCCAACTATTCCCAATATCGCGAATGGAATGTCTTGTAAGCAGTTCATTTAAACTTGCTATTTATTTGACATCATTAGACCATCTGTACAGCTTACAGGAGTTAACTTGGATAATTTCGGATCGGCTCCTCACTGCATACGGATGACAACGTATGGTACCTGGGATCAGATCCGCGAATGTGGGATATTGTATGGGCAGGATTTCATCCTGGACTTCATCCCTGGCTGCATTGAACGATACTCTGCCAACGACTTCCCACCGTCGAACCTTCTCGAGCTCCTTGGGCATACTTCTCGCTTTTGGGAATCGCCTTTTTCACGACGCATCCATCCATTTTTGAAACCCGAAACGCGCCGCCGGCATGGATGGGCCCACGACTGTAATATCACCACCCGAGCGCCAGCAGGACCGTCACAACCACCTCTTTATTCCAACGCCAAAGTTATCCAAGGTCTTTGGAAGGTCCACCTCTCAAACGGGTTCTCAGACCGCCTCGTGGGACAACCTGAGTTCATCAATAACCTCTGCGTTCATTCTTTCGTCTCCGCGTTCCCCGACCACTAGCATATCAAAAAGCGGAAGGCGCAAGTCTCAGAGGGTTGTATCTCCTCAAGTTGTCTCTTCTATACTCGATGGCATGTACGCCTATCCTGTAAATCGCGATCGGGAGTCGAATCGACTTTCTCCTCCGAAATATCAAGATAGGACCTCTCTCCATCACAAATCGTCACTCGGGACAGTTACATCAAGGATTTGTAGGTGTCCTGCTTTTTATAGTTCAGTTATTTGTCTTAAACTACATGGATCACGTAGCGGGAATGTCCAGGCAATCGTCAGAAAGTCCTTTTTACCAGCCACCTACCCCTGTCATCAAAACGAATCACCGTACTCCGGGACACTCCTCCAACGAGGACTTTCCCTCCAATAACTTCGAGCCAGAAACGTCGAATACTCGGCCCATGGCAATGAAACCTGAGACACAATCGAAGAACTTGGCGGACAGTGGGTCAACCGTGCGTATCGTTGGACGCGGAGGATCTGGCTCTCGTCTGCGCGTGGTGACTCCGACGCCCGAATCTTTAGAACTAAATCCACCCCTTCATCGGGAGCCGCCAGCCTCGCTTTCCCGCTCGTATCATGGAGCTGGAGGCAGCCGTTCAGCCCAGAAGCCTGTGGGTCCTGCACCAGCGCTTCTTTCTATTCTGCGAAGGCGGAAACAAGGGCCGAGCTCTAAAGGAAAAGAGCGTGAGTATGCACATTCGCCCCCATTATCTCCCAATCTATCATACCAGGCATCGAATGGATCAGGGTCCACAGTCAGCACTATCCAATTCGTCTGCGATCCAGGCGTTCCGCGCCCCGCTCCCGTTCCTTTGGCCGAATCCATCGAACATAGTAGTTCAGACAAAATTTCGCTGCCTCTGTCTTCATCGACTTCGACATTTGATTCCACAGTTGAGCACGCATCTTTGGACACCCGGATGTCATCCATTGAAGATTTCGACCTTGACTTATATCTCGAAGACACCCTCTCTCCACCGCCAGAAGAGCGTCGGAAAAAGAGCCTGAACAAACTTGCTCGTACGTTGGGCGATTTACCTCCTCCTAACGCTCCGCGCGACATTTTTCCGGATGAGCAGCCAGGGAAGCAAGAATCTATTCCGAGGCACTTTATCGAAGAGGACCCGACGAAAAAGGACCCACCCAAGGTTTTGCGAAGAGCGAGTCTCGCACTTTCAACTGTGAGCTCCGTTTTCGGTCGGCCTTCAGGACGGCGTCGCCGAGGTTCTATCAAATCCTACCACTCATTATCGACGTTAACCGACGATCTCCATCAACTCAACCTTGCCGACGATTTTTCCGATTCAAGTTCTGCTTGTAATTCGCCTGGATCCCCGATTTTGTTCTCACCACCTTCCCCAAATGCCGTTCATCCTCCCAATCCCACAACGCCGAACCCATTTGGCGTGGAAGTAGAACAGGACTTCCTTTCAGTTTCTTCTCCTTCCCTGTCTCGTTCCCATTCGTATTCCCACGGCCCACGCCGCCGGAGTGACTGGCTTTCCAACCATTCACATTCCGCGTCGACATCACTTTCATATATCGATCCTTCCACTATCTCTTCCTCGCCTGCTTGGATATTTCCCCCCTCCGATGCTCGCGAAGAGGCGACATTCTCAATACCGAGCAGCCCTGAGGAACCACAGAGCTGGACGGGCGAGTGGAACAGTGATATAGATGATGTTATTAGGGCCCTGCGAGCTCTGCGGTGACATCCGGATATCGCCTCTCCCAAAACTTGACAGTTGTGGGAGCTCAACTTACCAATCTTGCCTTTACCAATCAACCGCACTCTGGGTTGTACATCCCACTCCACAACCTCAATCGTCGAATCCGTTCCCCTTGTTAAACGGCCACTGATTCCTCTTTATCTCGATAAGAGCCATGTGATATCGCCGTAGGCCATTATCTCATTATCCGTTGTTTTTCCTTCCATCATTGCTACCCCAACCTCCATCGCATCCCTACCGATGCTCGTTTACACTTTTGCCCGCTTAGTCGTTGACCAACATGTCACACGACAAGTTGTACCATCAGTTCTCATTTTCTGAAGTGGAACGGCGGATTTCTACTTTATGCGGCTATAATACATATCATATTATAACTAAACTTGACTATTGCGATCTGCATATCGCTGCAGGTCGCGAGGATGTTCGTGGCCCATAAAACCGATGCCCTTTATGTCGGTGCTGGCTCTACATGTAATCACGAAAAATCCAGCCGCCTTTCGCGAATGTGGTTGATATTCATATGCCGGTTTCTCTTGTGTATCAGAGCATGATGGTTCCACCATGGGCACACGACGCTTAACCCCGAAGTATCAGAGCTGAAGGGTTATATTTAGGTGATTGGATCTGAAGTAAATCAAACTGCGATCATAAGCAGTTAGCTTTGGCTAAGCCATCCAGTCCAAATACTATAACGGCCGGCCCAAATACTTTTAGCGCCCATCGGAACTTACCGGGATGCAACTGGGGCGTACCGTGCAATTAGACCCTCAGTATAACTAAAAGTGTATATAACAGTGGTAACTAGTAGTCATGATACTGAGGCTGCTTTTCGGAGTCATCAATTTCTATAGAAGCCAGGAAAATCTTTTGTTTTGCGGTTAATAAAATCTGGCAAAGCCGCGGCGCAAATGACCAACCTCCTGTTGGCAATAGATCATGGTCTTGAAAGAGGAGATATAGGTGAGGTGCTTGTTGCGAACCATGCTGTTTCTATATTCGGGTCCTCTTGGGGTATATTGGAATGGAAAGTTTACAAGTTCATTCTTAGTGCACTCAATCTTTCTGACTCCGTGTGGACCCCATATTATAAGTCCAATAAAACATAAACCTCTTATGGATCGACTTCTCCATTCTCACGAGTAAGTCAGACAAGCGGTTGACACCAGTAATGCTTGATTCAGAGAAAACGGCTGGGTAATTCTTCAATCCACCTCAAACCAACACCCCATATGAATCTTTCTGACTTCGTGTGGACCCCATATTATAAGTCCAATAAAACATAAACCTCTTATGGATCGACTTCTCCATTCTCATGAGTAAGTCCGACAAACAGTTGGCACCAGTAATGCTTGATTCAGAAAACGAGGAGTTAGAAATGGGAAGTACAAGTTTTATTTTTGATTGAATCTTTCTGACTTCGTGTGGGCGCCCAACATTATAACTAGATTAGTAAATAAGGGTCTCATGGCTCGAATTCTCCATTTCCGTGAGTAAATCGGAGGAGTAGCTGACACCAGTAATGTTTTGCTTCAGAGAACGTGAGGACTGCGGAGAGAGTCAGTGATACACATTCAATACCATAACGCTAACTAGATATCCCTGAAACCAGTGCGCTCCATTTTTCGTGTGGGTATAAAAACACTGGGTAATTCTTCAATCCATCTCAAACCAACACCCAATTTTGCATCCCAGCCAACTATCAATTCAAACTGCCTTCAAACCACAATGGCCGAATGCATCCACAACGTCATTGCGGGCTTGTCTCCCAATGACTTTTTGAATTCGGTACGTTCGTCGGTTTTTTCTGTTGGGAGGGTAGGAATTGACGCTATGTATATCACCTCTGCAGGACACAAGCAACGGTGCCAACGCAGGAAAGGTTTCCACCGAATGAGCGAAAGCGGCCCACAGCCCTCAGGGTAGCGGAACGGCTTCCTCGCTGGACCCGACGAGGTCCTTCTGCAGGCAAACCGGTGACCATTGGGAGAAATGCCCATATTATCCCCATTGTACTAATCCCATGCCCTAGATACTTTCGTGTATCTGGTCTCCAGTCGCTGCGGCTCTTTACGCAGCTTGATTGTTTTCGCTTGATTTCCCCTTCTCTCCTTGTAAATATACGAAATCCCAGGTATGTCATGGGCCGCTTTATGAATGTTACTGTATGATGCATTTTCTTTTGGATGAATCTCACTACCGCGCTAGTAAGAACCGAATGGCTCGGGCTGCTGAGGTCCCCTTTCTGGCTCGAGTCTGCCACTGCTACCTCTTCCTGGCATATGAAACTCTTCCTTGGACGCAACATGGAAATATTCTACCACTGCTCCGGACGATTTTTGACTATGGGAAACTCCGACCTTTTAATTGTACATAAATACAAGATGATTTGAAAACAACTATAGGATGGGCGCTATACTATCAAGCCGCGGTGTCGATCGAAGCAAGCAGGCTCTTGTAGGAGCGTCGAGGAAGCGGTTGATACATTCCAAGTTCATTATCATAAAGCTTATATTATAACTAAATATTATGCTCGTATGTACTTCAAACGGGACTGTTCTGAAGCTGTACTAATGACGAATTAAAATGAAATAGACATACGAAGTCGCGGTGAAATTGCCGAACTATCTCCCCCTCATCCAATATTCCAACCGGGTAAAATGGCCTCGCTCACATGATGGGGAGGCATAGACCGGACCCGCGTCCCGTCGTGAATCCATCTCTGATACGTTTGAGGCTTGACGTATAGTTCGATCCGCTCGAGGGACTTGCAGATCGAAAACAACTTGGGGAAATACTCTCCCCGTCCCGCCATATCCATCGGACTTCTCCAGCTCTGCCACATCTCGGAAATGATAAGTACCTTCAAGCTCGGAAGCTCGGAGAGAAATAAAAGCTCCTAGAAACTGTCAGATTATATGGACGCTAAGAGGTGTCCATGACGCACCGTGAGGTCATGTAATCCGACTAATTCTAGGACCTCGAGGTTTTCCAGGTGGAGGCAGAGAAGGTCGAGCGACGGCCTGTCGCAGAATCCGCCCCAAGAAAGGAATTTAACTTCCTTGAGGGATCGGGATAAAGAATCAAAGTTCGTGTTGTCGAAAGGTTCGTCCAGGCTCGGCATCCATGTAAGCGCCAGTGAAGCGATGCGTCTCTCGGGCAGAAAAGCCTTCATCGCACCTTGATCGCCATGGAGAATTTCGAGCGTGGGGCACGTAGAAGCGGGAATCGGGGTTGAAACGTTCTTCAAGCGGACTGAGAGGGATCGCAAGCGGGTTTGAGAGGCGAGGAACTCTAAGAATTGTGGCTCCTCTTCGTTCAAGTCGCTGGCATTGTACCATTGGAGTAAATCCAGCTGAAACGTGCACCCGCGCAAGATTTCGACCGAAGGTCGTCCATGCGAGGGCGCTTCTAGGAAGAGCTTCTTGAGATTAACCATGGCTTGCAGGCCGCGGTGAAGTAGGTCCCAGAAAGGATCTTCTCGGGATCGTAGGATATTGTGGGGTTGGCGGTACTCCTCTACAAGCGAAGCGAGTCGGCCTTGGGAGAGTATGGTTGTCAAGAATAGGGTATGGGTGGCCTGAGCGTCGTGTGAGATGTCCATCGTCTTATATAGCACGCGTTGTCCCTCCGCATTCAGTATCCGTGACGACAATGAGACGGCGAGAAGAGACGGGCGATCTTGGTGAAGGTAGAGGACGATGGGTCGGTAAAGTTCAGGTGGGATGTAAAAGGATTGACGAAGCATCTTGTGGAATGTTGGACGCTGAAAATCGAGCCCGCTTCAGGATACTGTCCGTCAAGGATCGCGATCAAACCCGATCGTTCTGAGGTCGAGAATATATTCTGTACGGCGACGCGAGGAGGAAACAAGAGACAAGAAGGCGTAACCTGTAGGCCGAGAACAATCCAAGCTAGAGCAACGCAGTTTGGTTTCCGTCTAGATATACGTGCGGACGCTCCACTCGCGAAGGGGGGAACCTAGGTGGCTGGCGTATGGCATCATAGGGGAGTCAGCCGCAATTGGATACCTCCACCGCTGCGGCAGGCATTTGTATAGCTTTTTAGAAGCTTACCATACACATTTGGGATGTCTGGCTGCTGGAACGATTGTTGCAGGGGACTCGTGTACGCTGCATTCAAACCGCGTGCAAACTAGACTACTTATCGTTACGCCACATCATGCGTGCGGCAGCACAAGGAAGTCGTTGTTGCCTTCTCGTCCTGTGAGAGGAAGTGGAGAAGATGCTCTAATAACCTAGTAGTAGGTTATCACTGACTCTAAGTCATATTTACCGCACCGTTTAGAAGTCGATGAGCGAGGTGCTGCGAGGCCAGACATCGAAAGCCAAGCCGATCATGATCATGATCGGCCCCGCTTTTGGGCCGAGCCGATCCAGCAGTGCAATCATCATAATAATTATCTCTGACGGTTTTTTCAAATAACTCCAGTGCTTAGGCGAACAACGCCTCGGTAAGGATATGGGATTATTCAAAAGTAAGGAGGATGCATTGTTACCCTTCAACGTCCTTGCACGTCGCAGTATGATACTAAATGCGTAATTTTTTTGTTACGATATTCCGAGACCAAAGAAACGATTCTATGAGAGAAGGGGATTCATTCTCCCTAAAAAAAATGATCAGGACGATTGACAGGAGACTGAGGCGATCCAGAACGCAGGTTTCCGGATGATCTGTTTGTATGTTTATGACGTCATCCTACTACTCGAGTATGAGGTCATAAAAGCGAGTATATAAACGCCCTGCTACATGAACCGATTCCCTAAACTTGAAGATGACCGAGAAAGATACTTCGACCCCACCGTCAAAAATGGGCGCCGGCCTCGGAAAAAAGATCAGGTAATGTTTGAAATATTTAACCCCGAAACATAAGGTACTAAACTCAGGAAGGGGTGCAGCAGAAATCGTCCACGGTGAGTAACCGCATTTTCACGGTAGTCGCATGCTTGAGACTCATCCAAATTTTTCCCATTTCGTAGGAGCCGGTGACACCCTGCGCGGAACTATGCTGGGCACTGTTGAAAGCTTAGGCAAAGAGATTGGCCTGCGCAGCAAGGATGATGACATAGCACAACAGGGAAAATTGGAGATGGAGCGCGGTCTTGAAAATTGGAAAGGATCTCCCACCACCTCGTCCGCTATCTCTCCGAGCCAATCGGCCACTGGTTACCAGGCCCAAGGGACGACTGGCAGCGCCGCTGTTTCTGGCGCCACCGCACCTCATGGAGGAGGACTCGGAGGGCCGACGGGAGAACCTGGACTAGGTGAGCATAATACGCTTGTCTTCATGTTGAAGTCAAATAACGCCCATCACCACAAGTTTACGCCAGCGGCGACGAGCATGCTCATGCATCGACAGGGGCACACGGGCCGGGTTCCTCTTACCCTACCCATCCCACAATCGTAGGCTCCCCACCTGAACCACAGGGACTTAACACACAGCAGCCCCGGTACACGAGGAAATTCGGTTCCGGGTTTGAACACGAGGGCTCTGGCGTTTCGACCGAAGGTCGAGCTCTCGACCAGCAGCAGTATCCACCCCCGGCACATTATGGGGTCAGTCCTCAATCGCAGGCATACCAGCCCAACCCCACTGGCACTGTCCATCCGAAGAGTTAGCCGATTGTCTTGCTGCTTGTTAGGCCCCGAAAATGGGTTTCAAGGGAGCGCTGGGAGGATTTTGAAGTTTTTTGTATCCGAGATCATAAATTCGTTTATAAGTACAAGTGTTCTTATTCTTGAACATTGAAATTCAAAGTATAAAGATTCGAGAACAGAACCGTCAGATATCGCGAAGGTCATTGGACTTTGGTCTCTTGAAGTCGTTGGTCAAGGACCTCGGATTACAATAACTTGCAATAAGTATCTCGGCCCTTCAACGAGCGCCTACTTCCTTCCAATTGGCATCGCAGCGCGATTGTATAAAATTTTTAAATTCGTTAGCATTCTATAGCTGCTTTCAAACCCTCCCTTACGGCACAGCCCAAAAATGGTGGGCTCCCATAGTCAAAAATCATCCATATCCGGATTAGAATATTGCCATTTTGCGCGCGAGAAAGAGTTTCATACGCGAAGAGATAGTAACGGAAGACTCGATCCCAGAAAGGCGACTCAATAGCCCAAGTCCTCAGTTCTTACTAACTTTCTAGTGCGGTGCATCCGAAAGAAAATGTATGTATTATACGGTAAGATTCATATGTGGACACTGGCATATCTGGGGTTTTGTATATTTACAAGGAGAGAGGGGAAACCAAGAGAAATAATCAAGACGCGTAGAGCCGTAATGATTCGCGAATGGAGCTCTGATACCCCGAAAGCATCTAGGGCCTGGGATTATTACAACGTGGATAATATGGGCATTGATACCATTGGTCACCGATTAGGGGCCTGCAGAAAGACCTCATCGGATCCAACGAGGAAGCTCCTCCGCTCCCCTCAGGGCCGTGTGCCGCTCTCGCTCGTTCGATGGAAACTTGTCCTGCGTTGGCACCGTTGTTTGTGTCCTGACGAGGGGAAATACATAGAGTCAAATCCTACCCTTCCAATAGAAAAAAACGACGAACGTACCGAATTGAAAAGATCATTGGGAGACAAGCCCACAATGATGTTGTGGATGCATTCGGCCATTGTGGTTTGAAGGTAGTTTAGATTGATAGTTGGTTGGTTTAGATTGATAGGTGGTTGTGATGTAAACTTGGGGTATTTGCTTGAGGTGGATTGAAGAATTCCCCAGTGCTTTTATACCCGCACGAAAAATGGAGCGCACTGGTTTCAGGGATATCTTGTTAGCGTTATGGTGTTGAATGTGTATCACTGACTCTCTCCGCAGTCCTCACGTTCTCTGAAGCAAACACTGCTGGTGTCAACTGCTTGTCCGACTTACTCATGGAAATGGAAAGGTCGAGCCATAAGACGCTTATTTTCTATTGGAGTTATAATATGGGACCCACACGAAGTCAGAAAGATTCATTAAGAATGAACTTGTAACCTCTCCATTTCAATATACTACAAGAGTACCCGAATATAGAAACAACATGGTTTGCTGCAAGCACCTAACCTACATCTCCTCTTTTGGGCCATGGTTTATTGCCAACACGATGTTGTTCATTTGCCCCGAGGCTTCGCAACACGTTATTAACCTCAAAACGAAAGGTTTTCCCGACTTCCTATAGAAATTTATGACTCCAAAACGCGAAATCAGTAGCATAATTTCTAGTTCCAAGTGGAGTGTATAATTTTAGATACAGTGAGGGTCCAATTGTGTTATACGACCAGGAAGTTCTTATGTGTCGGAGATGGGCGCTAAAACGTGATTCGTCCGGCCCGTTTTATTTCGACTGGCTGACCTAACCAAACAAACATAAATTCTCAATGTTCGATTCCACTTCATTGACTTCCACGATGCCGGGCTTGCTTTCGCCCTTTGATCTTCCAGACGGTGATATTTCTTTTTTTACAGATCAACTTGCTGTGCCTGAGTACTTGTTTCTGCTCCGAAGCCTCTGTAGGAAAGGCTCTGGGAGCTAAATCGGTTAGGCCCGGTACGTTTCGTCGAGACGAAAGCTTCTTAACCTATCGCTACATCCCGGAATTTGAACTTGGCTCATCACGTTGAAGTCGGCTCGCTGGAGTTTGTGAATGTGATCTGGGTAAACTCTAGGCCTGGCCGAGGACAATCTACTGGTTCTGATTGAACGTGTTCGGGGATATCTGAACCGCGCAGCAGGTGGTCCCGAACTGATCATCGCAATGGATATCTCCATCTTGGATTGGATATGCTTCCCACTTCTGGAGCTCAGTCTCTTTCTCACAGCATTACGGTATCCCTAAAGGTTCGTGTCATTAACTCTTCGCGATCCTTGACTAGGACGTGTACAGTCAATCTTCAAGTTTCGAACGCGACCCTCACCATGCACCACATTTTGACTCCCGATGAGCCAGATGGCCTTTCAAGGCGTTTACTTCAAATAGGCGTCAACTGACCTACGAGTCCCGGTGACTTCAACTTGGAGGCTTACCAATATCAAGGGTGCATATATGCACCCATCTTACCCCTCTTCCAGTGCGAGGCCATATCTCCTCTGGTCCACATAGCTTTAAGCTGTCTGAGGAAAGCTTGTCGATCGGTCAAGCAAGGTCAACCAGGATCGAATATATAGATGATCTAAGCCAATTCTCCCTCGCACTTGGGAGACTTCGTTACTTTCACGTGGTCTTCCCCGCTTCTCTTGGAACTGAGCTCTACTTCCACGCTCCTGGAGCTAGTGTATGACTTATAGACGCACTTCTGTATCTGTCTCCAGGATCTAAACTGGCAACGGGCCCCTCTGGGAGCTGGACCAATGTGGCTTCGAGAATTTCTAGGAGCTCTAGACCCGATGGATGACTCGTGGTTTTGCTAACGTCAAAATCATCCCATGGAAACCTGAGGTTGCTCCTTCGGCCATGTATGCATCTACTAGCCAAGGGTCTTCCTCATCCCTGGATACGAACTCTACCTGTGTTGAATTCACGAAACTGCCCTTTTACTTTCGGCAGCAGTTGAATGGACCTCGCACAACCCGTTATGGGCATTATCTTTAGTGGTACGAACAACATTGTGATGACAATCTCGACGCCGCCACCCTTAACGCTGCGGCTGTGAGTACTCATTCACCCTTCTTTACCTGATTCAACCTTCGCCATCAAGTCGCCATCAGGTTCCCCTCGTACACATGGCAGAAGCATTGTTCAAAGGGACATATCATCCCCAAATTTGTGCTTAGGATTCTAGATGGAACTATCCTGACTCTTAACTGGAACAAGATCGTTCCCCGGCATCGTGGCAAGGAGCTGACTCAAGAGTCAAACCCTTGTGTCGGCACCCCAAGAACTCAAGAGCACCCCAACGGCTGCTTTATTCTCACCGTGCTTTCCCCAGGGATTCTTTTTGTTCTCCCTTCTGGGATGTACCATCACATCCGAGTCTCCCTACCGTTTGACGCGAAGATTCTGTTACACTCTGTTGAGCAATCGGATATCAGACATTGATAGGCCAAGGTCAGGCATTCCGCTTGCAGGCCGCCGGGAACCTTATTTCCTGAAGATCATCTTTGATCCAAATCTCATTCGCAGAAATTACAGATTGGCGCAGCTCCAAATAAATCCACCCGCACCGATAGATATGACCATGTTTTTGAGCTTTGCATTTTGTACATACGAAGTGAGGCACTTGTCCTCCAATATTATCCAATGGATTTGGATGGGAGAAGAGGACCGAGTCATTAATCTTAACCCTAGTTTGAGGTTAGAGTAAACCACGTTTCAAGGGCATTACCCATTTGGCCCCTTCTCCGTGAACACATCAGGCACGTTGCGAGCATGTTTTATATACAAGCAAAGGGAATGACTATTTTTTCCAGTTCTCTTTTTCCTTCCTTTACAAACCCTTTTTTTCATTTCACCAGCCATGGAGACTTGAGTTGCCGAGGTCCATTGGGCCCTCCCCTTCTCAAGTACTTTGTTCGCTGTCTCTGGCCACTGCGCCGCGAGACCTCTCCTCAAGTGTCAATATTAGCCACCCATACGAAGAGACGAAACCAAGACGAACAACTGCATCCTTAATACTAGGTCTTCATGGATCCAACAGAAGAATCTCAAACTCTCGAAATCACTGCGTTGCAGTCCATCTACCCCGACGAATTCATCCAGGTACCGCCACCCAAAGCATGGAAGGTTCGTACATTGCTCTCGCTCGAAATTCCAGGTCTCAACTTCAGTTTAGGGCGCTTCCAGGCTTCACGAGTTTATCATTCGTGTCTCTCATCCAGATCCCGACCATGCGTCGAAGATTAGTTTTCATTTACATGTAAAGTCAGTTGGGTCGTCATCCTGCGATATCGATGAGCGCTCATCCATTTCCAGGTTTCCAAAGACATATCCGCGGCTAGCATGCCCAACATTTAACATCGAGAAGCCCATCAAGGGCATTAACGACACTCAGGCCGCGAAACTCCTCCAGTCCATCAACGCAGAGGCACAGAAGCTCAAAGGGTTCGAAATGGTCTTTTCGGTATGTCATTCATGTATTACTATTCCTTTCTATACGGAGGCAACGTAACTGTTTTGCGCGTTGCGTGACGCCTGGCGGACAACTTGTCTTAAAACTTGCGGCGAACTGGGGATTTTCCTGGGAGCTACCGGCGTGAGCGATAGCCAGAGAGAAGTCCAATCGGATAGAGACAAGGGGGATCGTAACGCGCAGCAAGTCTTCCAACATTGACTCGGCGTCGTCAATGTTGTTTATTCTGGCAATTGCTGTTCCTAACGTTACCTCAAAGTTCCGTTGCCTTCATATGGAAAGGGACACTATGTCACCTTGTACTAACCCATCCGTCCCTAGATTATCACCTTCTGCCAAGACTGGATGCAGCATATAACGCCCCCAGTTGAGGTCGGTTCGCTGGCCCTTCAAATGAACCAACGCGCGATGGACGAAGAAAAGGTGAGTTATGAAAACTTGGTCATCAACTCGCTAAATAACCTTGTCTAGGCTCGTCGTCAAAGGGAAATGGAAGAGGCGCTGGAAGAAGAAGAACGAGCCAATCGTGCTGCTCAAGAGCTAGGCGCACAAATCGAGGCCGACATGTTGGCCAAGGAGCTCCAATACAAAGCACGCAAGCGTGCTAATTCAGAAGCGACCGAAGTGCCGGCGTCCTCCGCTAGCGCGTACGGAGATGTCGATACGTTGACGGAGAGTTTCAGCGAGATGGATTTAGGGAATGGTGTCCATTTCAACACGGTGAAGCTGTTCCATCCTCGCACTTGTACGTCTCATCCCCATTTCCCCCTTACACGATCCTGACTCTCTCTCTCAGCCCATCTTGGCCTCGTGTACATGGCCGATCCTATCGTCGACGACATGAAAGGCCCCACCGTGCCGCTGGAACTCTACGTCGTCAACTTTCAATCACATTATTATACGACCACCCAAGGCAGGAAAAAGTTGAGCAGCGTCGAGTCGGAGATCAGGAACCTCATCACCATCCGCCATCCCAAACTTCTGTCGATCTACGCGGTCAAGTTGAATTTGCCGCATTCGAGTGGCCCGCCACAGCTCATGGTGTTAATGGAGCAAGCACCAGCGTTGACTATGCATGATGTGTTGCAGGATTGCGAGTCGTTGAGGGAGGACCGAGCTTCGGTGCGTAATCTGCTTTTTTTACATCTCCCTCTTCATGTATTGAACAACTTTCAGGACTACGTTGGTCAAATCCTCGCCGCATTAAGCTCGATCCACCACAGTGGTCTCGTGCACAGGGGAATCACCACCCGTTGCGTCGGCCTCGCCTCCAATGACAACCCCAACCAGCCCAAATCCATCAAACTGTGTAAAGCCACCTTCCACACCCGCCTTCTCGACCTCCATCGATCCAACTCATTCGGACCGCACACGCCCGTTCCTCTCGAGGAACCGCTGGGCGGCGGGTGGGTTTCCAGAGACGTGCAGAACGAGTCATCGTTGTTGTACACCCGTCAGCGCGACATCCACGATGTGGGTATCGTTCTCGCACAGATGCTTATGGGGTTGGACGTAGTCACGCGGGTTCAGGACCCTCGAACAGCTATTCAAGCTTGTATGTCGTTTTTTCGTCCCTATTTTCGATGGTTTTGATACCCGTTAGCATCGATATCTCCTGTCATGGCCAGACAACTTATGATCATGCTCGAGCCCCCCAAAAAGTCGACTGTATCGTGTGACTCGCTTCTATCAGACATGAACGGCGTCATGCAGCTACAGAGCCCTAATCTAACCGCTCGTGGAAGTATCCAGTTTTCGTTAAGCGGTCAGTCTTCGTCTCGCCTACTTGCGGAAACAAAAATCCGACTTACGGCGTCCGTCAGATCCCAAAACTCCACTACCATTCCAATTCGGTTCCCCTGAAGGTCCGGATTACTTTCGTTTGCATATGCAATCGCCGCGGGCAAAGCAAACCAGCAGGTGGAAGGAGGATTGGGTGGAGTTGGAACTTCTCGTGTGTTTTCTCTTGGCTTGTCATTTAGACTCACTGTTAAATCATGTCACAGGGCAAAGGAGCATTTGGTTCCGTCGTCAAAGCCAGAAACAAGATCGATTCAAGGATCTATGCCGGTACGAGTTTTTTCTCACCAACGACGTCAGAATTAAAAAGCATGCCTTGCTCAGTTAAAAAGATCCGCTTGAAAACAATGCAAAGCGACACGAAGATTTTCCGTGAAGTCAACGCCCTAAGCCGTCTCTCACACCGCAACATCGTTCGATACTACACAACTTGGGTCGAAACCTTCGAACCCACCTCAACCGCCCACTCCGAAGATTCAAGTACTGATGAAAGCACCACCGAGGGCGACAACGACGGCATGACGTCCGTGCCTGATCACGACAATGCCAGCGAACGACATCTCCCCGTTAATGGCGGTTTCCACCTCAACGTCGAGGATTTCGACGACGTTTCAGTGTCGCGATCGTCGTTCCCGAGTATCCATTTTGGGAGATCGAGTTCTCCGGGGGAAGAGGAGGCGGATAGTACGAGTAGTGGAGAGGATGGGGATGATTTTGCGTCGTTGTTTGCTTCATCGCTTGGCAAGTCCAAGTCGCAGTCACAGCAATCGATGGTTGTGATCCCGTCTGGGAAGAAGAAGGGCCCGCCGACGTCACCTGCTGTGTCGAGGACGCTTTATATTCAAATGGTTCGTGGTTTCCGCTTCTGTTCGCGTTGCTTTACGCATATAGTTCTAGGAATTCGTTGAGCGACAGACGTTGAGAGAGGTCGGTTTATCTTATCGTCAGCCAATCCGTTCAACTGATAAACCTTTCAGCGAGTGGATGAAGGCATCTCGGAGGATGAAGCCTGGCGACTCTTTCAACAAACTGTCGACGCACTCGTGCACATGTCCACACTCAACATTTTGCATCGAGATATCAAGCTTACCAATATCTTTATTGACGCGAAAGGCGACTGTAAAGGTGCTTCAAAAGATTTGGATTCATCACTTCTTATTTCTTCTTCTGACTTCTCTTTTCATGATACTAGTTGGAGACTTTGGGCTGGCTACATCGAGTCTCGCTGCGGTTGACCCCTCGGACGTGGCGTCACCCTCTATCACCCTGGAAGCGGATATGACTCTCGGTTCGTTACAATTCGGCGACTGTCTATGCTCTTCGCCGCAGTATTCTGATGTAAGTTTCAGAGGTTGGAACAAGGTTATATATCGCTCCCGAAGTACAAGCGAGACGGAGAGGACGAGGACCTCGAGATCATTCAAAGGCGGACATGTACAGTCTTGGAGTGCGTTTTTCTTTCCCTTAATATCGCTTGTTACCATATTTCCTAATGTACTGTTCGTAGATTGTATTTTTCGAGATGAACTTCAAGTTCAACACGGGCGCTGAACGCATCGCTGTCCTTGAGGACTTGCGAAAACCGAGCATCATCTTTCCATCCAGCTGGGATCCACATCGAAATAGGCAACGGGAGAGTACGTATCGCGGCAAAATCAAAGAGTGACCTGACAATTGACATTTCGCCAACGTAGTCATCATCTGGCTCCTGCAGCACGACCCCGAGAAGAGGCCCTCAGCGCTGGAATTGTCTCAGAGCCCTCTCTTACCAGCTCCATTGGAAGACGAGTATTTCAAAGGCGCCCTCCAGATGATGGGTGAGTCGCCCTCACAATAGACACTCCTCCTGTTGTATTAATTTATATCTCCAAAGCAAAACCGGATTCCGCCCACCACCAAACGGCCCTCGCAACGCTCTTCAAACAACCACCTCGCCCTTCTCGAGCATTCATCTATGACCTCGAAGCTGAATTCCCCGAGTACGCCTCACTGAATGAGACGGTTCAGGACCGCCTTGCGGCTATTTTCCACCTGCATGGCGCCGTTGATATGGAACCTCCGTTGCTAATGCCCATCACCGACCCGGAAGAGGCGAAGAACCAAGCTACTTTTATAGACAGATATGGCGACATTGTGGCGTTGCCTAATAATATTCTCGTTGCGTTTGCTAGGCTGGCTGCTAGAGAAAGCATTCGTCGAATCAAGCGGTATCATATCATGAATGTCTTCCGACCCAGGTGCGTGCGACTCTATTTACTCATTGGCACAACCTTGGCTTATGTGGTGCATTTTTTCTTTTCCAGTCCAGTTGCTGGTCATCCCAAATTCACAAAGGCCGCACTATTCGATATTATAAGTCCGGATTTGGATCATGGACCACTGGCTGCCGGTGCCGAGCTTATCGCTGTCGCAAACGATGTCCTGGAGAGCTTCCCGACGTTATCTCAGAATTACGATATACATATATCCCATTCAAAGAGTTAGTGTTCAGTCTTAATCATCTCTTAACGGCACGATGCTGAAGTTCTTTTCAGTTGTTGAGATCGGGCTAAATAGGGTCCCCGCCGACATTCGTTCTGGGGTTATCGAGGTCATCCACCAGTCCAAGTCTACGCCAGCTCAGAAGCGTGCTTCACTTCTCAAGAAAGGCCTCTTGAGGAGTACAGCTGATGAACTGGAGATTCTCGCCGAAGTTGGTATGTGTAATTTTCCCTTTCGCTTTTATGAATACGTAATGACTGAGTGAAATCTCAGAGGAGGAAGTCGACGACACAGTCGCAAGGCTCGACAAGGTTTCTCCATCGACCGCCGCTCTGATGCAAATCCCGATTCAAGAAGTCCGAGATACAATCAAGTTGGCGCACGCAGCTGGGGTTGGACGTCAAATCTTCTTCCACCCCTTGATGCTCGGAAGTCACCATACGCATTTCAAAGATGGTATTATCGTCGAGGTCGTCAAGCGGAATAAACACACCGATATCCTTGCTGCAGGCGGCCGGTAAGCCCTGTTAATTTTCGCACTGAGGAGCCTTCCTCACATGGAAATTAACAGTTATGACAATCTGATCGCTCGATTCCACCCCACGAAGCAAAAACCAGAACCTGTCTGTGCGCTTGGCATCCAAATCGCCGTCGAGAAGATTACGGCGGCTCTCGCGTCCTTCCAAAGCGCATCCATCAAGACGCTCGTCAAGGAGGAACGTTCGTTTGGGTTCTGGAGTCCCAGGCGATGCGACGTCTATGTTGTCTCCTACAATCCAGGGTATCTGCAGGATCGCTTGGAAGTGGTGGCTTACTTGTGGAAGCATGGTATCAGTGCTGATTTAATGTACGAATCTGGGTTGCCGGATGGAGAGCACGAGAATCACCTGGATATTTGCGCGCGAGAGGGGATTTTGTGGGTTGTTCAACGATCTCGACCACTTAGCGCTTTTTCTGATTGTTTATGGCACAAGGTTTACTGTTTATCCACGACCACGAACGGGGCGTAACCTCCCTGCTTTTAAGGTGAAGAGTATCCTCAAAGGAACCGAGGTCGATCGTGAGTGGATTCTTTCCATACGAATTTTCCATGTCTAACTTTTCGTCCAGTTTCACGACAGGAGCTGGCTGGCTGGCTACAACATCAAATCGCAGATCAGAAGCGGACAGATGTGACGACGTCGGGAGCCGCCGTCATTACAGAAACTGCCCTGAATATCCCTATCATCAAAGATACTGCGGCTGCTCCTGATGTACAACTCGTCCTTCCCGATCCGAGGAAGCAGCGAAAGCAGTCGAAACAGCTTTACCTCGAGAAGGGTAGGTACCGTTCTAATTATTCCGTGGTAAGACACTGACGATGCCCCATAGCTTTCGAAAGGTATGACGCGATTAAGAACTCATTCCAGAATGGGATGCACGTCCTTGCCGTGGAAGTGGCGCCGGTGCATTTCGATGCGATGGTGAAAAGCTCTGCTTGGATCACAGATGAAGAAGCATGGAAGGCCATCGCAGCGATGTTCCCTCCTGGACATTCTGGGTATGCACAATCTGTGCGTGAAGCTGCCGCCAAACGGAAATCGGAGGGTCATGCTTATGTTCTCCTACACTCTGTGCGCGAGGATCGAGCGCAATTGGTTGCGATTAACTGATGAAATATTTATGACTTATGACCAACTCGTTTATCTCCTGCGTTATGATTCCAATGTCTTTGTTCAATAGTAACTATCTAGATAGTTGACATTCATGTCATTTCAATATATTCCGTGTTTATGACCATCCGATCTTGTAGTATGCATATTCAACTTCCTCTCCCTCTTTACCGCTTTCCGCGTCGCAAACTATGATTTCTTTGTGTTTGACCACCAATGCCTGGTCTTGTTCTCCTCTGCTGAAAACCATTTCGATTGTACTGGATTCCACCGCATGAGTTGCTCGTAAAGGAATGAGGAGATGAAAAATGGGATCGGGACGTCTAGTCGAGGGTTTGCAGAGCAATCTTTCGAGACAAGACTTGATCCAAGTGGCGTGTAGAGCCTCATATATGATATCTGCACCGTAGATGACATCAAAGCCTCCCTCGAAAATGGGATCAGGAATCACGTCCGCATTGCAAAAGGTAGACCAGTCCAAGAACTTGGAGGTGACATGGACACCATCCGGCACTAAATTGCGTGCGCTGTTCCGCCTCAAGTTTTCGAGGACGACTGGATAGTAATCGGTCGCCACGATATCCGCATCAGAAGAACCTAACCTTTCAAGCATCTTGGCCACCGTCAAGCTAACAAGGCCAGTACCCGCTCCTAGCTCGAGGCATCGAAGTGGAGAAATGCCTAAGTCAAAGTCAATGCAGAATCAGTTCCAAATGATCTTTTCGCACCAAGTCCGAAATCCAGCGGGTTTTCCACAATCATCTCAGCCATAATACAAGCCCCACCCCAAGTTTGCGCACCCACGCTCCCGTAGTCCTGGTTGTCCAGCGGCACGTCGGTAAGTTCGATGGTAACGCTTGACTCGCCTTCAAATACGAACTGACGGGTGATCACCCCAGCCGACGCCGTACCAGCACACATAGCCAATATAGCAGCAGCCTCTTCAACGAGATTCTGCTTTGTCTGAGTAAAAGGTTTCGCCTCTGCCTCCTCCTCTTCCTCCGTCGTCCCACACTGCGTGATTAGAGCTGTGAGCCATTTTATCGCATAGGATCTCTCGAAGGGATCGCTCTGAAGTGTGGCTAGTTCCTCCGATGCAGAGCCGGGATTTTTTGGCTTGCGCCGACGCGAACCCCGAACATTTGGGATGTAG
The DNA here is from genome assembly GCA_000827355.1 of Hebeloma cylindrosporum. NCBI lineage: Eukaryota > Fungi > Basidiomycota > Agaricomycetes > Agaricales > Hymenogastraceae > Hebeloma > Hebeloma cylindrosporum. The sequence goes on along the minus strand of KN831770.1, from coordinate 1,761,385 downwards.
ATCAGGCGCAGGAAACGAAGGGCCGATTCGAGAGATTCTATAGGGTAGTTGCTAATATATTTTATTGGAGGAAGCTGTGATGTCGGTGGAAGCATCTATAGCTTAGGCTGCACACCGAATGGCACCCGTGGACACTGGAAGCTCCACTGGCTGCGGGGGGGAATTCAGGAAATGAGAGGAATTTGAATTTTGAAAAGAAAAAAACTTCGGATTCATCAAACGCTTCCACGTGACTTTATAATACACGTTTTTAGCCTTTTTCCAAACTTTTTCTTACTGGTTGGAAGCCACGAAGGGGGCTAAGTGGCTCCCCGAATGTTTGGGTTGTATATCCGGGGTAGAAGGTGAAAAGTTGAATGAGAGGGACATTGAGGGAACCTATAGGGCGACGCTTATTGCGAGAATGTAATGTAGTACTGGTATATGAGTAAAAAAATACCTAGATTTCCTCCACCGTCAGAGGAAAGTTGAGTTGAAAAGTCTGAGATGAAAGGGATTTAATACTGCCAGAGCTTTCCAACGCCTTTGCTACTTATGTTCTCTGGGAACTTCGGCGCAAAATCAAGTCCCCGAACGCAGCAACTTGGCCTATCAACCAAATATATCACCATCAAAAGGGTAAAACAAGCCCGGCATCGCGGAAGTCAAGTGGACTGCGTGGCCGGAATTTATGTTTGGCTAACTTGGAATTGGAATTATTTATTAGCTAACTACGTCACGGTTGCATAAGCAACTCAGGTAACTACCGAAATAGCGACCTCGCTAGCTACTAATCATGACATCGTTACAAGGTGCTTGCCATCAAATATAATTCATTAGAGCGGCCCGGCCACTTTAGCGCCCATCGCCAGGACATAAGAACTTGCTAGTCGTATCATTCAATCAGAGCTTTACCACAGCTAAAATTATACACTAGTCTGAGAACTAGCAATTATGATGCATTTTGGAGTCATAGATTTCCATAGGAAGCCGGGAAAACCTTTCGTTTTGAGGTTAAGTAATAACATGTGGCAAAGCCGCGGGGCAAATGACCAACATCGTGTTGGCAATAAGCCATGGTCCCAAATTCTGAATTAGTGTGGGCGCCCACATTATAACTAGAATAGCAAATAAGGGTCTCGTGGCTTGACTTTTCCATTTCCATGAGTAAATAGGACGAGCAGCTCACACCAGTAATGTAGAACGTGAGGACTGCGGAGAGAGTCTGTGATACGCATTCAATACCATAACGCTAACAAGGTATCCCTGAAACCAGTGCGCTCCCATTTTTCGTGTGGGTATAAAGACACTGGGTAATTCTTCAATCCACCTCAACCAACAACCCAAGTTTACATCACAGCCAACTATCAATCTAAACCAACTTCAAACCACAATGGCCGAATGCATCCACAGCATCATTGCGGGATTGTCTCCCAATGATCTTTTGAACTCGGTACGTTCATCGATTTTCCTATTGGGAGGATAGTAATTTGACTCTATATTCCCTCGACAGGACACAGACAACGGTGCCAACGCAGGACAAGCTTCCGACAGGGGAGGCGCTTCCTCGCTTGAGCCGATGAGGTCCTTCTGCAAAATATTCTCGGACGGTACCGAGGAGCGATGCCCATATACCCCAAAAGAGTAAACCCCTAGAGACTTTCACGCATGCGCTTCCGCTTCTACGCGTCTCAAGTATTAATAAGTATTTCTTTTGATTTCCCCTCTCTCCTCGTAAAATATACAAAACCCCAGATATATCAGTGACTACTTATGAATTTTATATGATATTTTCCTTTCTTGTAATGGCATTGGAAAGTTAGTGAGAATTGAACGACTCGGGTTATTGAGGTCACCCTGGACACGCTTTCCTGGACGGAGAATTTATTCAAGAGAGGTGTTATTTTGTCGCAGCGTTGTGGGTAACGCCAGGCATGCCCATAACCTTCTGGACCGCTTTACGTGCCAGATTTTTTCAGTCCACGCTGGGAGGAACTTTGGCGGCTGAGGGGGGGAAGAATTGGGGACAATTTATATTAGAAGGCCAGGATGGCGTCATGAAGAGGTGGATTAGCGTTTCACGTGAAGGACAAATGGAAACGCCAGTGTAAATAGTCCAAGGGGACGCGACACATCCAAGCTGTGGAGTTCCATAAGAACCTTTTGACTAGCCCCAAGGCGCCATCAGCAATCTTACAATTTACTTGTTCGCTTTTCCTCGCTTTTTGACTTTTTGCCCTGTTTCCACAAGTCAAAAGCTGAAAAAGGAGAAATTTTGATAAAGGCCAGCGTTGCACTCTCAATTCCCTATTAGCACCAGCTAATCGTAGGCAGTAATTATTAGCCTATCTACGTTCTCGAGCCTTTTGCGCATCGTGTGAGCACTCAGCTTTTTCGAAGTACCCACCTTGCTGCTTTCCCGCTTTTCCCCGCTTTTTGCGCTTGCACAAGCGCAAAAAAGCGATTCGTTGAATTACTGATAAAGTAAATGAACCGGACAAAATAATCGGAGACCGGCTTCAGTCATTCCAGGGTTCCTCAGAGAACTTGAAGGGAGATAGATGACACAGGAAGACATAAATCGACTCACGAAGACACGGTCCGGAACCGTCCCGGATTGAGTCGGAGCTTGAATTTAAAATGATAAGGAACTGCATCATCAGACTCGAATCCCCACCAACCTCGACACCTCCGCCGTCCTCAAGCCACTAACGACGAAATGGTAAGCCCACTTCTGCCTTCGCAGGGAGCTCTACCAGCAACGGTTCATTTGTCCTGAAAACGGAGAAGAACAATGTTAGTTTTGGGGTGGATGGTCCGTCTTTCTTTCAGATGTCATTTTCATACCGATCTTAAAAAAACTCCTTACAGAACCGTTTCAGCCTATGAAAACCTGGGGACTTGTGTACCCAAAGGTTTTGAACGCAGAGCCTTGGGCGATGAAGCGTTCCTATGCTGGGCCGCGTCTATTTCGATGGACGCGGCGCTAGAGCTCCGATGCGCATTGTCAACCTTTCGAGGCTGCTTTGCTGACTTCGTCTCAATGACCAGCCTCCCAAAGCCAAGACCGGAAAGAAGCCAGCTGCTGCCCCCTTCGGAGCCAGCAAAACCACCAAGGCGAAGAAGAACCCTCTCTTCGAGTCCCAACCCAAGAACTTTGGTATTGGTATGTAAATCAGTACCTTTTTCATCGCCATCTTATCGTATTTTGCAGGCCAGGATATCCGCCCCAAGACCGACTTGACTCGCTTCGTCAAATGGCCCGAATACGTCCGCCTCCAACGCCAAAAGGTCATCCTCCACCAGCGTCTCAAGGTCCCCCCTGCCATTGCCCAATTCTCGCACACTTTGGACAAGAACACCGCCACTCAGCTGTTCAAGCTCCTCAACAAGTACCGCCCTGAGTCCAAGCAGGACAAGAAGGCTCGTCTTTTGGCCGCCGCTGCTGCCACTGCCGAGGATAAGGAGAAGGACGCCAAGGTATGGTACCCAAATTTTTATCGCCTAGATTCTCTGACTAAGTTTCGATGCAGGACTCCAAAAAGCCCTTGTTCGTGAAATACGGTCTTAACCACATCGTTGCCCTTATCGAGGCCAAGAAGGCCGCTCTCGTCGTTATTGCCCACGATGTCGACCCCATCGAGCTCGTCGTCTTCATTCCTGCCCTTTGCCGCAAGATGGGTGTCCCCTACGTCATTGTCAAGGGCAAGGCCCGTCTCGGTACTGTAGTCCACAAGAAGACCTCTGCTGTCGTTGCCATCCAAGAGGTCAAGAGCGAAGACCAACGTGACCTTGCCACCATCATCAGTGCCGCCAAGGCTAACTTGTATGTTCTCTTCCGTTCTTACTTTTTTCTTTGATCTAATATTTCGTCTTCTTTAGCACCGACAAGTACGACGAGCAGCGTCGCCAGTGGGGTGGAGGAATCCGTGGCAACAAGTCTACCCAGATGCTCCGCAAGCGTGCCAAGGCTGCCGGCCAAAGCACCACCGCCGCCAGCATCGGCAAGCTCTAAGCATCTATACTCCCCTACTTATCATGTAGTCGTTGTATGGTCTCAAAAGACGGTTGGCTTAGTAGTGGGCCTTTTTTCGTCGTCGTTTATGTGCTTAGGTCGTTGTTATATGGGTCTATATGTGTTTGATGACATGCAATATGCAGTGCGCGGCGGTTATCAACTGACTGTGGTGTTTGAGTTGGCTGGGAAAATCTCACTGGTGGGATTCGAAACCTCCTCACTTCAAAGCTGCAGAAAAAGGAAGGCAAAGACACCTATCTCTACATATACTTATAAAGCACTGTTCTGTTCTCCGACTATATAACTGACTCCCTGGAAACCGGGAAAAAGAATTTTTCCTGGTGTTACCAGGAGTTCCTACTCGCCGTGGGTCTTACAGTGTATTATTACTGGGGAGGACATCGAGGACCCACGAAGATCGGGGAGAAAAAGAGAATTATCCATTTGACCACCTTCGACCATCTCTTACATATGCACTAACTGACATGTCTTGTCCCTGGACCTCCACAGAGTTATCTATGATCTGGTGGCCTTGTCCTTGAAGTTGGGGCTTCCGGGGACTCGGACTCCACAGCAAGAAGTTGGAGCTTGGCAAGAGCTTGGTTGGAACCGTTCAAATTCACTAGCAACCATTGCATTCTCACTGGCCTATCGGTCAGCGCCATTGGGAATGTGGGGGGGTCCAGAAAATGCGTTCGCGAGGCCATAGTAACATGTGTCTAAATACCTCTTCCAATGGGGTTCATAAAAATCGTGATACCAAACTACCAAACTTTGCGGGTCATTGGAATTTTCAAGGCGGGCACTGCGTATTTTCCTATGTTCGAGTTCTCAAAACCGCGTCACCGATTTAGGCGCCCAAAGCGAGGAGCTACAGTGCGGTTCTGAGGACCGATATCGCTTTCATCATCGCTGCGGGTTGCCTTCAGATATGCACAATGTTAATTATGGGATGCTTAGCGGCGCTTCCGCGCCGTGTCCCCAGCTCTCATAAATCAAGAAAGAAATGCATTTTATAAAAATATGAAATACAAATACAGTGAGGGCTACAGCGATTTTTTTTTTGTAGATGAGGGGCAAGGAAATGTAATATATAGTCGAGAGAGGAAAGGAGGTAAGATGCGAATCCTTTTCGCGTTGAGTGTGTAGTGCTGTGGGATTTTATTATGATGAATGTGATCCGAATGTGGTGTTGTTGGAATGGCTTACCCTTTTTTCGTCGATGTTCCATTGAGCACAATGTTAATTATGGAATCAAAATTTATGGCTGTTTGGCAGTCAGTCTGGGCCTGGTACTTAAGACGGCCAGCGAAAATTGGCCGCCACGAGACTGTAAGTCTTTCCTTGGTTGAGAGCATGCGAAGTCAGGACCGATGGGTCTTATTTAATTTTTTAAATAATAACAAAACGCTTTCCACGCGAATCAGAGGAAGTCACGGAGGAATTAACTACTTATAATCTTGAGGCACCCGTCGCGGCTTCTGTCCTTGCGTCGACCAACAAAAAAAAATTAACGTGCGAAGCACTACAGCATAGTCACGAATCTATGTATGTACGCTCTCGTCAACACAACGGTCAGCTCCCATTCAGAGCAACCTTTCTACACTAACATACTACGGTTGATCACGAGCCCAATGTCGAACGACGGGGGATGGCTAGGATATATGCCATTCAGGCAAAAGGACGTCGTCGACGTCAGGAATATCGCTGGGTGCACTGCCATCTCGGAACCATCTCTGATATGCTCGTCCTTCGGTATTAATGTCAATGTGCTGGAGATTTGTGCAGGATTCGAATAGTTGTGGGAAATATGCTTCGCGCTCCTCGAGGGACAATACACTTCCCCTGTCACGGTACGACGAGTTGGAAAGGATGAACACCCGTAGCATGGGGATCTCTGCAAGCCACCCGAGTTCCTAGAAGTGCGGGGTATGAGAGACATGAATAACAGTAAAAAAAA
>KN831770.1:1692299-1733435 GCA_000827355.1 Hebeloma cylindrosporum | reverse complement strand
AGAATACGCAAATTGGGCTGGCTCGGGAGAAATTCCAAAAGGTGTTCTGTATCGCGGTAATTCCACCATCGAAGGATTTCTAGTTGAAATGTACATCCACGCAAAATTTGTGCGCAAGGACGGCCATCCCGCGCGCGGAAGAGTAGACATTTGAGGTTGACCATGGCAGCTAAACCGTGACGTGTCAAGTCCCAGAGTGGTTGAACTTCTGGGTCCATTAACTCCAATTGCTGAAATTCTTCGACATGCCCAGCGAGTCGGCTAGAGGAAATTATAACATTGAGGAATTGTATCTGGGCTTCCTTATCCATTGGGAGGAACATCTGGGTAAATAGAATTCGTTGTCCTTCCAATCGAAGTTCGCGCGAGGCCAAGGATATGGACAGGAGTGATTCCAAATCAAGGTGCAGATGCTCGATGATTGGTCGAAGAAGTTCAGGAGGGAGGGTCTTCATTGGAATCTCGATATCAGTATAAGTGGCGTTGCCTCGTATGACCCAGCGCTGGAATATATCGGTGTGGAAATCGTACGGGCAATGTGAGGAATCAGGCTGAGATTCGGATGTTCAGGTTTTCAAGAAGAGATCGAAGGGACAAGCGCCTAGGAGTGTCAAGTTTGTAGGCGCGTAGATGAAATCTTCTGTCGTCGTGAGAATGAAGGAGAACAAGCTAACCAAGGGCCACCTTGCTTCCACGTGTTGGAGAGAGTGCGCAACTTATCTAATCTAATCTCCGGAGGCTCAAAAACTATCTTACTGGAGACTGGGCAAAGACTGGGAAAAGCAACGAATTTCTGCTGACCACAAGGCCGGGACATGGCAGTCTGGACGGCCAAATCGATTTAAATGGTTCAGTACATCTCATTGATGATTGAAGTTTGAACTCTAGTTTCGTACTCCGCCTCCAATTAAGGCAATACAGACAGAAACGTGGTGAGTACACCATTTTGCCTCATTACCGCCAACGTCGAGGTATTCAATTTACACCGGCGCTCTCCTCAAAAGGTCCTAAACCCCGTCTTGTCGAGCACCCCACGAGAAGAAGAAGGGGGGTTTCCCAAACTCCCACCGAAATGAGCACCGACAGTATCCTCGTGTGGATGCTATCTCTGAACCGAGAGTATTCCAAAGCAGAATATGACCAAGCATACCAACTCTGCAAGTTATGTTTCCCAGAAGAAAGGTTCAGATATGAACCTACCAATCCAGACACATTTCGTGTGTATTTTCTTGTTCGATTTTTACCAGTTTGTTGCTAACGATTATCAGGATTGCTCATGACCCAACTTCTCCCCGTTCTTATGATGCGACATCGTCGGGTTCCTCGCTCAAGGTGGAAGGATCATCAAACTCCTGCCGGTAAACACTGGATTGATGTCGTCAGGGTGAGTGGCATGGGCATCTGTTAGCCCTCGGTCCCACACTCATTCATCTGATGAGTAGCCAAACGATAATTCCGGTAGATCTCGACCGCCCAGCATAGGTTATCAACTGACGTACCAGAACTCACTATGCGGCATGGCCGTAACCCAGGGCACTCCAGTACAAGTCGTTAACATCGGTCTAGGCATCACACAATTGAAGGTGGAACCGAAGGGAACACCTGTTAAGGTCTACTTAGAATCATTATCCCACAAGGTGAGTCATTCGTTCTATCTTATCTTGGGTGATCTTGCTCATTCCATGTCAGCTCACACAGGTCGAAATGGCCAACATCGTGGGCAACCCCGACGACCTCATGCTCAAACGGCTGTGCATTCTCCTCGCCATGAAGGAAGCTTACATCAAAGCCATCGGGCAGCCCATCGGCTTCGATTTCAGCCGTCTCGAGTTCGATGTGCCCAATAGACGGGTATTGGCGGACGGATCTACATTAATGGGCTGGGAGTTTCGGGTTTTCACGACCAAGCTTGGAGTGGCACGAGGTGAAGTCCTAAAACAGGAGGAATACGAGTGTGTGTGTGCATTCTTCAGAGGCACTCAGGAGTCGACATATATCTTTCAAGCAACGCCAGGGGAACTCGAGAATTGGGTCCAATATATCAATATCGATCAGTTAATGGCGGTCGCGAGCAAGCTTTCCGCCTAGAGCCCTTGTATTATCAGTTTGTTGTATTCTCTGCTATCTGCTATCGTTCATGTATTTATTATGTTACGCATTTCGAGTAAACAAGGCCTGGCCTTCATTTCGGCCTGGGGGCTTGTGTTTTATTGCGACATCGGCACAAGGGATCACCAAAATGACCGTGGCGACAATTCTTCTACTATGCGCGGGAGTCTCCACTACTACCTAGACCACCCAAGTGCCGATCTATCGAGGTTGGATCGCTCCTTCCGTTCAGGTAAGTGATTGGTTGATGGATTCTTGAATCAGATAGTGATCAGATAGTCCTTTGCCTGAAATGTGCAGTCCATCGCCGATCATCTCGACCACCCAACGAAGGTAAATTAAATCGGGGATCTGGAAGTCCTCTAGCCTCTCCATTATGTTCCCTGCCCTGGGGCTCGGCTGGAAGGCCCGTGGATGGATGGCGAGAGTTAACAAGTCCTTCTACACGGAATGGGCTTGAGAGCACCTGTTTGTCAAGGAAAGTGCCGTAGAGCGCTAGACAGAGCTATAGATCAACAAGTTTACTGTCAGGTCGAGTTTTCGAGAACCGTTCTGTCAACTTGAGGTGGGCTTATTGTGTGTTTATTGTTCTGATGACGAAGGAAAGGTAACCGGCATCTGCCCACAAATCCTGATAATTCTCAGCGCTAAACGTTGGGCCCCGCCCATCTCTTATAAGTTATTGTCAGGACAAATGCATTTAAATTCGGTCCTCTGCTGTTTAATTTACTCAAGGCTCAAGTAAATGAAGGGAATCTGATTTCATAGACGTGATTTTAACTACATAATATTTCAAATTGCAGGCCGGGGAGAATTCTGATTCATTCACAAATGTGGTTCGAGAGATTCGAGAAAGAAGCTGAGAGGCGGCACAAACTCCAAACACTTAGTAGAGATCTGATTCGATTACAAGCTCACGCGTCTCCACGACCGTCGTCCTCAGCCTCTTTCACGGGGATTTCCCTGGGCAAGTCACAAATAAAATGATGAGCTTTCGCCCGCCTTGTAATCAAATTGAAATTGACTTACAGTTCGCACCCTTGGAGTCTGAGTCATGTCATCCAGGACCTGAGCGGAACGCCTTCGACGAGCCAAATGGTGTGGCGCGGTATAATGGCCAGACGGGAACTCTCCATTATTAGAATAGTATGCAGACTCAGAGAAACTTGAAGTGCGAGCTCGAGTATGATCGGGATTACGAAAAGCGCCAATCACAGGGCTACTCTCTGGGCTAGTCACTGGGGAGTCTTCCGGAGCCATATCCGACCTGGTGGGAGATGGAGCCCGGTATGTATTCTGCCAAAGAGGGCGGCCGAATACCTGGTTTTCAGTTCCAGTCGGCAACGGTAATCGAGGAAATGCGCTAGGCGGGGTCAAGTCACCATCCTCTTCCGGCCTATCATCGCCGCTGTAAGGATTTTGGAAACGTGGAACCATACCGGCGACTCTTGCGGTATCGAGCAATGTGGAAGCGTTATGGCGGCGTAGTTCTTCCGTGGATCGCTCCACATAACTTCCAGAACCTGGCTGCGACGGCGCAAGAAAAGACGGCTGCAGCGTTTCCTGCTGAGGTCTATATTCTAGATGAACTTGTATATTGCGATTGTGGGGAGTCCCTACAGCGCTAGAGGGGCCAGGCTGCCCTGGGTGGTTGGAGCTAGGTTGGAGGTAACTCGCACCAGGTGAAGGATATTCCCCTTCCCCTTGGCGTCTTCCTGTATTGTATTGCCAGTGTGACATGGCACTCAAGATGAGAAAAATGGAGAGTGTGTAGAGGAAAGCGGGGCAGAGAATGATGGGCGTGTGGCGGAACCGTACTTATAATTAACGCCTCTTAATAGTAAGTACAAGAAGGCATGCAGGGTTGATGCACCAACAAGCGTTTCCTGAATGAGTTTCCTTGAATTCTGTGGGCTTCTTCCACATATATCCGAGTTATGCATCACTATTACGCGTTTGTTTTGGCTGTTTCCATTGGCAGCACCCTTGGGGATAGTCCGTTTGGGAACAGGCAGAGTGACATTGACATGTTCCCTCACGTGAGCGTGACCTATCGCGACGTGGTTCATTAATTTGAAATTGTTCGAACCTGCAACTCACTCATTCAAATCCTTCTCGTTCAATTAATTCCAATTATGACGGGTCCAAAATACCCCAAAGTGGTCGGTGAGTCCCTTTGCTTCTAATGTAATTGATTGTCATCTGAATCTTTTACGCGTAGGCTACGAGCTCGTGGTCCAGATTGGAGGAGGCGGGTTCTCAACGTGAGTATAAGGGGACAGTGCTGGTCTTTTGAGATCGAGTGTTGAATCCCCAAATTTGTGGCAGAAAGGCTAACTAATCGCTTCTTATCCCAGTGTGTTTCGAGCAGTCAACATCTCCGAACACCGCGTGGCAGCCTGCAAGCTGATCAGGCTCACCGCAGAAACATCCGAGAAAGAGCGAAAGAATGTGGAGAAAGAGATGCGGATACATGCGGCGCTCAAGCATACGAACGTGTTGGAATTCCTGAATGCAGTCGTCGTTGAACTGAAGCACCAAGCGACTTACGTTCCAGGAATCTATATGTTGTTGGAATTCGGAGGAGGCGGAGACTTGTTTGACAAGATAGGTAATGTCTTCTTGTCTTTGATGTATAATTTTATTTTTCTTATTCGTTCTAGCCCCGGATGTTGGTGTAAGAGAGGATGTCGCCCAACTATATTTCAACCAATTGATTGCAGGAATGGTGAGCATCTCTTCCTGAAACTACTTCGGCCTATGGGTTTAATCGTTCCATTTAGAATTATATCCATTCACAAGGTGTATGCCATCGTGATTTGAAACCAGAGAACATGCTCCTTGATGTCGCTGGAACGCTTAAAATATCCGACTTTGGCCTCTCCGCTGTTTTCCGCCTCAAAGAGTCAGGCAAGACACGAACTTTGACAGAAAGATGTGGAAGCCTGCCCTATGTTGCACCAGAGGTGTGTGTCTTGTCCCAGTCCAATTCCCCCTCTTATTTCTTTCCACAGTTGAATAGTGATCAGCCTTATTACGCTGAACCCATTGACGTATGGGGCGTCGGAGTCATTCTTTTCACACTTCTCGTTGGAAGTACGTGTGTTGTCCTGTCGAATAGGCCTTTACTTATCCGTTCTCGTAGATACTCCCTGGGACGAGCCGACCATGAGCAGTCCAGAATTCTGTGGTTATGCCAACGGATCCATCTTTTCTGAGGAACCGTGGAATCGAATACCAGCTGAGCCGCTGTGTAGGTGCCTCCATTTTTGATACTTATGAACCGTCTCAAATGCTTGCAGCACTCATCCGTGGGTTATTGACCGTGGATCCTGCGAATCGGATGACGCTTAACGATGCCTTTCAACATCCTTGGTGCATGAGGTGGGTTGCTCATCCAATTCATGACGGCGACGCGATCTCATCCGACTTCATAGACCAAGCCAGCTTGCGGAAGGGAACCCGTTGGAACTTGCGGAACGACTTTCCCAGTCCCTCAGGGACAATGGGGATCTGGATCTCGCAGCGCCAACCCTCAACGATTCCAACATGGACGGGGATGAAGACCAGATCATGCTCTCAGCCACACATCAATCTCAGTTCACGCAATCCCTTATGCTCTTCGTATGTTTCTTTTTTTCTTCGGGCAGCCCCATGCTAACAAACAGTCTCTAGTCCCAAACTCAATCCGGTGCACGGTATACACCCCACCTCACGCGCTTCTACACTTCACTCGGGCCATCCCTTATTATCACCCTCATCAAAGAAGCTCTAGAAAATGAAAAGGTCAAATGCAAGGATGCTCCTGTGATCAAGAACGACCGCGGGGTCGAACTGCACAAGCTGCGCATCGGAGGCTGGGATATGAGGAAGCAGATGTTCAAGGGCTGGGTCGACGTTGAGCCGTTCAGCTACCGTGGGGTTGAGGGCAGCTTTTGCGTTATGCGCAGGGACGAGGGTAATCCGATTTCATGGAGGCAGCTTTGGAAGGTGTTGATTTCGGCTCCCTTGGTTGAGCCGCATGTGTTGAGGAAGTGATCTTTGGAAGGATATGTGCTGTGATTTTTTTCTCGGGTGGCGTAATGTGGAGGGTTTCGCTGAACTAGCATTTGTATTATAAGGTCGTTGATATACATTACTGTTTCCAACATCGACCATGCATTGCGGACGAAGTGCACAGGAGGCCCACCTCGATGTAACACCTCAACGTCAACCTCCACTGTCGTGATATCCTTTCAACAATTTTAAAAGCAATAATCGACAATGATATCATCAGGTCTCCGTTTCCATGTATTCGTCTGTTGTTCCCCTCCTTTGAGGGCCAGTGTACGATCAAGGAATTGTTTAACTTTTCGTGACGGTAGAGTAAGCTAGATGTCGCCTGCATATCATCAACACCGATGCATCAACATCATCACCGACCTGTTTCCCCGCGGCGAAGCAATCGAACGCCCAAGGCCCTCGAATGTACAGTGTGCATCCTGTACTTTTCCAGCATCGACTATGTATTCCGGACGAAGTGGACAGGAGGCCCATCCCGGCGTAGCACCCCAATGTTCGCTGTCGCAATATAGCGTCAGAAAATTTAAAAGCAATAGCCAACGATAAATTCACCAGGTCTCCGTTCCCATCCTTTGGTCCGTTGTTTCCCACCTTTGAGAGCAAGTGTGCGGTCGAGGAATTGTTTGACTTTTCGAGATGGTAGAGTAGCTGGTGTTGAAGGTTGGGTCGAGTTAGGCAGCATGCGAAATGCACGGGAACTGCGAAAGAAGAAAAACGTTAATTTGTTTTGAGCAACGCATTGCATGAAACGACATACCCGATAACGACGTCTTTCTGAACGTTCGAGGATTTTGTCTTCTTCGTGGGCCGAGATTTCGTGGGGTCGTCATCTTTTTCGCTATTCTCTGCGGGCGTTTTGCGTTTTGGTTTCGATGCGAAAGCGGCGGCGAACAATTCGTCCGGAAGATGGTCTGGGTTGAATCTCGTTTTTTGAGATTTTGGAGGCTGTTCGGGAACTGGAACGTCCTCCGAGTCGTCTTGGGATTCGTCGTCGTCTGCATGCTCGTCGGCGACGCTGCTGTCGTTGTCGTCTTCGTCTTCTTGAGCATTCACAGAGATTCCTTCAAATTCCTCATATTGAGAACTCGATTCTGCTTTATCCTCGTCCTCGTCCTCGTCCTCGCTTGATTCTTCTTGGGCCTCCTGCATTGCACGCTCCATCCTCGCCTCCAATTCATCATCTTTGTTCCGGCTCTCGACAACCTTTCCCTTTCCTTTAGCGCTACTTTTCACGGCAGCAGCCTCGTCCTTGTTTTTTTCCGCCCTTTCCTTCAGCTTCCTGTCTCTCTCTCGGTTTTTCTCTCGTTTGCTCTGGCGTTGGGCGATTTCAGCATTTTTTCGGCTGGTCTCCAGTTTTTGGATGTGCTTTTTGGACTGGGAGAGCGATACGGCCTCTGGAGCATCTGATCCTTCGTCTTCACTTGAATCTGAGTGTTGGTGGTGAGGTGCCATGATTGTAAAGTGCGAATGTTTGTCGAACAGGAACTTCATTCCTTTGCACAATCGTGAGAAAGTTTAGAAGCTCCCAGGGCCGGCCCGCGATGACCGTCAGGTGCAGCTAAGTAACTTCAAAGCCGGACTTACCTATCTTCCGAACGATACTTATTCTGGAATCGCTGCATATCAACGCCAATGGATAACCTCCCACTCGAACTCATTCGACCAATTATCGACCACCTGGACGATGATTCTCAGTCACTCTTGTCCGTATCTCTGGTATCTCGCCTACTTAGAGGGGAAGCACAACGAAGTTTATTTAGGACGATGGCGCTGCCGACAGCGAAGGAAGCCCAAGTAAAATTCCTCACCGTCATCGTTTCCTCTCGCCTTCTGGCTAATTTAGTCGAAGAATTTCAGCAACTCGATTTAGTCGACGCGGAGGATCAGCAAGAACCATTGTGGGGTTTGACATGTCGTGGTTTACAAGCGATGGTCAATCTCAAATGCCTTCTATTCCGCTCCTTGAATCGCCGTCCTTCCGCCCAAATTTTGCACGGATGTACCTTCCAACTGCAAATCCTCCGATGGGGTAATCCCAAGGTCAGGGATAATGAAGACGGAACCAGGATTCAGGAGAGAGGCAGGATCTGGAGAAGAAGGACGAGGACGAGGCGGTTAAAAATAGTTCAAGTAATTCAAAAGAACGATATTGAGAGACCTGTCTACAACAACATCAAGTCTCGCGGGATTTTTCATCTGATGGAACTTCTCTCGTTTCCCTTCTGGCGCAGATGCGAACAAGCGTGGTCCCGTGTCCGAGTCTTTCCCTGGGTAGTAGACGCTTCACACCCTACCGAACCTATTCACAAATTACGGAAAGTCATAGATGTTCTTGTAAGTATTCAATTGTGAAGATCGCCTATGATATATTCCAAGAAGGCAAAAGGACTTCATTGACTTCAAAAACAGGACGATTTGGACTGCCATCCCGAAACCATCTTTGATACTTTAGGGCCTCGATATTAATGTCAATGTGCTGCAGAATGTCGCAGGCTGTGAATACTTGTGGGAAATATGCTTCGCGCTCCCGCAATGACAACAGCGCTCGCCAGCCGGTGCGCGATCGATTGGACAGGATGAATACCCGTAGCATGGGGATTTCGGAAAGCATTACAAGCTCCTGGCAATGTCGTATATGAGTCGCGAGATAAATGACAACTAAAAATTCGAACACACCTCTACGCACTGTAAGCCAATGAGCTCGAGGACTTCAAGCCGTGGAAGATGAGGAAGTAAGGTTCTGAGCAGGGGACGACCAGCGTACCCTCCATATGAGAAATATCGTAAATGATGGAATTCTTGAGGTGGGATATATACGGGAGAATAGATTCGTAATTCTTCTAGAGCTGGTGACCATTTGAGGGAGATAATACGCCGCCCAGGAATAAATGCGTCTACTATTCTGTTATTCCCGTGGAGCACTTGGAGTCCAGGACAAATACCAGAAGTGTCTAACTCTGGACCTATGGGCCACATAACTCCAAGGCTCCGTAATTGTGGCTGGGTTGAGAGAAACTCTAAGAGTTGTTCTGCATCATGGTACGGCTCTAGTTGAGATTTTTTCGGATCGTTTGGGAGTTCCGTATACCCATCTATTCCTACAAAATAATGAATGGGAGAAGCGATATATATGTGCCTCCGGGGCATTTGAGCGTCCTCCGCCGTACCCTGGGATCAGAGGTATGTATCAGGTGTCCAAAATCGCCTTTTCTTGAACCTGTCAATGTCATTCGGATGTTCATTTATCCCGAACTGGTGGTTTGGGAACTTGAGAACTTTCGGGGACAGCTAGTGAGCTAGTGGACAGCTGGGACCGCATAATCTTGATATGATCGGAGATAGGTTTTGACGATCAAGTCGCGCCCACTTGTGGGTCCCGTCGATCCATCTCGGTGCCGTTACCGGAGACGCGGATCGGTTAATGATTTAATCGAGCCAACGCAGATCCTGGGTTATTGTCCACTCTTACCCATGATGCGCAGGTATGACTATAAGCACAATATTTGTACGTCGCGGTGGATCGATTCCCCGATGGTTCCACGACATTTTCAAATTTCCAATGATTTTCGTCAAAGATTACCGTCGGTCGTGTACCCGGGCTCGGGATGTGCCGGACGTCTGTCTTTAGTTCGTCAGTGGGAGCGGGGTGTCATGATATAATGCTTTTTAGAGATGAGTCGCGTACCCGGACTTTAGCGCGCTCTGCACTACCTGAACAGTGCCAAGCACAGCAGGCTTGATACAATATGGCTTCGAGCGCCAGCGAGGAATTCCTTCCTGGAACATTACAAACCAAGAAGATCATTTGTAGGGACAAAGAGAGGAGCCCTCATGTGGATAATGGCATCGACATTCGACATCTTTCTTCGAAAGCGCTCTCCTATTGACTGGACTGAGCCATTTCTGGATTTTAAAACTTGACACCATCAAGAAACCCTACCTTTGAAATATCACGCACGCCAATGATCTCTCTTCTGTCACCATGCCAGCAGAAATAATGCCTCAACCACCTCCCTTTTTCGAGTGACCGAACGGTACACCGAACCGAATATCCTTGTTCCCGCAGAGTGCGAACGACCCACATTCCAGTGTATCCATTGGCTCCTGTGATGAGAACTCGGGTGAGAGGATGTCGTTTGAATATTGGCACATTTAATGGAAGAACCGTACCCTACGCAGCGACAATAAGGGCCCATAAGTAGGCCGATGCCACGTTGACGGAATCGCTGCGAGCTTTGATGATTGAGCGGACCGGCCTATTAGGCTTTTCTCGGGGAGGCGTTTGACCCAACGGCGGAAAGTCGGGGGTAACACCTGGTGACGGGGCAATGATACGCTCTCAAAGCTGAGAAGCACAGTTTCCGAAATACACACCTTCCGAAATGATGATTAACTCTCTTCTCAAAGCCATGACGGGTGCGAAACGGCGACCGTGAATATAACCGTAGGTTCCTGAAGGACCTCATCTGCCTTTCTGCCAAAGGAGGCCAAAGGAAGGGGTAAGAGATCCGCCAAACGAGGAGTTGATACGAGAATTATTGCAACAGCAACCTAAATGAGAAGGGTATCAGAAACTACCTGAAGGTCTGACTTTACTTAGAAATCACTGCTGACCTGCGCCGGGTTCCAGGCGACTAGATATAATTAACGATATTCGATATATTTCGAGTACAAACCGGGGCACCTTTTCTTCGCGTTTCCTTCGAGGCACGATATTTGGAAGTTTCGGGGCGTGCTTGCTCTGTTATGAAGCTAATTGAATCATCATCCATTGAATTTCAGGTTGTTGAGAATGGTGGCCGTTCCTTGACTCGCATTCAATTCCTGCCGGACGATAAAAACGTACGTGGATTCCTATGCTTCGGTCCAGGCTTGAGGTATTCCATGGATATGTCACGTCGTGGCCAATGTCCGAAAGACATGGTTGGATATTACACCATCTCGATCACCTTTCCTGAGCGAAATTGGACGTAGATGTAGTGGGTCGAATCGCGTGTACTCCATCTCGTTCAGGACAACACCGAACGCAAAAAGATGGCGATAACGACGCACATTACGGTATCCTCCAGCACTGATTTCACCTTTTTGACGTAAGAATGAAAATACTCTTCTGAAAAAACCTTGAGACTACAGTGCCTAGGAGAGCATACCCCTGCTCCAGGACGTTTCGCTTGACGCACGTAGAGGGATAACCACTGCACTCGACGTAATTCCGACTGAATAAGGAATACGGGAGATATCAACCAGAAGCGAAACGTTGTAATATCCGTTCGTGCCACAATTCTTTTCTGGGGAAGACCTTCTGAGGGACATCAACAATGTTTGACCACGGCGCCACGTCGGCCTCAGAAATTATGAAAGGTGCGCAATTTTCATTTCTGGGGTATGGTATAAATAATAGTATCACTTGGTTGCGTTAGCGCCAGTCGCACAAATGAAAAGAAATGCATACCTTGCAACGTCACCACATTATTTCCCACTTCGACTCGAAACATCCGTCGATAGCAGGTTCGCTGCCACAGCCGCGCTTTCCTGACTCCTCTGCAACTTCTCATACAATGCCTGCAGACTTTTCGTCGTATTGGCGAGGAGTTGAGCTTCCGATGGTGGAGGAACTGGAGCGCCAGTTTGAGACGGCGGGATGATTGGGAGGGCACCAACGCCGGACTGCCGCATCTTCTCGATGACTACAGATATCATCTGCTTTAGCGTCGCAATATCGGCTAATGAATCAATTAGTCACAAAAAAATTCCAGTGTTACCGAACATACCTTGAGTGTGCGCAGGACTATTTCCATTCTGATAAGCGTTTTGACTGCACATCGGGTTAGACGACTGCCAGTACGATGGAACCCAGCCATTCACATAGACAACAGTACCCTTTTTGCAAAGTCCTGAAGATTGATTACCTGCTGCTGGACAATTCGGAGGTTGTCTTTGAAGACTTCTGGTGAATTCGGGTCGGCGTTTTGATGAAGGAGGTCCTGTTGGTTGGTCTGTGAGAGAAACGGTTGCTGCTGAGGTCCTTGTCCGAAATTTGTCCCAAATGTATTTTGAAGTGAATACGAAGGTAGAGATTGCGATTGAGGTGGGAAATTAGAGGATCCAGAAAGCATGGCTCTAAGGGTCGTTAAAATTCGAGATAAATTGGAAGCCCAGGTTCAACCAAGGTCGTGATTACGTCACCAAATATTCCGGGAGAAAATATAGATAAGTATTATTTAAAGTTTAGTATTTTTATATTACGGTTAACTCAACGCTAAGTTACTTGTTCGCAGGCCATCCACGGTCCTCAAAATGCTGCGAGCGTTTCGGTGATGATCTCCTCTGAAGTTTTGTACTTCAACCCAAGGATCTTCTTCCCTTTTTCGTTACTATACTCGAGTACATATACTGACTGCACAGTACTTGCACAGTACTTACTCTATTTGGGAGGTCTGGGTTTCCGCCCGGGAGGACACCAGAGGCGTAGAGGTCGGTCAGGAGTGAATGGATGAAATTGCCGACAGATAGTGAGTTTGGAATTAGATGACGATGGCAAGAACTTCATGCTGAACTTACGTGCTTCCCGACAGGTGGGTTACAGTGGATTTGGCAGTTAAGTTGCTGATAATTGCGGCCAACAGAGGATGTGATAACAATACGCTTCACGCGATTCCTGCCGCGAATGCTGAGTTCAGTGTGTGCAGCGTCATAGAGGCATACCCAAACTTGTAAGCACTTTTGAGAATTCCTACCGTTCCATGCACGGCCGGCTTGAGGCATTCTTTGAAGGTATTAGACCGTGGCGGCTGCCCAAGATATGACCACGCACCATCTGGATCATCATCTGTCGTCGACGAGAGTGGGGAAGCCATGTGTTCAATCGCATCCAAATCCTTCACCGCCTCGTCGAATGTACCATCCTGTCTCATATATATCAGAACTGAATCCACCAAAGGTAATTAAAAGGTACCTTCATATGTCCTCCACGACCACCCACTCGAGCTTGTCGCCATAAAAATGGAAATACTCTCGAAGACGCCTTCCCTTTTCCCCTGAGCGGAATTTTCCCCTGACAGTATATCCCTGCTCCTGCTTTGAGCGTCGCGATTCGGCTGAGGAAATCGATTAGTCACGAAGAGGTAGAGTATTATTAAACACGTACTTTAGCCTGTGCCGGGCTACACTTCCATTCTGATACGTGTTTTGCCTAGCCTAGTGAAATAGAAACAAGGGTTTCCGATAGATAATAGTTCGATTAACTCGGGCGCTCCCCTTGATCATGATGTCGTTTGGTCCAGATTTGTCTGCAAAAGAAACGGCTACTGATGCAGTGCAAAGGCTATCCCAGATGTTATTGAAATGAATATAGCAATTGCGATTGAGCTGTGGAAATTAAAGGGAAATAGGTGTTTGGAGAACGAGACGGTCATGGGAGAAGCTCGAATGCCGGTTATTTGGTCCTCCGATGTTGGTTGGTGATGTTGGTCCCCGGACCGGAGCACTATTTTCCCACATACTTGCACTAATCATGTATCCTAGTCTATGCTGGCAAAACTGTGATAGTTGGAAAGATCGAGACATATCTATCCTAATTTCTCGGTCGCGTACACCAAAGAAAGGCGTAAAAATTCATCAGGAGCGTTTAAGCGCCCGGCGCACAAGAATCGCTAATCCAAGGTAACCCAAATCGTCAGTGAGAGCCTGGGAGGGTTGCGTTTGTTATTACGGATCACGAATAAAAATACCTTGTATCTTGGTATTTGCATCTGCGAACGACTAAGGAGGATGAGCTCCCGAGGGCAAGACAGATGGTAGTCCTTCATAGGGATTTTTAGTATTTGCGACGGCAACTGGACTAGAGCGATCATGCCCAACAAGCGGAGAAATTTCCAGTACAACTCAAAAAAATATCCAGGAATAGCACATATCAGTTTTCCTTACTGAAACATGAAAGCAATGAACGTAAAGGAAGTAAAAGAAAACGAAGAGGAGACATTGGGAGGAAATATTGGGAGCTTAATGAAAAAGATAGTATCGTACATCCATGGCGATTCACCCACTTCCATCCAGGAAAGCACGCCTATCCAGCTCTGCGGATGGTGTGCTCCATGATGAATTCCTGCCCGGACCCCAACTACTCGTGGAAAACTGATTACGTGCGTTTTTCCATAGCACGTTAACTTGAAGTGCTGGATCCTCAGATACGTCTGCAATAATTGGAGTACCACGGGGCTGGATACCAGGGTTGAAAGCACCTAAAATAATCTGAGTCATTTAAGGGATGAACAAGCGGGGAATGCACCTACCAGCGTACCAAGAAGAACGTTGTTCACTATAGCAATGCTCCTTAAGTCTGAGATCCGGATCCTGATAATACACTCGAATGGAAGGGCCACCTCCTGACCAACTAATTGCCGAAATATTGGAATCCTTGGCTGCTTTAGGGAGTTTTGCACCTGTCGTCCAAGAGTCCATAGAGCTAGGTTTTCGTAATTCTTTGATCACATTTGATTTAGGATCTGATTAAAGAATATGAATCAGTTACGTAGCTCCTAACAATTTCATGTTCGTACCTTGATAGTATATGTGAATTTGATCTCCCCATCGAATGACGGCGACGGAAGATGTGGGCGCTAAAGCGATATTCAGGTCGTGGATGTCACCGTGGTACCATCCATTCAACCCTCTGCTTCCTGAGTAGGCATGCTCCCATAGGATATTTCCAAGTCCAAGATGGTATACTCGGATCTGAATAGATTGGCGTCCGTGTGATAAAACGCGTCATGGAAAAAACCCGAAACCTACCTCCTTCCCGTTATCCCAGCTAAGAGTGGCGAAAGGATCGTTTGGCGACGCAATCCCCCGTGCAAGGCCATTGTAGGTTCCTACAGACCCAACCAAAGAATTCAATGGCGGTGCTCTACTCGTGATAAGGTATCGTCAGTCATGGAGGCCAAAAGTTCGCAGAATGTGAACGTACTGCCCAGACTCTATCGGTCCCTTTTCATGACCTGGAAGTAAGCTGATCGTCCGGACATGAACCGTTAGGGTATTCGACAATGTTGGAGTAGGTTTTCCACATGATTTGTCGTCATAAAAAACCACTGTTGCTTGTCCTGTGAACCGTTTGGCGAAGTAGTGGACAGTGGATAGATTGAAAAGGATTTGATATTTGTCTCCTCGATCGCACACTGAGATGGTCAACCCTGAGGTCGGTGGGGAGGGATTAACAATGTTCAATGGGATACTCTCTGGTCGTCCCCAGCCATCAAGAAGGCTCTCCTTTGCTTGCGCATTGAAAAGGACCGCGTTTTGTGCTCTGCGAATAGATATTTTCAGGACAACGTCTCCTATTTTATTCAAGAGATGGATATCTGTTTCAATCGGATAGCCTTTAGGGTTATCAGTGCTGGGACCTCTTGGGCAAGGAGCGAGGTTGTGTTGAGCAGCGTGGAAGGCAATGACCATTCCTTTGAAGAGATGTGTTCGGAGGTACGCCCCCTCCCCATCCTCCAGATGAATTAATTCGGGCGTCGACATGGTGGAAGTATCAGTAGCTTCAACAGACAGCGCCCCTCATCAATCCGATAAGCTTACGTGAATAACTATATTTGTACACACCACCCGAAAGCAGACGAATTCTCGGCTCGGCGCCTGCGGGAACCAAGTACGGGGACTACATGTAACTAACAATTCCGGTTAACAAGTATAATTCGTTCCTCAAAATATACTCAACACGAATGTAGTCATATGAATGACTCCATTAATCTTTCCCTCCCATCGTGCCAGCGATGCCTTCAAGTTGGAGGAGCCTGAGAATATCGACGCCAACTTTAGGAAATGGGAAATGCGGATGAACTACGGAGGGAATTCTATCCTTGCCCATTCATATGTGAAGCAAGGACTATGTGTAATGGCTTACAGTAGGCGCCCTACTACAAACGTTCATTAATAACAACGCCGACAGCGGCACTTAGAAGTGAGATTTCTAGCCAAATGGTAACAAGAAAGATCGCACCTAGAAATTATCATCGACTCTGAACCGATACCCACACCATTCTTGCATTAGTATAGTCAGTGGCAGTCTTGTGCGCTTCACTGATTCATAAGCTCCTTCACTCGCAACATTCGTTGCCTGGTTTGTTCTAACAAGCTCAAATTTATTACGAGAAGACACGAGCAGATACCTGAATCGCCACACAAGCATTATTTGCGGTGTTTCTGAGCAACGGCAACTTGAACGCTTTCACAGCGCCACTCAGCCAAGAGTTTCAGGGAATTCCCGGGCGTTGGGCGCTTAAGCCCTTATAGCTTGGGACCTCGATCTCCCGACTACTCAGGAGTGCAGAGGCTGGTACAGAAGTACTTTGAACAGGAATGGGTAAGATTCATGCTTCAAGAAGTATCCGACAAGTTACCCCCGGCCACACGGAGCAAGGCCAATTCGGAGTGAGGCGCATGGTTTTTCGATAAGGCTGACAGCGGTATATGCATTTGAAGTACACAGCTCAGTGAACAAAATAGAGCCAGGTAAAAGGAAGTCAAATGAAATTCTGAAGAACGCTCCTGGAATTTATATCGAGATTACTTATTGAATCATTTTCTAGTGGAGTAAAGGGAATTTTTTCCTGAACGCCCGCTTGAAATCACCCACTCCCATCCATCATACCAAGGCTATTGCCGGAGGTAACTTGAATATCGTCTCTGAGAATCGAAATTCGTGAAGAAATTTCCCGGATGACGTTGACTATCTTGCTCTCTGCGTCTTTCCACGATGGGGAAATTCGGACATAGCCCATACGCTCGTGAACCACCTCCGCAGAGATGGGACTCCGACTGGGATCCGAGCCATGTTCGGAAAGACTATTGGCATGCGAGAACACGGATGTGCCGCTCAGAGTCGCTGTGTCCTGACAATGTTCCCTGAGATGTAATCCAGGATCCCGATAGTAGACGCGAATGTGCATGCCATCCTCAATCCACACAACAGCTGCGATGCTTGAGTTCTTCGCGGCTCTCTCGATCGTTGCGCCATGAGCCCAAGGTGCGGCAGGGCTTGCCTTACGCAACTCACGGACAACGTCTGAATTTTGATCTAGGTGGGCATTGGGATGGACTGGATAATGTTGAAGAGGAATAAGATATCGATTTACCTTGGTAGTAGAGCCGGATTTCATCATGCCATTGAATAGCCGCAATACTAGAATTCGAATCGAGGACAATCTGCAGCTTTTCAAGATCGCCAGGTTGCTATTTAGTCGTCGTTTCCCTCTCCGAGTATACGAAGTCTTGGAGAACATTATGGGGACCGAGGTGGTATAGTCGGATCTACATAGGTATCTTCAGAATATATTCTTAGTTAGGAATTCGAGATAACACTTGCCTCTTTCCCATCGTCCCAGCTCAGAGTCGCCAAGGGGCGATTCTGTTTGGAGGTTACAATGCCAACGTTCACGCTAGAGGTGATGAGAGACACGGAATGACGAAACAAATGAACACAGCCTACCTTGATTTCCACTGTCGTTCGATAATTTCCTTTTCATACGCGGGAAGATCGCTCAGGTTGAAGACCGAGATAAATATGTCTCTAGACAAGAGAAAATTTATCGGATTCTCGTCTGCGACTGTAGACTTGTAGCTTGCTTTCTTGGGAGTGCCGTCTTTGAAACGTTTTGCAAAATAGTAGACGGTGGTGAGACCGAAAATGACTTGAAATTTCTCCCCGAGATCGTACACCAGGATGCGGTCGGATCGAGATATTTCTCCACGGTACTCGGCAATTTTCACCGTTTCTTCTGGTCCCCAGCCATGGTGCAGGTTGCGAGAGGCCCGAGAGTTGAATGCGAGTACTCCTTCCTGCCGTCGGATGGATATTAGGAGGATTAGTTCGTCCACGGAGTTGTACAGGCCGATGTCGGTATGATCAACATCTATGGCTAGTGGATTCGTTCGTTTTGTGAAAAGCGATTTTTTCATCTTGGATGGAGGAGGGTCTAAGTTCATAATTCGGTCGGATTTGAAGCAGACAATCTTTCCAGTATCGTAATCGGGGATTTCGCATGTTCGATGGAGTTCCAGCCTGCGGGGTCGCTCCGCTTCTCTGAGAGCTTTCCATCGCCTTTCGCTTTCTGATAATGGTCCCAGGTGAGCCATCGCTTGGAGAATTATGACTGGCCGGGAGGCACATAAACGTGGGCGCTGGGAACGCGCACCAAGCGAGAAGTAACTTGGGAGTAACCAATTCGCAGGCGAGGCCCTTGAGATAAGAATGGTCGACCGCAAAAGACCTAATGAGGGATCCCAATTAAAACGCGATAAGGCCGACCGCACTCGGCACAGTGCACTACCTTTTACGTGGTAAGAAAAACATCGTTGAACTGTACAGGCACCAGTTCCATGGATGTATTTTTCAAGTATATTTGACACCTTCAACGAAAGGGCGGAAAAACGCGTAGCACAATGTGGAACGCAAATTTAAAGTCCTTGAATTAAGCAAAACGGAGTTGGAGATGATCTATTTTGTGGGCTGGAATCACGCCCATCCTTTTTCAAACTGAGAAAATCCCGTTCTTCGCTTGTGTTTCGCGCAGAAAATAGAGCAGGCCATACATAAAAAATACATGAGAGAAATGGGGGAAACCATGCGGAAGAGCACTCCAATCAATGTGGTTGCATGGCGAAAAGGTGACCGGGTCAACGTCAGGCTCGAAAATAAAGCATGTGTACATGCGGAGGGGATTGGAGGGCGATAAAAATTTGATGAGGGTGGGATTCGAACCCACGCCCCGGAGGACCAGATATGTTGGGCAGTAACTGCCCTGGTCCTTAGTCTGGCGCCTTAGACCGCTCGGCCACCTCACCAGTGCAGACAATGCCTCGATTAAAAGGTTTGGGTGGGACTGGATATCCAGGCACCATTTCGCTTGCATTTCGCTGTCCCTCCACCGTACAACATTGCACTCTATTCCAAACAAAGGTTAAGGAAAAAAAATGCATTCGAGAAAAGGCGTAAGAGGATATCTTTGCCATATCACACTTTATTCGAAGAAGGTTATAAATTCATTCTTTATTCTTCAAGACTGGGGTAAAAGAGCGAATTTGCTTGAGGTTTGAACGTCCGAACATGCCGCTCGTCGACGCCGTTCCTTGGTCGAGAATAGAAACGCTGCTGTTCTAGATCCATGAGCCGTTCTATATGAACACTTTGTTGAAATTCGGATTCCAGAGTGGGTATCGTACGCTCATTGGTATACTGTACTATTTCGACCGGTTGTTCACGGCCTGTGATGCGTTATGCCAAAAGTTCACTGGCCGGAAGTTCACAACAGGTTGTGATGCGTGACCTGACCAGAAAATAGTTCATGGAGCTCGGCTCAAAAATTTTGGCCGTTTTGGAGAGGGCAATTTCCATTCTAATCGATGCGATAATGGTGACATGCAGGCTGCAGGGCTCAAATATATATATAGAGAGCAATAAAAACCATCAAATTCCCAATTTATAAGGCTAGTTAGTTCAGCGGAATGGTGCTGACCCTTTTCCAGGCGACCTACACCAGGAGGATGGGGCAAAACATAATTTCATTACCTTCGGATAAAGAGGCGGAGGAGGCTGTTTGGCGATGACGCAGACTGGGAATGATTGTGGATGGCTGTGATTGTAGAGAGAACTGTAGCGATGCATTGCACGCCTGTGCAGCGGAAAAAATTCGCATTTTAGAGCCGTTTTGAACTTGTTTTGATAGCTGTTCACTGGGACCTGTGATGCGTGACGAAATGCACTTTTGTTCAGTTCATAACCCTCTGTGACGCGTTATTTGAACAACCGGTCGAAATAGTACAGTAGTGGTGAAACGAATAACAGCTCAAACTTGAAGAAGATTCCTAGGAGAATGTACAGATGTCAGGCAATCGCATTAAAGGCTAAGGCCTATCACTTACTAGTACTGAGACGACCAGTCCGTTCGAAAGATAGATCGATCTTTAAGGGTGAAGCTTCTCGTAGAGTTTCTTGGAAAGGCTACGGTGTATCCCATTTAAGGCCAACACCATCTTCTTTATGACCTTTCTGATACTTGAGTCGTCTGGCACACTGTCCGACAACCCAACTACGTCCACTGTTTCCTCTGCGAG
Source organism: Hebeloma cylindrosporum (assembly GCA_000827355.1). Classification (NCBI taxonomy): domain Eukaryota; kingdom Fungi; phylum Basidiomycota; class Agaricomycetes; order Agaricales; family Hymenogastraceae; genus Hebeloma; species Hebeloma cylindrosporum. The sequence goes on along the minus strand of KN831770.1, from coordinate 1,713,149 downwards.
CTGCAGAAAGACGAACCACCAAACCCATCCAATCCCGTGTTCGTCATCGACGACGATGCAGACCCGAAAACTACTCTCCGTCGACCTGATGTCGTTAGACGTATCAATCGAGATGTCTCCATTGGCTCCTCCCTCGCTTCGAAGCAAGTCACCACCGCACATTGACACCATCCGCGAGGATCAAAGAGGATGATGCCTCCCGTGATATGGTACCGTTCTATGCGGCGAGTCCGTTTGCCGGCACAACAGCACGAGGAGACGATGGGAGGAACCACGTTGACGGACCTGGTGGTGACCAAAAGTACTCGAAGGCACCGGTAGGAAAGACGGGCCTTAGACAAGGAGGGAGGCAACCGTCAGCTCGCGATAAACTGAAATCCTAGCTCGAGATTTTCAAAAGGAAAATTTCCTACTCCATCGTGTGGGACATAGGAAGGGTGATACATCCCCAAATCACGAGCGCAAGAGCGGAAGGCCGTCGGCACATTCCTATCTGTAAGAGGTTTGATGCCACGGCGCGGAGCCGGATCCCGATAATTGTGTCCTGGATTTCTTTCCTTCACCAATAATCCGTCTTCAATCTCCTGGCATATCCAGTGATACTGCAAGGCCCAAAGGGATAGCAAAAGGTTTGATGAGGGTGGGATTCGAACCCACGCCCCGGAGGACCAGATATCCATGGACAGTAACTGCCCTGGTCCTTAGTCTGGCGCCTTAGACCGCTCGGCCACCTCACCGATGCAACGCCGTCTTCCGTTTCCTCGGACGCTGGCCGAGGCGCGTCGTCGGGGTGTAGGTTCGGGGGCACAGGCGTCGGCTGGGTCCAGATGTTGTATGACAAAGGTGGATGGCTGTTGAACACCTGCGGAGCCGCGGGCTCTGATTCGATGGTATGCGGTTCCATGTCGTTCGGGAGGTCGAGACGAAACAGCGGGTCTAAGTGACGTGTCGCAAGACAGGGAGACATAGGCGAACAAGGGACAGCCAGCAGAGGAACAAGAGAATGAGGAGGAAGTGACGGTGTCGAGGAAAAATCACATCATCGTTGCTGGATTTCAATTCCGCCTCCATGCAGAAAGGCTTCAGAAGACTGGAAAGGAATAGAAGATTGCGAAGGACCATATATCCCTTGATGGGTCCGTTGGCGGACAAACGGCCTACAGCCTACATAATACGTTACCACTATCGCGGAAGCACAGTTGAAACCTGAAAGGCATGACTTAAAAGAAGAGTGTTGATGTAAAAAAGGGCGGTGATATTGGAAGGAAGCAGAGGAATGAACAGTACCGACACTGTCGCGATGTCCAGCTTTCACGTATGTCTAGCCGAATGCCAGTGGTTGCCTAGCCCTCTCTCTGATTCAGGGGAACCTGAATCAGAGTCCAGCAGCTGAAGTTCGCGAGGGGGGTTCAGATTTTTGCTTGCACTTATCTTGTACTAGGCGGCATTGGTACGAAGATGGTGTGCAAGGCGGATTATGCCAGAGTCCTGTTGAAGTAGGCCCCCTATGTTTAAATTTCGAATAGAATCAAGAAACAAAACGCACTTGGGATGAAATATATGTTCGAAACACCTCTACAGTTCCGCCTCCTCCTCCGCTTCTTCGTGGCCTTTGGTCGAAAGTTTCGCAATAAAAAACAGACCACAGCTAAGTAGCCAGGTAGCTCGAACGGCAGTTGCTTCCCTTGGTTCCATGAGCGAACACGAGAACTGCTCCGGAAGTTCCCCATTATTTCTTCGTGCTATTGCTCCATGCCGTCGACGGTCTTGTCATTATTTGAGTTCTGAGTGCACTTGCGCGTGTACTCCTCAGATGTATATGGTGAACATCGCTGCTCTGGTGTAGTCGAATTCGTGAGGTTCATACGAGGCAAGGCAGGTCGCATCGTTACTCATAATCGAATACCACCCCATCCACTGTTGATGCGCAATCAGTGTAGCTCCAGCCGACTCCTACTCGTTGTCGATGGACTCTGTGAAGATCCAGAGAAATGCGAGGCAATATCGACGCGCGGTCCACCACCAGTAAGAATGCAACTGCCAGAAGTAACATATCGGGAAAAATCAATGGTGATGGTGTTGAACAAAAGAACGGTGAGAAAGCATTCCCATGTACAGAATCACAATCGATGAACACACGGTTCTCGTAGGTGAGATGGCCGAGCGGTCTAAGGCGCCAGACTAAGGACCAGGACAGTTACTGTCCAACATATCTGGTCCTCCGGGGCGTGGGTTCGAATCCCACTCTCATCACACTTTTTGCATCCCTCAAATCTTCGAAGTCTAGAAACAGTTTTTTTTTAAAAAAAAAAAATCATTGTTTATTCTCCTTTGTGTCGAACCATATGGTAGAGAATACATGTCGGATGAGAATCTGTCTACGAAAGGAGCTAGAAACTGTTTAACCTTTTAATCATGCGCTTCATACCACTATTACCAGGTAAAATTATTTTGCTACTGAACGCTGTATATATTGTTCTATCTCTTCTGTGGTTTAGGAGACAAGGACACGGTCATCAACATCCTCAGACGCTGATTTGCACTTGATTTGCACGTCCTCTTATTTGAAAAAGCAGAACTCGAGAATATATCTAGCTAGCTCGGATTATCGAAGGGGGCCACCTCATCATCCCACTTATCCAGCCCCAGCTCCGTTGGAGTCCACAACGAGTTTTTCGGGATCATCTTGGGTAATATGTTGCCATGATCGTGATGTAGCAGATGAACTCAGAGACAGCGCTTGAGATCTTCGCATGGGAAGTAATCATTGGGACTGGGGAGGTGAACCTTGAACGCATGATGGCGAAAATATAAGCTTGATAATTCGATCGAGTTCGAGCCTTTGTCAATGGCCCTAGTGCGGGATAAGTCGTGGGAGATTACAACTTGTCGGGAATCATCCTAAGAGATCAAATTTGAGCGAGAGTGTAGAGGAAAAAAGGACTGGAGGGGACGGAGGTATTCTCGCGAAATGTGGCAATGAGATCCCGCAGAATCAGCATTACCTCGGAAGGAGTGCTCATACCTGAATAATTTTCTTAGTACTGTGTATTCCTAAGCCACAAATTAATATACCGTGAGAATGGCACTAAGTAGTAACAACGAAGCGCGATGGTCTCGAAACCACACGCGTCTCGCCCGCATCTCGCCCACGCTCGAGGAAATATCCATGATATACCGAGTTGGTTTCAGGAGGAACCAGTTATCAACCAGAGCCCACCATCTCGTATGGTCTTGCTCGAGATGCGATACTAACGGATGCTAGATGTGTTAGCCGAGATTCGCGAATTGGAGACGAAAAGGCATACTCAAGGTAGAAATTCCTCCAGATGCGCCCGTCACCCCGTTTCCCGGGCCTCTGCCTTCAACTCGGCGAAGGTTAACTCTTCAGAAAAGCTCATGAACGGTGGTTTACCATCTGCTTATACCCAATGGTGCTACGACAGATCGATCAAGAATGGTACCTGTTGTAACAGCATAGGTGAATTGGGGAGCATACCAGTGACGCACCAAACACAGTCTTCAGAGACGTCGAATCCGCTGGAATGCTTGTGCCTGCGGGTACTTTCCCATACGCCGGCGCCAGGATTCAGATAGTTTTCTTTGTGGTGACGGGCTTCAGTTCGGCATCCAGGCCGTCCGAATCCAAAAAAAATTCGAACCCAGCGGCGCAATATAGCACTCTTCCTGGGGTTATACGCTGGTTAGTCTGCCGAAGACGATAGCGACCTTGAAATAAGATATAGATCACTCAGTACAAGGAAAGTACCAACTCACCCCCTAGAGGACGGCCTTGCACATAATGTGGCGAAAAGAAGGCGCCACAAAGAAGTCTGCGAAACCTTTTGTGAAGGAGGTGGACTGTGTTGTCGTCGCGATCCTAATGGGGAGACATCGCAAGGTCGTCGTTAGAGCGTCAGAGTCCTCTTGTTGGTGGATGATCGATGATTGATCCCAAACATCAACGGTTATTCATCAACTTCCACTGGCAGACACCTGTGTTGCCGTCGGTCACTGGTTTTCTGCGTTCGCAAGTACGGTGTTGCAAAGGCCATGTCCTTTTGTCACTTAGGAAGTTGAAAGAGGGAGGTGACAGTACGTTGCGCACCACATGGGCAGACCTTGCGTCCTCTCATCCTGGGTTCCCAAGCCGGCATAGTTCTCTGGTAAAGGGAAGGCCACCTGTTTTTAACAGAACCTACCGGCTGTTGAAGCAAGAGCGACACCAGTTTCCAGATGGAGAAGTGTGATAAAGATCAAGCAAAAGGACATTTACCTTGTCCCGGCAGAGAACGGAAACTTTCTTGCCTGATAAGGAATGTTCTATTACAGCCTCCAATCAACGGCGCCAGCTTTCCAACCTCTGCAAACTGGCTCGATGTGTCAATGTGAGCATTGATATTTCTGCTGAGCCATCGAAGGAACGAGGAACGGGAGACGCAGTTCCTTCGATGGCTCGATTTTTCACGGGCCGTTAAGCACATTCTGGATGACATTGGGCGAGTTTAGGCGCGGATGTACTGCCGATGGCCAGGGGGAAGGGTTTCGCGGGGTAGGGATAATTATAGAAGTGGTATTTATTATTGAAAGACAATTTATATAGACGAAACGGTATCCATACCGTGTTGTCCGAGTGCTTCCTTTGCAATTCCTGTGGAATCCGAATTGTGCGTAAAGAGAATCAGAAAAGGTTGAACGTTGAGTGTGGCAAAGTTTTGTGAGATCATAATTCCGCGCTGGGAAGTAGCAGGTGAGCGCTGATAATTCGGTCATCGTCAGTTAGTGGGGTGGGTGGGATGTCTGCACCAGAAATGTTCGATTTGCCTCTACGTACTTATTTCGATTGTGGAATATGAACCCACGCAGTTTTTTCCTCCACGCGGATAAATTATTCGCCCGACGAATGCTACCAACCCCATTTTTTGTTCTCTACTTCCTAGCGAATCCGGGCGTTCTATATTTTCTCGATTCGAGCTGAAGGTCCCCTAATGCGTGGGTAGGGCTACGCCCGTCTCTCTATTCGGGGAGTGGTGGTTATTAATACATATAACCACAGACGGGCACAATAATTGACTTGTTCGTACCGATGTGCATTGGAAGGCGAGGTGTTCATGTTCTGCGCAGATTTCCAGGAATAAAGCACGATTCCGGCATTGTCAACCCCCAACCTGGTTTTCAGCTACCGCAAATCCGAGGTAGAATGATAGAGAAAGGAGTCAAGGCCTTTGAAACCCTGTTTTTTCTATGTTCACGATCACCATACTGGGGCTACATCGTCGGCCACTGAATAAGGAGCCCTCTTGGCGATTTTTAACGTACATAGTACCTAAGAGGGGAAAAGCGCGAGAATTTTTATGGCTCGTTTCATGCGATTCGGGAGACATTACAACGGTCGACAAATGATCTCTCTGGAATATATTTGGGAGAAGGCCCTGCTCCAAATGGTAGTAACAATGATACCCAAAAGGAGGGCATGGGGTACCGCTGGGGATGTAAGTTCTTCCAGTCGATGAATCTTAGTGCCGTGCTTGGTGGAACAGTTACGAAGCGCCGGGCTGGGGGCAGATTTGGTGGAGATAAGGCACAAGAGAAAATGCATAAATACCTATCTCTCTGTAGTTTCTTTCACTCAGCTCCTCTTCCTACATTCGATCAGGTTAGCGACAGTTTTTTCCAAGCCTCCTATTCGTCGTATAACCCTTCAACTCATCCCTTTTTTTTCCTGGTCATTTAGAAGCTATCTACATCTCACCACAATGCAATTCAACGTTGTCTTCATCGCAAGCGCCCTCATCGCTTCCGCCTCTTTGGCAATGTCAGCCACTATCACCGGCTTCGCTGGGGCGGACTGCACTGGAACTCAGGGCCAGAGTTTCGATGTTCCGTCTGGAGAATGCTTCACCTTGGGAGGCAGCTCGACCAAGTCGATCAGTTATTCTGGTGTCCCCAGTCAAATCCAGTTCTACGTTTCTGGAGGTCAGCACGATGCTTGCACCAATGGCGCGAGCTCTGTCCTTGGTGGCGGCTCTGGATGTGCTACCGCGCCTGATGGGTAAGCTATTCTGACCGCATTTTTTTTGATAAGATGGAACTAATGATGTTTGGTGGCGGTAGCGTTAACTGGGAGAGCCTTGCAGTCTTCTAAATCTCCGGTGATATAGTAAGGTATTCACAGAGACAGCTCTCAGTTCCATCAAGTAGAGATCAGTATTGAATTGTAATCGGCCTCAAGTGATTCGTGAAAGTCAAATAAAACTGTTTGTTGAGATATGTCGCGTCTAAATAGAGCATCACTGCAGAGGGATTACTATTTTACCAGTATCAGGATCCGTATAAGTAGAGAGACACCGGCGGCTGAGGCTCGTATTTTTCGAGGTAAGAGGTTACCCGACCTTTGCTCCTTATACCAGGGCCAGAGGTATCAAATTCCAATTTTGAGCTTCGTATATACCTATCGAGCTTTTCCTGCATAACTCCGTCGTCGAATCTGAAATACCACATGATCAGGAACAAGGCAATCCACCGTGCTATAAGTATGTGTGAGTAAGCCCCTGCCACCCCTCTACAGATCTTCGGAATCGACCTGATACAATTCTCTCAGTCTTCGAGGTTTCATTGAATACCGCATTCCTCTCCCCATCTTAGCGCCCCTCCCCCTCATGCATATTGCCTAAACAATCCAGGCACGGCGCAACTGTTCATCAGATCCAAACCCTCGCGCCCCAAGTTCAACTCATGCTTTTACGTCGAACACGCTGAAAGGGAGAACGATATGTGAACATGCTGAAATCATAGTGTACACACAGGCGAATACAAGACGTCCAAGATACAAACTACAAGAAAACAAAGTAGCTCAGAGAATTCAAAGTGAATAATGCGAAAGTTCGAAGTTATAAGCATCCCTTATCGTTTACATGCCATATTCCCCACGGCCGAACGCCGAAAATCGATCCCTAGAAAGAAATCAACTTTCCCCTTCCATTAAATGATTAACTATGCTCACCCAATCCACACACGAAGTCGGTCCATCGTAATGTACACCTTGTATATTTCCAGGCGTAGTCGAACACATGACCCGCCAATCTTCGCCCCCTTGCAGGTTTTCCAGTTCGGAGTGGTACAGCTTGGAAAAGAATTTTAGAAATTTCCATGGAAATCGCGCCATGGAAGACTTACGCGGACGCCGGATTCATAACACCCCTTCCCCATGATTAACTTGCGCCCTCAAATAAAATAAAAAAAGTAATTCACTGACTTTATCCTCGAACGACCGCCACCATGTCCCACAGGCAGGTTCGCTAAAGTTCACGTTCCAAAATCCAGTTACACGCCCACAAAGCCCCTATTGATATGTGAGTACAAGCATACTTATTTTAAGAAAGAGATTGAGATTCCTACCTGGTCCTCACAACGGGAGGGAACCATGAATCTCCCGTGAACCTCGATTGGTTTATTCCGGCATTCCTCCAAGGCGTCAAACCCAGCGGGAACATGGGTCAAAATTGCAGTATGTTCTCTGGTCCCATACCTCAAACAATGTTCCGCAGCCTCCAGCCCCTCCCAGGAAATCCCCGCTCGTTTCTTAACCTCCTCATCGTGCATTCTCCTCTCCTGTTCTTTCTGTCTCCTCTCGCGTTCTTCTCTCTCTCTAGCCCAGGATTTCCGCTCCTCCTCCATGACCTTCCTCTCTTGATGCATTTGGGTTTGTAACACATCATGGTGGCGCTTTTCGGTGGTCCATGCTTCGCGAAGGTTTTGATGGTAGCGTTCCTCGATATCCCATCCCCTCTTTAAGGCCTCGTGGTACGCAGCGTTGAGCATGGGATTCAAGGTGTACCCAACGTATAGACAGAACGACAGGATAGCAAAAACGGCCCAGAGAGGGAGATTCTTCGACTCCGAAACATCCACTGATTTCGGGACGGTGGGCAAACCGGATTCTATCTCAGCGTCGAACTCTCTGCGCAACATGGGCGTTCTTTCGGTGAGTTGACTGGGAGGCCCATATCCACGAGGGTAACTCTGATGATGCTGTTGAGGTGAGCCATAACTGTAGGGTGGCGGTCTACCATTGTTTTCATGTGAGATTGATTCTGTGAGTCGGATTCTGTCAAAAAATGAGAGCAGAGGAAATTCGTACCCGTTTGAACCATCTATCGATGGCATAGCTGGCATGGTGGTCATCGAAGATCGAGCTCCAGGCCTCGACCGTTGGGTTGGGAACTTGTTGATGGCACCACTTGCGTTCTTGATAAGAGCCATTGGCCGGCAAGGATATCGGAGTCTTGTTACGTAGAAGGCATTGGCCAGATCCGGGCATGTCGAAGTTCTTGCGGTGCTGACAGGCCTGTTATTTTATTCAGATCTTACCACAGACCTGCCACGGACCAAGAGTTGTTGCCACATGAAACTGAAAAGGAAATAAATCCACGATCGAAACACTATGTGCGATACGGTGAAACTATATACAACCCAAGTCGTCGCCTTTGCATGGAATCCTCCCGTGGAAACGGAGTATAAGGACAGGCGCAGTAATCCATGGAGAAAAGCATAGGGTAAATAAGCAAAGAAAAATGGAGAAAACGAGACTGGTTGGTGGCGCTCATCATCTTCATCGTCACTTATTGATTGGCAGAATCGACAAGGGGACGGAAAACGTTTGCATCATGGCTCTCATCCGTAAGCGGAGTTTCGATGATATATCCAGCAATGCGATAATCTGTCCACATTCGAGCACCTGATGAGAGGTTTCATCCGAAAGGGAAGGTAGAAAGAAAGAAAACATACAATTAGGCGCCTTGCGTCCTCCGCTGCATTCTCACGAGGAGACAAGACAGGTAACATTGTTTAAACATTAGGTCAAGGATTGTCCGTGTCCCCGCTTGAAGTCTTCAGAAGGACGCATAATATCTTGGATTCCGTTTTCGAGAAGACGGGATATCGCTCGTCCGTGGCGGTGGATGGAGATGATGGAGGGAAGAGGAGGTAGAGTGGTTGGAAGAGGTCAGGGTTGTTCTCGCCCACTAAACGCTGTAGCCTCGACGAAACGCTCAAGGTAAGCATCCCGGGACCGCCAATCCATAATTGCTGATGACCAGTCCAGGCTCGCATCTTTGTGATGCTTGCTGAAGCTGAGATCCAGCTACATACCGAATCCACCATACACTCTATTACGCGCATGTGAATCCGCCTCGTCCAGATTGCCACAGAAATCCATCCGAAAAAGTCCATAGCCAGAGGCATACACGGGGAGGGGGAATACGCGGAGAAGAATGCACGCAGAGCAGAAAATATGAAAGAAAAACTTGAAGAGTGCACACACACCGACATCAAAGGATTATCGAAGAAAACACCTAGTGCAGAATTAGAAAGCAAAGTTCCGAGATTCGAAAATAAAGGATATTGGAGCGAGGAGCTTCACTCTACCAGAAAATCGCGACGCTGCATTGTACGCAAACCCCCGCCGTCCTTTTGATGAAGTCAGACACTTCAGCTGAGTGAGGGATGGACCTAGCCGTAAAGCGCGGCAGGGCGTCTGTATGAAGACGATGCTAGTGGCCTCTCCATCCATTTAAAATACAGGGCCGCCACCCTTATGCGAACAGCGAACCACAACAATATCGAGGAATAGGTTATGATTCCCTGGACATTGCTCTAAGCAGATTTGCCGTCGAAACCAAACGTGAACATGGTGCTCGTCTTTCGTGCCCTCTTGGCGAGTACGCCTATCTCAAAGTGGTGGTGTGGAAGCGGGCTAGAGTGGGCCTCTGCATTATCATGATTATGGTCAAATCGACCAGATATTGATCTTGCAGTTGAAGTAGCCTCAGCGGATGTCAGAATGTGTGGTAAGCTGAGCTGAGAGAGGTCGATATAAAAGTCTCAGGGGCGATTGTGAACGAGTAAGGGGACATTTACGGACCGTAGACCACTCCTTTGCCGTATCTCAATTACCACAGATGGTCGAAAGCATGTTACTCTTGTTTCCTGCTTCAACGCCTCCGGATCTAACCACAAGGATAAGAGCCCACAACTAAACGGCAGCTGGGGTTCTTTTCTGAGCCAGTGGAGCGGCAATTACTAGAATATCCGCTGGAAAAAGACGGAAGCGCAAGACAATTCAACACGTTATCACCTCCATGATGTCGTTCAATCCAGCTGCGAAACCTAGTGGCCCATTCCCAGTGAACAGGCGTTTCTCCATCCACGAAAGCGCCCGCAAGAGCCCATGTCGTGGTAAGATTAGGAGTCAGGATGTTGTGACGAGCAGAAGGAGGGCGAGCAGGGAGAATGCGGGATGGAAGATTCCCACGCTTTCCCAAGCATCAAATTTCGAGTCCCTTGGTTTTCTTCCACGGCCAACATCCTGGGCCCGGACACCCCAGGGATCGTTCGAAGTAGGACATATTCTCGTAACATACAAACCTGCCTTTAAATAAGAATTAAACGTTGTTAATGTGTAGCAGCATCGGTGGCAACTGCCATAATTCACGCCTGCCCACTCAAAACTGCAGCCTTCCACGGATATCAGGTGCGCAATTCCGATATATTTGACGCACGCAAAAGCAATCAGACCCTCCAATATTCCTCAATCCCCCCCATCCAGAATTTCTCTCCCATCATTCGAGTGCCAGTGTGGACAGGTCTAGGAAAATGTGAGTCGAAGTAACAAATGGTGGTTAAATAGAACTTTGAAATCCGGCGAGTCTACCGGAATCAGTCAACATACTGTTGACATAAGTTGTGGTACCCTGGTATATCAATCGCTCGACATCCACGGGTCCCCAACAGGCGAATTGTTCTTTCCCCAATAATAGTCATGGCTCGGATTGGGTGTATAATCGCTGCAAAAAATCTTTGTTTTGTGCGTCTTTCGAAATGTGATACGCAGGAGGGTATCGTTGTCTGTGTTGAAAAGTCTAAGGTAATTCTCCTGCCATGGTCTCGTTGTTGTGAGGTCAAATAAATGGCTGATATGTAGACGAGAACGGATCCTGGTGCAAAGTACAGAGGTAGCCGGTTCTCCCCTTTTCCCAAATGTTGGGCCATGATGAAAATGTGAAGACCATCGTAGACCGTCTATGTGAAAGTTCGATAAGAACCTGGTGCACGAAACGCCGCAGCTCTGCACGTCATTCGTCATTCGTGAAAACGTGCAATGGACACCCATTTTCCTTATAATTATCCATGCAAACGCAAGGATGGAAAAACCGAATGGTACAGCTGCAAGCCCTGAGAATTCATCAAGAACAGGGTGATATACGTTCTCGCGCCATCTCGATTCTTGATGCCGTAAAATATGCGGCCAACGCCCTTCACCTACCACTCGTTGTGGGCCGACGACGAAACCATCCCTCCTCTCGCGGAGGAACGGCAACGAACTGCTCAAGATAAGACAGTTTCTTTTGGGCTGTGAGTACTGAGTAGCGTAACTTATTTGCGCAGTCTCAATCCGCAAGTATCGATTCCACAATCCTGGAAAAACCATGCCTGTTAGATATTTCGAAGCACCGCCTCGCAAGAAAAGATGAACCTATCTCAATCCCGCCCATCCAAAGGTTCGGGCCCGCTCATACGCTTTGGCAAGTCCCAGCCCCGTGTTTTGGAATGACTGCTATTCACAAGGCGTCCCTCTTTATCTCTCCACGACACAGTAATATCCACATCACCTTCGCCGACTACCTCCGCTGTTATCTGGGTACGGCGCGGTTGTTTACCAGGGTTGAAGTCACCTAGCACAGGGTCAGGGGTCATTCATCGATAGGGATGGTCCAAAACTGCCTCACCAAGAGCCCATTTTTTCCTGGAACGGTCAAAGTAATATTCCCTGAGATGTAACTCGGGACCTTGGTAGTATATACGAGAGTGCGCTAGTCCATTGGAATCGAAGCACCTTACAGCGGCAATATATGTGCCTTTTAGGGCTTTCGTAATGGTCGGGCCCTGTCCCCAATCTTTCGTCTCGCCATTTTGCCCCAGTGGTCGAATAAAATCAGAATCAGGGTCTATTCAACTGAGGTAATTATTTGACGGATCATTGGTGAAGGGGATGAAACGCTGACCTTGATAGTACACAATGATGTAATTATCCGCGGCTCGAATGACGGCGAGAGTGGAGGTTGGATCAAGAATGATCTTGAGATTTTGCAGGCCTGAAAAGCACCAGCTGCTCCCATTCTTGCTCGAATAGGTGTACTCCTGCAAAATATTTCCAGGTCCGAGACTGTATATTCGAATCTGGATCATTCGAAACCGAAGCTCCAAGTTTGGATGGTATGCGGCATACCTCTTTCCCGTTATCCATACTGATGCATGCATATGGTTGGCCCGGAATCAAATCGGAGGGCGGGATAGGGACCACCGCTAAAGATGGAGGAATTGGCGAGGGAGTGCTAGCATTTTCGTGAAGAAGATTAAAGAAACAGCCCAAGGATCGACTCACTTTCCGGATTCTATGGCTTGCCTTTCCGCAAGGGGTAGATCGATGATATCGTAACAAAAGACGTTCAGAGGCTGCGACAATTGGGTATAATGATCGGTTGCAACTGAATAGCCCATCTTTATAGCTGGTTCTGAAAAACGTTTGTCGAAGCAATACACAGTGGTTAGGTCGAACAAAATTTGATAGTGTTGTTTGGAATTGTCCGAACGGGTGCGCGGGAAGGGATGATGCACTGAAATGGTGACGCCCTTCCGCGCCCATCTCTGTCCACACTTTGTTCTTCTCCCCAACCATCCAAAAGGCTTTTATCGGCGCGATCGTTGAAAAAAACCTTGCTTTGTCCACCGCGAATCGTTATACGGAGGACGATATCATTTTCTGCGGTGTACAAATCCAGGTGTGTTGCACGGGTGTTTACTGCCGAACGGGAAAGGTCAAATCGTGTCGATTTGAAGGCGACAACCATCCCTTGTGAGAGGTACAGAGGCAGCACCTTACCCACTCGCAGCTCTGTGGCCATGATGGAAGTAGGAAACGAAGGGCGTCGGACAGGGTCTTACGGTGACAGTATGTAATTGGCAACACGTGTGGCTTCGTGCGAATGAATGTACTAACAGGTACTAACGCGAACGCTTCCTGTACGCCAAAGTTCTAACACAACATTTTTGTCCATAAAGCTGAAGGAACGATAATGTCCATTGCATTTGAGCAACGGAACACATTCTTAAACAGAGTTGCAAGGGTAGAAAGGGCCGGGGAAACCAGGTATATATATGGAGGTGAGCTAAGGAAGAAAAAATATAAACACATCTTTGAGATATAAGAATGGAGGAAATGCGGCATTGTAGCAAGAGCAAGAGGAGTAAATGGAAATTCAATGGCAGTAGCCGGCGATAGACGCACACTCAACTCGGAACGCTGAGGGAGTTGAGGTGACATTGGCAGGCCCTACCGTTCAATAGATTCAGCCTCGTCAACATCATTCTTGGAGAGTAAGGCCATCCAGCGGGCGTACAAGACTGAGTGACAAATACAGAGACGTGGGCGACAATGTCGACAAGCAGAATTGGTAGCGAGAAAGCATGGCTTGGCGTTCGACATGATAGAGAGACGGGCTCGTCGTAGAGCCGTCGAACAGTCAGAGGACCAGACTTGTGAAGACAGAAACAAGCGACGAGGGGCCTATCGTGAGGGTGTAGTCAACTCCTGGGATTTGTTTGTGTGCAGATGGGGAGAACGTTGGCGACGCATAGACGGTACATTTTCTCTAAGAGCAGGATGGAAATAGACGAATTCAGAACATGAAGACCGACAAAACGATAGGGCTTACCGGAAGAGCCTTCTAACGGCTAGAGAAGGGGTTGGCCGGCCTGTGGGACACAAAGAAGCAATAATAGAGAGATCTCGAGGTCCAAGATTGTCGCGTCGTCTAGTCTTATTAGTTATCTTGCTGGTAACTCACACTTCAAGAGGAAACGACGACGAAATGCCGAGATTCTCGATAAACAATGTGGAGATGGTCAGCGTGTGCAACTTCAAAGAAAGTTATCCAAGAGGTGACGGAAGGAAAACCATCGACAAGCCATGAGACTGACAGTGCGATTTGAGCACAGAGCAGATGCAGTGATCACAAGAGAAAGAAGGCGATAAGGCGCGAAAAAGAAACTGAAAGGAATGGATCAGTGAGTGGGACGATTAAAAAAGCGAGTAAAAGAGGGAAGGAATACCCACCTTGATAGCCGAACGTAAATACTCCATAACTAGCGATTGCAACGCGCCCATGCTCTCCGTGTTAGACCACGCCGATGCATGCCCCGTGGCTCACCACTTCCGTCTTCATCCGTGTTCGATAGCCGGGAGGGATTGCCGCCTTCACCTCACAAGTTACTGAGCCTGCCGCCAGGGCGAGGAGGTGTGAAAAATCGATGGCTCTAGGGGTTGCCTTCGATATTTTGAGGCTGCTGTCGGATAAACCGCACTGAGAGGTACTGGCCATGCGGGTTAGGATCGGGGAGGAGGCTTGGAAGATTGACATTTTGGTGTTTTAAGATGGCGATGCAGCCTCACGTCCGGCAAAGGAGTCCCAGGGTTTTAGAGGCGAAATGCAGGTTAGATGAAGAAATGAGGAGGTTTTCAAGAGTGAGAACAATAGATCGAAGCGGCAAATAAATGAACGAACTTTCCCGTCCAGGACATCCACTGTGAACGGGAGTCGACGCCTAGAGATGTGTGAGGCTTGCCGTTGCAACAGGCCAATGTAGGAAGAAGTGGAAGCCCAACCGAACTCACCAGAAAGGTCTCGAGATTGTAGTCCCGCCATCCCCGATCAAGCAAACTGCACCTAGATTCCTCCTGGATGCGTCCCCATGAACGTAATTAACTCGCATAAGCAGACCAATGTCGATCTTGCCTCCAAGTGTCGCTTCCGGCGTTGACATTGACGATTATTGAGGCAGACTTGAAGCTTGAGGCATGAGGCTCGAAGCTTGTTCCAGGCTGGAGATGGAATGTTGCATGATGCATGAATGTCCGAGTGCTCCCCACGCGCAAGAAAAGGCAAGTGGCTTGTCACTGGACTGCAAATCCAGCAGAATATTGCAGTGTTGCACAGCCCAGACCTACGGGATCCAGGTCAGTCTTCCAGTATTGCCGTCTAAATTGGATGGTACGCATCGGAGGGAGTTAATATACGTGATAAGCAGAAAAAAGGAAGCCCGGTAAGACCTTGCGTAACACGCCGGGGGTTACTATATTCAGGACCACCAAAAACTCGCTCCAAGATTTAGTTCAATATTTTAGATCGTGAATTCTACAATAAAATTTCTGAGAACTTAAAATCTTCGAATGCTTTGTACTTTTTATCCCCGGAAAAGTATTGGATTCGACTATGATTTAAAATGCTGCTTAAAGTCTTTGTGACATCGCTCTGCCATTTTTTAAAATCTTGGGGCCCTTTCTACTCAAAGTCTTTATTGCCAAACAACCTTCCCTCATATTTGGAATCAAAGGCGCCTTTTTACTTGAAGTATTAATTTTCAGAATATTTAAAATATGTGATTAACATATTGGACCAAATTTTTACCGGTCCTCAATTTTGTAATCCCCGGCGTGTAAGTAGGCCAGGCGAGCGGGAAGTTCATTGGCAGGCGCAATGCGACGCTTGAGTTTATCATTATGTAAGATTTCGACTCTCCGAATGCTTTTGAAATCCTTTCCTTCGGACGTCTACTTACTGTACTTATTCTTCTCAGTCTTCTGAACCGCCTCGAATGTTTAACGGACAAAATTTGTGGGTCGATGTGAGCCTCGAGATGACGTCTCCCAGTTGCACGTACTAATGCCACAATGTAATACGGACTTGGTGCTGTTTCCATTTCGAATGATTCTACTCGTAAGTACTGTGCGATTCCGAATTATTCAGATATTTATCAATCTCGCCCGTCCAGGGTTGTTCCCCCACCGTTTGAGTTGGGCATTTCCCAGCCCGACGCCGCGGACCAACTGCTGACAACAGCGCGTCCCTGTGAATTTCTCCACATCACATTCAAATACACATCACCACCCAGGACAACTTCTGCGGTTATGGGGGTGCCCCGTGGCTGTACACCGGGATGGAAGTCACCTAAAATGCGATGGGTGTAACCGTTCATGGACATAATTTAGGAAATTTTCTCACCAAAGGGCCAGTGGGTCGCATTAGGGATGTAGTATCGCTCTCTGAGATATAGCCCAGGATCTTGATAGTAAAGTCGATATCGAGCGAGGCCGTCATCGTCCATTACCACAGCGATGCTCGAGCCCTTGACCGCTCTGGCGCCTTCGGCCCGATCATTTCGCCATTGTCCTGTAGGGCCAGACTGCCTTAATGCTCGAATTAAGCCATCATTTGGGTCTAACCACAATGCTGTTATTTAGTTGAATGGTCACTGTAGAAATTATGACGCTAACCTTGAAAGAAGAGGCTGATCCCATCATCTCGGTGTCGAACAGCGGCGATGCTGGAAGTGGGATCCAAAACGAGCCCGAGCTTATGCAGATCTCCGTAGTGCCAGCTATTTCTGCCCTTGCTTTCTGAGTACGCGTATTCTTGTAGAATATTTCCTGGTCCGAGATGATAAATTCGGATCTGGGTGTGATTTTAATCGAAGGCTTCCATGGTCGATCTCGGTAGAAGACATACCTCTTTCCCATCATCCCAGCTGATGGACGCATATGTTTGATTTGGCATGAAATGGGATGGCCGAATCGAAATACGAGTCTCTGTTGAACTACGGGAAGGAAGTTCGGATGAAGGCGCCGTTGACCTTCGATCAGCGTAAAACCTTTCATTAGGATCAAGGAACGTCATCATAGACCGACCGACATACCTTCCTAACTCAATGGCTTGTCGGTCCTGGGGTTGTAGCTCCGTAAGCGCGCAGCATACCACTGTTAAGATGGTCGACAATATTTCCAGCCGTTTGGCGCATTGCGAATAGCAAATCTGTACCGTTGGTCCCAGAACCCGTGAGTCGAAATAACACACGGTGGTCAGGTTGAACAAAATTTGATATCGGTTGACCTTGGTATCTGTCAAAAAGTTGTACACCGAAATTGTGACCCCCAGATCCTTCAATCGATCGATATCCACGGTGGGCCCCAAATCCGCGCTTCGCTCTTCCCCCCAACCGTCTCCGAGCGACTTGGATGTATAATCACTGCAGAAAATCTTCTTGTATCCCTTTCGAAATGTTATACGAAGGGGAATATCGCCGTCTTTGTTGTATAGGTCAAGGTAATATTCCTGCGACCCTTGGGCTCCTGAAAGATCAAATATAGATGATTTGAAGATGAGAACGGATCGTGACACAAAGGTCAGAGATAGTCGACTGCCTTTTTGCAGATTTTGGGACATGACGAAAAATGTGAAGGCCAGAGACACTGTCGATGTGCAATCCTTGATAAGAAAAATGAACGAAACGCTGTAGCACGGCAGCTCATTCGTGAGAACTGGATTTGTTCGCACACGTATTTAGCCACGCAATTCCAAATGGCCAGCGAGCACGCCGCCTAAGAGAGAAAACATTTTGGGCCGAGCATGGGGTCTATGGGAAACACTACGTAAATATTTCCAAGCTAAAAATGATTTTCATTGGTTCGTGGCTGTGATTCCATACTCATCGTTTAAATTTCCACAGACGAAATTAAAATGACAGTCTTATTTCATGGCTAGCGCTATCGTGGAAAGCCTACAGAGATAGAGGTGTGTAATATCCTTGAGTCGCAACTTTCCTTGGGAAAATGGAGCATCTGTTTCCAAGGAGGCAATGGAGAGTTTGGCGTTGAAAGTGATCTTCTAGATGATCTACAGCAAACTCCCAGAAAGTACTTCCCTTCCCACAGTCCGTCTAATCTTGGCTTAATCCTTGGGCCACGACCTTGGAAGTAACGTAAATCCTCAGTTTATTCCATACCACCATGTCCACCCTCCCCCCTCTCCCAAAGATCGATCGTGATGGCGATGGCCCTGACCTGATGCTAGACGTATACACTCATTCCTCACTACGTGGTGCCAGGTCCACCGTGATGAATGATACTTACGGCGATACCTTGCGCCTTGAGCAGCTCGGGGCCAAGGTCCTTGACCTCGCGGTCACCGTCCATCTTTACAATGAACGTCCTACGTTGAACACTGCCGAAGAAATAAGGGTGAGTAGAATATGGAATACAGATTATTACTGCCGTTGACAGAGCTTTTTCAACAGACCAGGAGCATTGAACTTACGTCGTTCCCCATCATCGATGCCTGGCTCAACTCGTACGGGCTGAAGGCGAAGCTTCGCATCGCGCCATCGGAGAGAGATGCGGTCTTGAATGATCCATTGGTGATCGCACACGATTGCATCCATATTTTAATATTCACCTTTTTTGTGTCCAGGAAATGATCAAATTCTTTCACATATACGTCGGGGCGGCCTATATATGTAACAACCAAGAAGTCGTGCAGAACTGGATTTCGCGTCTCATCGATCCCAACGCGGTCATAATGACCAGCCTTCCGAGTGCTCCAATCGGACCTCAGGGACCTCCGGCAAATACGCTCTCTTTCATCACCGTGGCCCTTGTCAACCAAACGGCATCTCAGAAAGGGATCCAAATCACCTTTCTTGCTACCTCGGAGGGACAGGCGCATCAGCCTATCTGGACTGTCAGGTGTTGCAGTACGTATCTTCTTCCTACCATCAAATTCGCACGTTAACAGATCGTAGTGGATGGAGAAGAGAAGGGAATCGGCATTGGAAAAAGCCAGAAAATTGCTAAGGAAGAGGCAGCTAGGCAGGCATTCGTAGCGATGGGATGGGGGAGTTAAACGCCCATCCTAAAACACCTTCTGGTCGACATTGGTTTTCCAACCTTTTAGTATTAATGTTCATATCACCTCTGAAGACCCACGAGCCAAGGGGAATTGTGACATTTGCGTTCAAGCTGGCGCACGCGATTTCCGCAGCACTGGAAAGTGTTATTGTGAAGGGGGAGGAGGATTTGGAGAAGGCGAGGGCGAAGATGTTTCTTTATGAGTGTGCGAAGGAGGTATTGGCGGCTGCTATGCGGTTATTGAGTATCAAGCCCTTGGAGCGGATGTGAACGCGAGGATACACAGGGGAACATAATAAACCGGTCATAATAGACTTGTTATGGATCGAACAGTTTCATCGCATCGTTACTATAGAGGAAATCGATGAAGTAGGTAAAAATTAGGCTGGCCAACTGTTTAGCGACACATTCATAGCAATTTGACGAACCGGCGTCCAACGGATGAAAACCAATCCGGTCTTAGTCTCGCCCGTCCGGGACTGGTGCATGCAAACCACCATCTGAGTTTGGCACGTCCCAACCCGATGACTTGGACCAGCTAGCGCTCGCAACGCGTCCCAGTGCATCTCTCCATATCACGTTTATACCCACATCGCCGCCATGGACGACTTCTGCAGTTATGGGGGTCCCCCGGGGCTGTACACCAGCGTCAAAATGACCTAAAGTGCCATGTTTGCGTTTATGGATAGGCATAAAGTGGGAAAGTTACTCACCGAGCGTCCATCCATCCCAGAAGCGGTCATAGTGTCGCTCTCTGAGATGCAACTCTGGATCTTGGTAGTATATACGAGAAACCAGTTTGGTGTTAGGGCATTTTACGACGGCAAAGCTTGAGTTCTTCGCAGCCTTCGCGATCCGCGGGCAATCTGTCCATACTTTCGTCGAGTCACTGTGAGATACCATTCGAATGAAGTCGGTAGTAGGTTCTACGTATGTTTGGATTGTGGTGGTTTGCGACGCCAGAATTATTCATCACGAACCTTGATAGTACAGACAGGTAGTACCGTCCTCGCGTCGCATAGCAGCGATACTTGAATTGGGATCCACGACAATCCCGAGGGTATGCAGACTCCCATGATACACGCTATTCCTGTCCTTTGCTCTCCGAGTAAGCGAATTCTTGGAGAATGTTTCCTGGGCCGGGATGATAAATTCGTATCTGGGTGATTGAGATCGATACCGCAACTCTGTTTTTGGGGATAGATAACGTACCTCTTTCCCAGACTCCCAACTGATGGATGCATAAGTTTGAGCTGGAACGAAGTGCGAGGAGTGAACAGAGAGAGTGCCGAGAGCTGGAGCAGGAATTGCCGACGGAGCTCTGATTTTTTTTCGTCAGCAAAAAAGGAAGGTAGTCGAGGATCGACTGACCGCCCTGGCTCCAGAACTCGCCGCTCCTCGGGTGGTAGATCGGATATCTGGAAAACATCAACATCCCAAGACGGAGGCCCGCCGCTGCTTCCAGATCCCTCTCCCATATAACTGACCGCTGTCACTGGTCCAGGATAACGTTTGTCGAAGTGACATATAGTGGTGCGGTCCAACAGCACCTGATATCGTCCGAATTCTGAATCAGTCGAATAATGGTGGACCGAAATCGTGCACGCGCCGTACTCCCAGAATGGCTCTAGCGGGCGGCTGCATTTTTTCTCCTCCCCGAACCCATTTCCAAGGGACTTGTGTGCGCGATCGACACAATAAATTCCATCTGAAGGCTTCAACGAGATGCGGAGGAGGATATCGTCCTTTCCATTGAATAGATCAAGATGGTTCGTGTTGGTGAGGAGAAAGCGAACGTCAGTTGGGGGTCCTTTGAAAACGAGAATTTCGGTTCCTGCTGTAAAATTACGAGTCTTTTATTTATAAAAGCTCGTCCTTTACCCCACGCTTTCCGCGAGGGACTATTATTCCATTATCATGGGAAAAAATTATGTAATCCATCAAAACTTCGGCATTTCTATCTGCCGTGCTCCTGCTCCTGCTCCTTTCTCATAGCTTCAATATGGGTGTAATTCATTATTGTTTTATTTATAAAAGCTAGTATAATTAGCCCC
>KN831770.1:1593645-1676556 GCA_000827355.1 Hebeloma cylindrosporum | reverse complement strand
TTAGGCTTCCGAGTGTGAGGAGTGGGAGTACGGCGAGTTCGGTGGTTGCGGCGAATACGGTGGGACCGAGTTTTTATAACCCTACGGTCGTCGGGATCACCGATAACCTCAACACCAACAACAACAGGCTATCGGTCGACTCTGCTCTCAACAACGCAAGCTCAGATACCAAGGTTCGTTTCGTTTCCTCTTACCATAAAAGGCAAATGCAGGGTGGAAAGGTGAAAAAAGAGCCTTGTTCGAAATCTTCCAACTTTCTTTTTTATATGTACAAGCAGAGGTTCTCCCCCCCCGAAGGGCAAGAGAACTTGAAAACGTATCTACTTCTATACTACCCTGTAATATGTAGTATGAATAAATGGGTTTCAACAAGGGAACGGGGAAATAAGTTGGGTTTAACAAGGGTTCCCGAGCACAAGGCAAGTCGGACTTACAACAGGTTCGCACCCAACTTCCAGACAGGGATGACCTTGGGTAAATCCATGTCAATGACGTGTCGAGGACAGCATCGATGACGACAAGTCCATAGATAATGTCGGTGCAACATTTCCCGGAGCACGGAATTTCGCGGGGGCGTTGGCCGAACGAGATCGGATAGCAATCGGTTGTCGGACAGCATTTCCCGGAAGGCGAAATAGGTATCTGGAGGTCGAAAGACATGAGAAGAATGCTAAGATAAACGAAACAAGAGAGGGAACGTACCATGGCGGAGGTACCCTAGGACGACCAGTTTGGCTGAACGTGATGGCACGGCAGCATTTCCCGGAAGTCGAAATATCGTGTTGGATTGTGGTGGGCAATCACCTTCGAGGGACAATATAACCGTTAGAATTTACTTGGATAGGAAGATCGACCCGAGAAACATACCTTGTCCCCGCAACTCCCAGCAGCGCAGCATTTCCCGGAACTCCAAATATCGCATCGGATTATGTTTAACGTCGTTGGCCATTTTGGCGCAATCACAGTAATATCCGGAACTCGAATAGGGTGTTGACATGTGGGCGCCCAATATTTATCTTCCTTTCGAAGAAGAATGGCCCATACCTGCCAGTAAACGCCACAGACTGCCATGCTTTGAAGAGGACAATGACGGCTCCGACCTTGAATAAACCTGTTAGAAAGATTATAAACACAATGTGAAAGGTAAACGTACGATAAAATCGATGCGGTTTCGCACGTCTCCTCGCTCCCAACAACGAACTGTTCCAGGAAAGGAAGATGCCGCTCGCCGCGGGGCCGAAATCCCATGAAAAAAAGCGATATAAACCGTATTCAAACGATCCCGGCCTTTGGTGAACCTGTTAGAAGGATTACAAATAAAATATGAAAGATAAACATACCGTAAAATGCTCGTCGACGCGCTACCGCGCGTCTCCTTGCTCCCAACAACGAAATCTTCCAGTAAAGGTGGGTGCCGCTCGCCGCGGGGCCGAAATCCCATGAAAAAAAGCAAGCAAAACACCTAAAAAGATGTAAGCCACGGTCCGATGTGATAGATATATGTCAACACTTACTCACTGTATCCAGGAGATCTTCACGTCAAGAGGGACTGAACATGGATCCATCAGACGCGTGTATCAACACCAATACAGGATAAAGAACTAACCATTGCGCCGCGACAGTGATAATGGGGGTATTTGGTCCAGAGGTTGTGACAAACATCGGAGATGGCGATCGTTAGCTTGAAGGAGGGTGGAGGCTTGGTGGACGACTACGAAGAATATTAATTGACAAATATAATATGTGAGTGGCGGAACAAACCTCGCATGAAATAATTAAATGGCATAGTTTCGAAAGGGAAGGACGGCGAGGCGAGGGGACATTACGACGGGGAGGGAACCCATGAAATAGCTCACCGGAAAGTGGGCTTCTTATATACCGAAAACCCAGATTCCGCTCCTCCGATCCCATCACTCCTTTAGCTTCAACCCGAATTCCCCATCAGCTTGGACCGGCCTCCCCTCGAAAATTTTGTGTCTGGACCATAGATATCCCTGA
The DNA here is from genome assembly GCA_000827355.1 of Hebeloma cylindrosporum. Taxonomy (NCBI): domain Eukaryota; kingdom Fungi; phylum Basidiomycota; class Agaricomycetes; order Agaricales; family Hymenogastraceae; genus Hebeloma; species Hebeloma cylindrosporum. Next base: position 1,674,558 of record KN831770.1, on the reverse strand, counting down.
TCTTCGGGTGAGTTGTCGTACATTACCTATTTTTTTATATCCCGGATTCTATAATTGCCTCTTCTCAGAGGCATCTTCCGAGTAGCCAAGAACTACTAGGGAGATGTCCCTGAGGAAAGACAATTTTAGATTCCCTGGGCAGGGTAATCATTTCTCACATACATGATTTACTCACCTTTTTTCCAAATTTTCCTGGTCTCGAGCGAAAAAACCGGTCCACAAAACTCAGGGAAGCACGAAAAAACCCTTTTTTCGTTTTCAGAAGACGTTTCAGATCATTAAGCTCACCGATGCGCAGCCAAGCTTCCGAAGGCCAAAGTCCTCCTTCGCCACTCTTCTTTTCCCCCCACGTCGCCATTCTCCTCCTCTCATTTCCCTCTCGCTGTGTCCGGAAGCTGCTAGCCTCATAAGTCTTGCTGTTTCTCTCCTGGCTTCACTCACCGTGTTCTCCATTCCCCTGGGCGCCTTTCATACGCCTGGGAGATTCTCCACTCGCTCCCTGAAGTGCCCAGAATTATTTCAATGTATGTCAGATATGTTATCTTCCTTCTCACCATCGTTTCGCTGCAGAACCGCTTTCGCCGATGCATTTAGAAGACGAGGGCTCGAGATCGATGGATGATCAGAGGTAAGCATGATCTACACGTCGCGTGGCTTCTGGCCGCTCATTTGCGCTGTCAGATCGGTTCTCGTCGACATACCGAATCCAACAGCCGCTTCATAATCGCCACCGACCCGTCGCCCTGTCCTAGCCGTACGTGCCTTCAATGCTATACCGTCAATTCTCGTTTGAATCGTTTCGCTCCAGTCTCCTTGTTTTGACGTGGACGACGACTAGGTTTAATTCCCCCATTTCACTTAGGCCGCGCCAAAATCCTTGTGTACGGTCTCTTTAACAAAGCTAATGCGGTTTCATTCTGACTGAGTCCTCTGTAGGTGCCCCAGGCATGGTCCATCGCGATTCTACGGCATTCACGACGGCGATTAGGTCATGCATACGGTCCGTAATGTTCCTTTCTTCTACGACTCGTCTGAAGGATCTGATTAAACCACGCTTAGCGTGATGGTCGGCAAATCAATCGCAGAAAGGCCTCTATCGGTTAATCATAGGTAGCATCCCTATTTTCTCGTCACCAGGCACTAGCTATCCCTTACCCTTAATGAACTAGGTGCCGAAATCTCATTTAAGCGCCCAACGACGAGATGGATGTTCTAGGGGATGTGGTAAGTCGTGACTTGCTATACCGACTTTTTCTCTACTCTCATTCGTTTACTAGCTCCGTCTCTCCCTACCTCCTGCCAGAAGAGGCCGTGATCGAACGTCGGGCAGAATATCCGCCAAGTTGGGGATGCCGGGCTCGGTTATCAGGGGCAGTGATGCTTCATCGTTCGGGTTCCCGGGAATTCGATCTTAACGTAGAGCACGTGGTAAGTCGTGGCTTGCTATACGGCCTCCTTTCTCCATTCTCATTTTACTAGCTTCGTCTCTCCCTATCGCCTGCCAGAAGAGGCCGTGATCGAACATCGGGCTATTGAAGGGATAATGCAGGGCGAGGTTGGGACAATAAGATGTTGATGTGATTCATCGTTCGGATTCCCGGGAATTCGATCCTAAGGCAGAGGACGTTATAATTCACCCGAATTGAAATAGCCGAGTTGCGTTAAATCGAGAAAGTGCCGGGATCTGCGTTCAGCGCGAACATATTTATCTAATGCTTTCGTTCGCTTTCACCTTTATTATGCCAATAGAATGATATACTTACCATGCAACTATGCTAAGAATGAGACCACGAGCAAGGAATCAAGCTCTCTAAGGAAGTTCGTGCACCCCCAAATTCAACACGCCCGTCGACCCATTTCCCGTCTCCCGTTTCTGTGAAAACGAACATGAAAACCCACGTAAAGGGTCCTGTCAAAACTGACATATAGCCGAATTACGATAGGAAAAGGCCAGAACGAAAGGGACGTTTCTTGTAAAGTAGTTCCGCCGTTTATATTATCTGAACCACTCCATTCGGATTACGATATGGACCTCAATTCAAAGCAACTGTACTTAGTTTCCTTAAGCTAATGCAATAGAGATTTCGGTTCATAGAGGATGACAGTTGCTGCACACGAACGAACAGGGGAGATCACTGTCTCCCCATCCTCGTCTCCTCGAAAAGAGCTGGATTCCGTTGCTGCTTCTAGGCTCATCAAGGGTTCTTGCAGGCACGCGAATACTACCGAAGGTAACATATTGACAGATCGCTAGCGAAATTCCAAACGTTTGGATGAATGAATTGTGTGTCCCGCTGCCGAACTTGTACTACATACTCGTTTATCGCATTCTCAATTGGGCTCAAATTATCCTAGGCAAGGTTACCTGCCTCCAGTAGATGTAATCGAATAAGCCAGGGGGAGAGCGATGAACCAAGGTTCGTTGGTACTTGAAGCTCCCCTCTCCCATACTCCCTTCGGACACCGCTCCAGATCGCCGCTGCTTCTAGTTCATCAAGGGTCATTTAGGCACGGGAGTATTACCGGAGGTGACATCTTGACAGTTCGCCAACGAAAATCCAGGCTTTTGGATCGTTGAATTGTGTGTCCTGCTGCTTCCCATGCTTGTACACACTCGTTTATCAATCCCGCTTCGAGTTCAATTTGATCTTCACTGTACTAGGGTTATTGTAAGGTAATATCTAGTGGATGTCATTGAATCCGCCAGGTGAAGAGCGAGGGCAAGCTGAATGGTTGCATTGGACTTGATGTTGCTCTTCCTCATCCTCTCTTCGGAAAACGCTCGAAAACGCCGTCGCTTCTAATTCATCAAGGGTCCTTCAAGGCACCCGATTATTACCGAAAGTAACATCTTGACAATTCACTAGCGAAATTCCAGGCGTTTGGTTCGTCGAATTGTGTGTCCGGCTCCCACCGCGTTTGTACCTACCTTCGTTGATTCCATCCCAGTTCGCATGGAATATACATTTCAAAGATTCATTAGAAGGTCAATGGTTTCGGTCGGGCGAACCAGCCACCAGGTAGGGACGGGACTCGACGAATACAAACTGCCGTCAGATCTCCTTCTCCCCAATCCCCTTTCCTGCGGAAATGCTCGAAAACGCCGTCGTTTCAAGTACATCAAGGGTTTCGTAAGGTACAGGCCTATACCATAAGGGGTAATATATTTCAAAAGGGTGCACGAAAATCCAGACGTTCGGATGTTGGAATTGTGTGTCCGCCTGTGCTTACCTTGATGTCATTGAATTCATTTTCCCTACATATGACGAACTTTACAGATCTTGTATAGTATATAGTGGATTCGCGTCAGTACATTTCGAGTTTAAAGATGAGATACAATTTCATTCCTACATTCAATAAGCACCCTTTCCTCCATCCCCCCTCCTCGCAAATCGCCCCAAAACGCAGACGTTCCAGCCCATCAAGGGTTTTCTCAGGTACAGGGTCCTCACGTCAATGCGCTAGCACCGGTGATCCCCAGCGCGAAATGTCTTGCCTACGAATGAATGTTGGATTTGTGTATCCGGTTATTCCGAACCCAATGCGATCCGCGCTTTTTCATACGAGTTCGCCGTGTTCGCTCGTTTGCGAACCTCGGGTCCGGTGGGTTGGGTGTTACGTTGGTGAGGTTACGTTGGTGAGGGTTCTCGTTGGAGGAATTGTGCGGAGGGTTTGGAATCGTGCGTTTTCACAGTTTGGGGCTTTCATGTACTGTGTACTTCAGACCTGAGAGTCAATCGAGGTTTTTTCTGTTCGAAATTGATTCTATTCAATAAACTAATACACATAGAGAGGCGTTATACGACTTTACGGAGGGAAAACGGAGGGGACCCAGTCCGAAGGCGTCATGACAAGCGCAGGGTCTTGTTGATCCACTGTCCCTGATCCCAGGTTGTATAAATACAGTGCTCACATTTTCGTTTGGAACCCATTCCCAGCTCCCACTGGGATTTCCCCTTTCCTTCTTCCCTCCTCTTCCCTCCTCCACAACGGCGCCAACGGCGAGCTTGTCTTGTCGTTGTCTTCGACGGCGGCGATGGTGAGGCTCTCTCGATGTCGTTCGGGAATGTTCTAATCACGACGACGACGGCAGCGGTGGTGGTGAGAATGTCCCGTTGTCGTTCTGGAATGGTGGTAACCGTCGACAACGGCGAGCGGTGAGTTTGTGGGTTTCTCGCCTCATCGTCTCGGATGCGCTGCTGATCATCTTGTCCCAGGAGCTTGTGCCATGCAACGGAGAAAGCAATTAGTAAGTACATGCCGCCTCCCGACATAGAGAGTTGCTTACCTTGCGCCATTCACCAGCCACCAGCTTCGCGAAATCGGTCTTCAGTGTCGTTCGTGAACATGGTACTAGTCCTCGTCGTCGTGAGTAGATTCCCGCCTCGCAACGACGAAGCTCCATTCACCGTCCGGCCGTAGCTCGCCACCGTCGTGACCTCGCTTAGAGTGTGGTGAGTAGATTCCGCCTCGCGACGTTAACAGCTTACTTACCTCGTTCCATTACCTCCGTAGGTTCCTAATCCGCCCTATGGGAATCTTGTCGGTTTCGGTGAGTAGGCGGGTCAGGCTGATTATCGTCGTAGTCGTCGACGTGAGCTATGTTGAAGGGTGAGAGATATCGCGGGTAAAAGGAGACTCGCGAATGGCGTCGTAGTCGGTAGGAGTCGCGTCGCCCCGGATAGGCTGAACGAAACACGGCGTAAGTGACTAGCCATGGCTATGGTCGATGGGTCTTCCGGTGTGCTCATCGTCGTCAGGTGTTCGCCTAGACAACAAAGAGAGTAACCGGAAGGTAGATTATCACGGTTTCGTGGAGAGCCGTTCCAGGGCCTTGATTTTGAAACCCGGCTCTTTAGTGCTAGCGTAAGAACCTCTTTTAGTTTGACTGATAGCTCGGTCGTATAATTGGGAACTAGGTCTGGTAACGTTAGCGGCACGAGCGGGAGGAGTAGAATTACTGTCTTTACGCGAGTCGACGCGTCGCAAATCAACACCCTCACGTGATACAATGTTGAACTTTTTGCCTCGTGGTGTTTGGTTGAACCTCGGTTCTTTCTCTTGACATCCATCCCCCATCACCCTCGTTGTTTCCATTGAGGAACATTCCGCTTATCCTTGACTCTCTCTGTTAGTTCAGAGGGTCTTGGTCGAGGAAGGACAGGACAGGAAGTGGAAGTAGGAAGGGCTCGTTTTTAGGTGGGTCATTTTTCGTGTTGCGTTGTTTTGTGGACGGTGATTCTGATACGCGTGGCTGACTCTTTCTTTTTGCAGAGGAAGGATCCAGTACGACGAACGAACGAATTGACGCGATTACGACGACAGTATCGACAACATCAACATCCTCAAGAACATCATCTACCGACAATTTAACGACCACATTTTTTTTCACGACGACGACGCTCCACGCGTCTTTTTTTGCACGTTTAACGCCAACGACGAGCACGTTCTAACGCTAACGCCGACAAGGACAAGCACAACAACAACAACTTACGACGACGACGACAAATATTCAACATCAACATCAACATCAACATGCCGCCATTCGTCTCCTCATCATCATCAACATCAAATCATCTCCCGCCATTTTCGATGCAGGCCACCGCCTCCGCCGCCCGCGGTCCAGGTGTAGTCCCGCATCCTATCCCCTCCATCCGGTTGATCTCTGCTACGCCTTCTTCTACTGTTATCTCCTCTTCTGATGCGGGTAACTCCACCACGAGCAGCTCGGAAGCATTTGCGCGTGCGTTGGAGGATTCATGGGATGCTGCCGCTGCTGCTTCGAATGTCTCCCTCCCGCTTGCTCCGAAAACTGGCAAGGTACAGGCTGATGCGACGACTGGCAAAAAGCGTCTCCAACTGGTACCGAAGAAATCCAAGTTGGGGATTTTTTCCTCTACGCCGTTTACCACCGCCTCTTCTTCCTCCCTGTCTGCTGGTTCCGCGCTGAATAAAGCGGGGAATACAGATTTTTCCGACGTCGTTCGACGAGTTGGGGTTTCTGCTTCTTCCGTATCCGCCTCTGGGGTTTCGTCTGCATCGGCTGGTAAAGGAGGACCTGGGTTTGAGATATACGTCGATCCCACAGTCGACCCTGATATTGGTGAGATTTTGGTGGTCAAGAAACGACCGAGTAGGGTTAGGGGTGGCTTGGGAGGGGTTGGGTGGGGTGTGGATATTTCTGCGGGTGCGAATGCGCCACCTATGCCTATGGGCGAGAAGACGAATGTCTTAGGGGGAAGTAAAGGCGACGAGAAGGAGAAGGAGGGAGGGAAGGAGAGGTGGTGGACTATTGGAAGGGGACGGAAGGATTCGAAGGAGGATAAAGAGAAGGAGAAGGATAAGAAGAAGGGGAAGGAGAATACGGTCAAGATGAGTGCTTCGCTTAAACGTACGTGGTTTTCTTTCTCCGTTTCGTTTCGTTTCGTCGCTGACCGTTTTTTTCCCTCGCGACAACAGCCGTGGAATATATACATGAATCTCAACCGGCCCCGCCGCGTTCAGTTAGGTCGAGGAGTGAGTTTCTTTTTTATCCAGTCATCGTTGTTTCTAGTATATTAACGAATAATCTTGTAGCTCCGGATTTGCTGGCGTCCACGTTCAAATTATCGCCATCATCATCATCAGTACAACCACAACCCCAAGACACCCGGGCGCGCTTCAACTCGCTCGATTCGGGGTTGTTGCTCTCGCAGCCTCCAGCGCAGGTTAACGTTAACGCCAACAACGCGAGCTCCGTACGCATGCGCGGTGCGTCGACGAGCGCTGTGGCTAGTCTCACCGGTACGGGTCTTCTGGCACCGCCTTCGACGTCGACGTCGGGTGGGCTATTGGCCCCTCCTACATCCGCTGGGTTCCTCGCTCCTCCCTCGACATCAGGGTTGAGCGTTCCGAATCAGGGACAGGGACAAGGATCGATAGCGCTGCGCGCGATGAGGAGTGTGAGGTCGTTAGCGAGGATTGGGAGTTGGGCGCAGTTCGGGGAAGAGGGTGGGAAGGAGGGAATGGGGACCATGAAGGAGAAGAAGGAAAAGAAGGAGAAAGGGGATGGGACGGTTGGGAAGAAGGAAGGTAAGGAGAAGAAGAAGAGCAAGAAGGACAAGACGGAAGAGAATGACGAAGGCGCCAAGAAGTCCAAGTCCAAGTCCAAAACCAAGTCGTCTTCCAAATCCAAGGACGCCGTTCCGCAGGCGTCGACGCCCAGGTTGTCGACGTCGAGTTTCGAGGTGGGGGCGTTGAGCGCTTGTGGTGGGAGTCCTTCGAGGACGCCTGGGCTCGGGGAGTCTACCTCCTCCTCGTACTTGGGTGTAGCAACAGCGACGGCGCAGAAGAAACGGAGTATTTTGGGATTGGGGTTGCCCTCTTCGATTAGGCTTCCGAGTGTGAGGAGTGGGAGTACGGCGAGTTCGGTGGTTGCGGCGAATACGGTGGGACCGAGTTTTTATAACCCTACGGTCGTCGGGGTCACCGATAACAACGTCAACCTCAATAACGTCAACACCGACAACAATAGACTATCCGTGGACTCTGCTCTCAACCACCCGCGTCCCTCCTCCGTCCTCTCCAACGCAAGCTCAGCTGGATCCTCCCTCCGTCCTATATCCACCACCTCTACGGACTCGCGCCTCTCCAGAGCGAGTTCCGGAGCATCGTCTGTTAGGTGGGATGAAGAAGGTTTGGAGACGATTCGGGAGAGGAGGGTCAAGGATAAGGCCGATAAACGCATCTCGAAAGAGAGTAAACACTCCGTGGAGGGTAGGAGGAGAGGGTCTCTGGCTTCTGTGTTTCCAGATGCTACTAAGCGAGGGTCGTATGCCTCTTCTTCTGAGGGGGTTGGCGGCGGTGTTGGGTACCCGATTGTGACGATTGAAGAGGCGACGGTGGATGGGCATGGGGACGAGGATAGGATGGTGGTGGACAAATACTCTGGGGATAGGATGGACGTCGATGAAGTTGAGGTGGAAGCTGACAGTGAAGGCGTGGGCGAAGGTAACGATGCGGGTGGAGAAGAAGTTGCGGCGACGCCGGTTAAACAGCAAAAAATCCGAACGCGTCCCATGTCTGAACAGCTCCTTGGGAGGAGTAGGCCGAAACCTGTGTATGAGGATGATGAAGGTTCGTTTCGTTCCTTTGCTCTCCACATTCTGCTTCCCTCTCACGGACAAAAAAAAACTGATCGCTTTCGTTCATTAGGTGTCATCTCCATTCTGGACGCTGCGACCAACGACCTAGCGCAGCTTATCAATATATTGGATCTTCAGGCTACACCCGGGAGTACACCGAATGGGACCCCGTTGAGAGGTTCTTCGGATTCTCCCTCTGTAACCGGATCTTCGGTGGTATCTTCTGCGATGGGATCGAGCGCTGCGAACAAGCCTACTGCTACTGGGAGGGCACAGCGCAGAATCGTCGCGGATAGCCCGTTGAAGAAGATGTATACCCAAGCGCAGCCACGCACCCTTCGCGCGAGCGGCTCGTCTTCAATTAGCTCGTTGAGGCCTTATGCGCAGAGTCGGGGGTATGCCAGTGGCGCTTCCAACGTCAACGTCAATTCCAATGACAATTCGGAGACGGTCAATAATGCCACAGCAGCCAACAACGCTGCAGCTTCGATTATCGCCAAGCAGATCGCACCGTGGTCGACGTTGATGCAGGGATTGTCGCCTGTCAAGGAGAAGCGCCCGGCTGCGTTTGGTACTTCTGCTCCCGATGGGTCCTCGCCGTTGGGTAGCGCTAAACGGGTGAAAAAGACCACACCACCACCACCCGTATCTGCATCATCCCCATCGTCCACAAGATCATTCAAACCGGGTCACAAGCGAACGATGACGCCGGCGCCTGAACCGGAGCCTGAGATTGCGTTTCAGCCTCTCGGGTTGAGACCTGAGCGGAGAGTGAGAGCAGCGGCAGGTGCGACAGCAGCCGAGCGCGGAGAGGTTGTGGTGGGGGTTGCGCAGGGAAGGTTGGTGTGCGTTCCGCCGCGTGGAGGAGTTGGCGAGGCGGAAAAAGCGGGAGATGATGAAGGACGCGTTCCCAGTTGTTTGACGTTTGGAAGTGACGGTCTGCGTGGCGGAATAGAAGCAGGAGAGGGAGAAGGGGATGGGCATGGATTCCCCGGCGAAGAAGAAGGAAGAGAAGGAAGATCGTTAACGCCTGTTTTCAAACGTATGCAAGCGCAGGAGAACGGGAGTTGGGGACGCACGAACCTCCTACCGCCCACGAATCCTCCTTCGGTGTTTTCATTGTCGCTTGGTGTTTCGGGTTCTGCAGGCAAGAGGACGAGTCTCATGTCTGCGTTTTCGTTTGACGTTCACGGAGCGCTCGAGGACGACGATGCCGACGACCAACCACACTCGCCACTTCCAGATGAGAGTCAGCACCAATCCTCCTTCTCCTCCACACGCCGTCGCGCTTTGGGGATGTCAGGAGGTACCATGGGCGGTTCGGAGGTATCACTAGTCGTGGACGAGGATGATGAGGATTCGGACGTTCCTGACGAGTTGAGGGAGATTTTGAACAAGGAGCATCATGAGAAAGAGATGGGGTTGGAGATACCGGTTTTCCGCGCTTCGTTGACGGATCATTCGACGTTCCTCCCAAAGTCATCGTCGGCGCCATTCCCCTCTTCATCGTCGTCGCCCTCACTGTCCCTCCCGTCCCCATGCCCCTCGTCAACATCAACAGAAGGAACATAAGAAGACGACACCAAGAAATCCTTCGATTTCACAGGCGAGCTGAGGAAGCTCAATGAGTCGGGGTGTGGTTCGGATAGGAGGAGTTTTGTGGAACAGTTGGAGAATGCGTTTAGGACGCCTGCGAGGGTGGATTTGAGGTATGGGTTTGAGGTTGGGGGTGGTGGGGCAGGTTTGGTGCCGCCGTTACCGCCGTTGCCTGCGATGCCGCTTGGGGGGATGGGCCTTGGTGGGGCGTTTGAGTTGTCGGCGGCTAAGGATGGCCAGCAGGAGGAGGAAGAGGAGAGTGCGTTTGATGATGACGTTTCTAGGATTGTGGACGTCCAATTGCCGAGTTGGTCGAATACGACGGGTTCCAACTCCAACTCCACCGCCAACGCCAACGCCAACTCCGATGAAGACAAGTCCAACGAGTCTGAATCCCTGCAGATCGCTGCTTTGGGTCAATCCAACTCCCGGTCGAGGCTTGTCGACGTTCAGGAACCTTCTGGATTACTGTTATCCGCCTCCACTTCGAGCTCGAATTCGACGGGTTCGACGAGACCTTCGGATGGAGAGCTCGATCGGTCGTTTAGGTTTGGTGGGTTGCCAAAGGGTGTCCAAGCTGTGGTGGTAGATGCGCATCGTCAAGAGATGGAGAGAGAATTGACGTTATCCGATATCATACCGCCGCCTGCGCATGCGAGGAACATTTCGCTCGGTGCTGCTTTGGATTCTTCGCTCCTTCGAGGTCAAGATCAACCACAAGCCAACCAACCCACCCTTTCCGATGCGGATCCAAGTGCCGATCTGGACAGTGCGGCGCTCGAAGATGATTCCGTGCTCAAGTCGATATATGCCAAGATTTTGGAGGCGTTACCGCCTGCTGTGCCTCGTCCGAAGAGGATTGATCCTGGGGTGGCGAATAGTGGTGTCGTTGTTTCGCAGGTATGTTGATTCGCTTCGGGGGTGTTTAGGGAAGGCTGTGGAACTGACGCGTTTTTTTTGAGCAGGGTTCTTCGATTTCCGTTTCTGAAGGAGAATTGAGAGAAACCTCGAACTTGAACTTGAAGGTCGAGGATAAGGCGTCTAATGTTCCTCCAATTGGAAAGACGCAACCACTCGTCGTTGCTGCCAAATCCAAGGGTACATCACGAACGACCACGACCACGACAGCGCTAAACCAGAACGTCCACGAACGAAGGAAGAGCGTCTATAAAGGCCCCTCGGCATCCCGACCTGCATCGGGGATAAGCTTCGAAGGGTTCACTTCGTTCGAGGAGGTCAGAAGGGGTTGGGAGTTTACCGGTGGGGATCGACCTGGATTTTATCCACCCCCGGTGCCGGCTATTCCTTCGGACTTGAACGCGGACTCGTTTTCGTTTGGGAGTAACAGTGGTGGCGGGTATTCGTATTATGGCCATGCTGCGAATTCCAACGCCGGCTCGCGTCGCACGGCAGCACCTCCTCATAAACGCCACGAATCGGTGTTCAGTATCGCTTCCGTGTCTTCGTACGGGCATGTTATCAATCCGGGATCGGTGGATCCGTTTGATTATGGCGCGTTGACGATGCCTTCACTGCGGGAGCGGCCGATGAGCGAGGATGAGTCGTCTGGGTCGCATGAAGATGGGTCGAGCGTGTCGATGTCAATGAGTGTGGATGATACGTTTGCGTTTGTGGTGGAGCAGCGGCGGTTACATGGGGGTGGTGGTGGTATGGGCGGGAGAGGGTGGAGGGTAAGGCAGAGGGTGGAGAGTGATGCGAGTAGCTTTTATTTCCGGCCTGGCGCTGGTGCTGGTCATAGACGACGAGAGTCGAATATGTCCGTGTCGTCGTCTTTCGCTGGCCATGGTGGTGGGATGATGTCGATGCCGCCTGTGAGCTTGTACAACCGCAACGCCGTCGGGCATTCAAGGAACGACTCCTCTGCCAGCGCGAGTTCTGTTGGGGGATTTTCGTATGCTCGGTATGGAGCGGCGAGAAATCATCGGCGGGATATGAGCGTGGATGGCATGGAGGTGGATATGGATAATATGAGCGTGATCAGTGAGGGTGGGAGGGATTTCGAGGCGATGCGGAGGGAGAGAGTGGAGATGGGGAGACCTGGGGTTGGGGAGAAGATGTTTGGGTCGCCTGGAGATGATGAAGACGACGAGGAAGATGTGAGGAGGCCGCCGTTTGGGCTGACGAGGATCGACGCGTCGCTTGGAGGTGATTTTGAGGGGACGTATGATTATTATGATTCGATCCTCGATGGTTCGGATGAGCCGCCTCGACGACCTTCGTCCGTTGTTTCTGGTGGTTCTGGGGAATCGCGTTCGGGGGATAATGAGTATGAGGATTCCTTGTTTGAGAAGACGGGGTATCGGTCTTCGATGGAGGTGGATGGGGATGATGAGTCTTCTGTGTTTGGGAGGAGGAAAGCAGGCGGCGCGGCGGAGCAGCAGGGAGGAGGAGGGAGGGCGAGGGGGTTGTTGTTCCCCCCTAATGCCAATGCGTCGAACCGGTTCTCGATGATCAGTAACCAGAGTTTGAGCGTTGGTGGGGTTAGTGATGGGAATGTGGATGATACGATGATCAGTGTATGTCATTTCTTTTTCTTTCTGGATCTCTTCTTTATTATGGTGTTGATTGATTTTGTGATTTATTTTCGTTATCTTCAGATGCTCGGTGGTGGCCACGCCCGCCGTCGTTCCGTCGGATCTATCATCGAAGCTTCGCCATGCGTACGTGTCCGAGGTGTAGTGAGGAAACGCAAACGCGCCGCCGTCATCTTGCCCCCACCCACCCATCCCATACATGGCCCGTACGACTCGGGCTCGGAGGTGGAGCATCCTCGTGCCAAGAGTGCGTTTGCTCCTTATGATGAGGAGGAGGCGTACAACCGTTCTTCGCTGGCGCATGAGTTGAGTGGTGTCCTTGGGGTTGAGGATGTGAATTTGAAAGGACATAGACCAAGGATGTCCTTCGATTCCTGGGTTTCTATCGACGTGGACAACAGGGGTTCGAATTCCTATGGCTACGATTATGATTATGCACCGGATTCACCTCATCGTGTTAAATCGGCGCGGTTGGGCTCTGGTGCTGGTGACGCCAACAACAACCTCAACTCCAAAAAATCACCCATCGGCTCCGGCCCCATACGGCCTCCCACCATCGCATCCGCATCGACGTCAACGCTTGCCTCTGCGTTCCGGTTTGGAGGGGAGAGGATGATCCGCGCGCAGACGGGGATGTTGGTTGGTCGACCGAGTTTAGAGGAGGGGTGTTTGACGGCGGATGGGGATGGGGAGGATGTTGGGATGAGCGTTAGTATTGGTGGTGGTGGGTTGGGTCGGGCTGGTCTTCGTATGTCTTTTTTTTCTTTTTTTTTGCTTTTTTCATTTTACTCATATCGATTGATGCTGAAATTGTCTTTTTACAACCACCAGACAGACCTACACCTGTATTCTCCCGGCCAGCCTCCGCGCCTTTGACCTCGCAGCATATCAGCGGTGGACGGTCGAGGTCTAGCACTTGTACCTCCTCTGCTTCCGGAGGTGACACTACACCTCCACTCTCTGTCGCTTCGGATGGGTCGTCCATTTCTGGCGGGTCGCAGAGTAGCATTGACCTTGACAGTGTGGATATTGATCTGGCGAGGGTGAATGCTGCTTTTGGCGCCATTGGAGGTGGGATGAATATGAACGCGACGCATCCCATGATGTCTTCTTCCTCTTTGACGAGAGCACAACAACAACAACACGCTGCTCGTGCGCGTGCGAGGGGCACTGGGCATCGCAGGCGGTATTCGAAGGGGGGTGGTGGTGGTTCGAGTGCCAGCGCGCATCATCATCATCATATGTCGAGGAGTTCGGTGTATGAGACGATTGAGGAGGAGGGGTTGTTGTTGGGGAGCAGTACGAATTCCACGGCTTCGAAGGCGTCCAAGGCTTCCTCGGGCATCTCAGAGGATACTGAGCCTGATGTTCATATTCTGTCGATGTCCATGACGTCCCCGTTCCCTGCTGCTGTTTCGAATTCCGAGTTTGGGTCGACGATGAAGTTGGGCAAGGCCGTTGTCAGGAACGATAATAACAGTCCGACGATCCACCAACATCAGGCTGTGTACATCGTCGACGCCGATACCGAGGCGTCTTTGCACCACCACCGACGCTCGAGCAGCAGCAGCAATGGGGGCTTTGGCAGTAATGATTTCGGGGTGACTTCAATCTGGGACGACGAGAGGGGGATCGTGGCGTTGAGGAAATATTATGCGCTTAGAGACGAGGCGCAGACCACCGTGAGCGAGAGTCGGAGGGTGTGGTTGGATACCCCGTTTTCCTTGTTTGCTATTCAATGTGCGTTTTTTTTTCCTTTCCTTCTACTTTCGAAATTGGCGCTAACGAGCTGTTTTCCTTTTCTCCTTGTAGCATTCCAAGCCCCGGGAGAACCTTCAGGGATGCAAGCGCTCCTTGCGCATTCCGTGCAGACGTATGGACCTTTGCCTTCGGATTTACGACCCCGGCGTCGTGTGAGGTCCAGGACTTCTTCGAGGGCATCGCCTTACCCACAGACGAGGATATCGAATGGGAATTTCAACTCGAGCGGGAATCCTCCCAACTCGGCGTTCGGGGACTTCAACACCTCTACTTCCCAACACCAACACCAAAATGCGGTTTCGCACAAGATGACTCCGCCTTCCTTTGTCTATTCGGATCCTTATGCGAACGCCAACGCCAACGATACTATGAACACCACGATAAACTCGAACAGCAGTAATACCCCCAAATCGGCGTTGACGACGCCTGTTCTTAGAGAAGTTGCTGTTAATCCCAATGTCGCCGCTGCAAGGGCGCCGTCTATCGAGGCGTTCAAGCCGTTCTCGCCGCTTGTGTTGGATGGGTTGAATTCTGCCGTCAAAGTTAACGCCAGCGCCAACAACAACAACACGATCCGCCCACGCGTTGGATCCACGGCGCGTCGTACGGCTTTGGGATGGTCGAAGAGGAGCACGGGGCCTGCTGGTGCCGCGGTTGGGAATAAGAAGTGTTCGACGTCGACGACGGATCAGAAGGAGAATTCGATCGTTGTTGTTGGAAGTGGGAGTGGTGGCGGTGGGGGTGTTATGATGACGTGCGTCTCTTTTTACTATATCTCCTTCCTTTCTTTGAATGATAGATTTGACCGTGCTTTCTTTTTGTTTTTCATCTTAGACCTGGGGATAACCTCCGGCTTAACAGGCCACGACCCAAGGGACGCCCGACGCCTGGAGGGCGATCGGGTGCGGGTGCGACTCCGGGATCGCAGTTGAGGCCGAGGTCGGGGATTCGGGTTTGAGTTGCTGTTGCTTGGTTTTCGTTCGTCGGAACTCGATTTTCCTGCCTGCTGTTGCTCTTTATGCCCCCCATTTCAATCTCCTCGAAACGTTGACCTCTATGCTATGCTATGCCCTTACCCTATGCCCCACTGTCCCTGTCTATCGCCCACCGCCCACCTCGAAAAACGCTCATATCATAAACTCGATAACGCCGCCTCAACCTCATCAATATCTGCCACGGTCGGCTTCTTTTGGTGGATTTGCGGTGTTTTCTCCACGCCGCTTCGTGTTACGCTTCGAAGCCTCAATTCAATCTTCACGCCTAGATGGCCTGCTCTTCATTCACGCGGCATGCCTTTACCTATTACGCCTTCACGCTCTTCACGTTCTACCCTTTTCACGACTCACGCCGCGCCTTCGTTCATCGAAGGCTAATGCCTACCCCAATCCGAATTTTACGAATTACTTCCCTTTTTTTTTATGACCGAAACGACTTGATGAATTCTTTTTCTTTTTCTCTTTTTCCCTTTTTCCTCTTTTTCTTGTGACTAAATTTCTCCTCTCCGTCTATCTATCCATCTATCTTGCTATCTATTGTCTGCTATCGAAAATCACCCCCATCTTGCTCTTGCTATCCTATGCACCATATTCCCCGTCGTTCCTATATCCCGTTAACCTTTTCTTGTGTCTATATCGCTAAATTTCCGTTTTGTGCCCCTTTTTTTTTCTTGATGTGCCCCTTCGATCCTTGTTTGATATACACGGACTTACTTGGGTTGTTAGGGGGGAGGCGATTTTTGATTGTATATACTTGCTGATGCGTAGAGTTGATGTTTTGTGTCGTATATAGTGTTCGTTGATCGAATATTATGTGCGATTATTGTTTCTTGGCTTTGTTGCGTGCTTCATGCATTAACCGAGATTCAGGAATCATAGTAGAGGGCACACGCAAGGTAGAAATATCGCCAGATGTGCCCGTCGCCCTGGTTGCTGGGCCTCTGCCTTCAACTGGGCGAAGGTTGACTCTTCCAAATAGCTCATGAACGGTGGTCTTCCGCTTCCACGTACATCTAATGGTCGATCAAGAATGGCGTCGTTGGAATAAGGTATGGAAATGGGGCCTATCAGTGACACACCAAGCGCAGTCTCCAGGAGCCAGCGGAGCTGCCGAATCCGCTGGAATGTTTGGGCCTGTGGGCATTTTGGCGTACATTAGAATGTCGGGAGTTTTCTTTATGGTGAGGGGCTTCAGTTTGAAATCTAGGCCACGCGGATCCAAAATGCGGACCCAACGGTGCAATTTCAGACTTGTTACGGGGGTTAGACGTTGGTTAAGCCCTGAGAACGACATCAGCTTTACGATACAGATGAACAGTGCGAGCTCACACCGCCTAACAGGCGGCCTTGCGCGTAAGGCGGGAAAAAGAAGGTGTCGCGAAGCAGTCTGCAAGACTTATTCGAAAGGAGGTGAACAGTGTTACCATCGGGGTTGGGAAAAGCCATTCCAGTCAAATATTAAGGTGGTCGCTGCTGGTTGGAGCCATCTTACTTATATCACGGTGGTGCCTGATTGTGACAGATGATGACGCCGAACCCCGATTGAGAACCATCATGGCTCGAGGATAGCTGAGAACAAAAGAAAGGAACGATTCATCACAAAACAGAGCGGAAGAAGGCGGGCTCCCATGGGTAAGCAGTGGGCTGTAGATCATTGTAAGTATAATATTTGATCTGTAGCTTACAAAATCACAAAAAATTCCACTTTGTCCGCAAGGTTCGAAATAAAAGGCTAGCCGATGCAACGGCGCCTACGCACACTGGGTTCCCACGCATGACCACCAGCCAAGTCCACGTGTCCGTCTCTACCAGGTTCTTTGCGGGTCCAGGAGGCATTCGTCCTTAACACTTTCACCATGGCCACAGCTCTGAAAAAGGGGAGGAGAATTCCTATGAATTTTACAGCAGGAACCGAAATTCTCGTTTTCAAAGGACCCCCAACTGATGTTCGCTTTCTCCTCACCAACACGAACCACCTTGATCTATTCAATGAGAAGGGCGATATCCTCCTCCGCATCTCGTTGAAGCCTTCAGATGGAATTTATTGTGTCGATCGCGCACACAAGTCCCTTGGAAATGGGTTCGGGGAGGAGAAAAAATGCAGCCGCCCGCTAGAGCCATTCTGGGAGTACGGCGCGTGCACGATTTCGGTCCACCATTATTCGACTGATTCAGAAAGTGGACATTTCCTCCAAACTTAGGAAGATTGTGCATGACCCGATTCTCGACTGGAACCGTCCGCCGCTGCAACCATCCCAGTATATTCATATAAAGAGCGAGGTACCCATTTCTCAGAAGTCTGTAAATTTAAATTTAAGTTTCTTCAGCTTTGCATAACAACCATTTCATGAAACTTATTAACGTGGCACATGCGGGTTACTTAACAAGCCACATGAAGGCAGCTTCAGCATGGTGAAAAAATATAGACTTGGATAACATCAGACTCCATCAACTCAGCCACAACCCTCTTCTGCTCGTCCGTGGGATCTTCATCGGGCAATCCAAGAACAATAACCGGCTGACGAAATTTAACATCATCAACAGATTCCGCTCGAGCGCCCTACCCCATCAAAAATATTCCATAGAGAATGAGAAAACCCTTCAGATAATTTCCTGCATGAAATCCCAACTCACCATCGCAATTTCAACGATAAGCCCACCGGTACCGGTACGATCATATATCTCATTGTACACTTTCGCGGTGAACGACGTGTCATATATCTCATCCCCTTCTGTGGGAGGAAAAGGCTCCCCAATAAGTGCGAGGATATTGTAGAAGTAACACCACCCATCGCCAGCTGGAAGAGCCTCGTAGAGCTTCCATGGCCATCTCGATACAGAGGGTAAGGCTGGTCACAATGAACAGGTAGCGGTCGATCAGCAATGCAGGAGACTTCGACTTGTACTGTCAGAAGGGTGGTAAGTATGTACATACCTTCTTGTGGGTAACTCCAGCTTGGAAATCGTTGTCGAGCGAGAGACATTCAAGTTTGGACTCTTCGAGAGGGTTCTGGCGTATTTTTTTCCGAGGACGAGGTTGAAGGATGTGTTTCGCGATTGACATCTTTCACATATCATGTGATTCATCGACTTTTACGAGAACGGATCGATCGGGTTTCGGGAACGACAGTATAGTATGGACATTTATGTGGCATCGCTCGACGTAGGCCAACGATCATAACTGGAATTTCTTTTTTCAAAAATGGACATTTACATATGTATAAGTAAGCAGGAATGTGGGTTTGTATTGATATCTTGACAGAACTTACTACCAGACCGGATATCCGCATTCAAATTATCGAGTGAATGGCGTGGATGCACGAAATTAACAAACTGAAAAAATATGAACTTCAATCACATCACTTTTGCTCCTCAGTGGCATGATACTGATCCGGTGATGCAACAACTACACCTCATTGATGAGCTTTATCATCATCATCAGAATCCAGCATGGCTTCCTGTCCTTGAAAAATACATCGAAAATGAAAAACAAAAGATTCTACGCATGCCACTCAGTGAGTGCGATCATAGTAAATTCTATTGAATACCCTTGCTGCAAATGCCATGCCGTAAATATCATCTCCCCCGGTGGAAGCTAAACATTATGGGGGAGACCACATGATAAACCTTTCCCAGTTAACGGTCCAGCGAGAGGAGCGTCATAGACCTTTGGCCACCTTGCCGGCAGTGGACAATACTATGCATACAAACTTCTTGGGGACATTCAAATCGTTCTAGGCAATCAAGAATTTCAGTTTTTTGCTGCAAAGAAACCTTTCCCTTTGACTCGATTTTGAAGACGGTGCATCGCTGCCATCGCATGCCGAGGTATCGCGGAGGCTATTTCTTGCTTAGTATTGCCCCCGGCGCCTAACATGTTCAACTCGAAGTTGACAAGTAAAATACTGCAACAGGTTATCATTGTTGTCGGGTGTCGGGTGCTAAATGACGTCTGGGACGTCTATCACCATTTCCACGCTTGGATGCTTCGGTGGTGGACTCGTAATAAACCACTTCCTCGGTATTTTACCCCCTTGCTCGTATTCCATCATAATTCAACTTAGAATTGATTACAGTCCTCACCGATCCTAATCAAGTTCAAGTCCAGGAATGAAAGCCGTATACAAAGTAGAACGAACACCCGTATCAGTGCGTAAAATCACTCGAGGCCAGGGTTCGCGATTGAAGACCTTTGCGTTAAATATCGCAGGGTACATACATATATGCCAAATAGCTGATCGGAATCGTGACCCGCAAGCTTACAAAAACATGTGGGCAACCACGATGACAGGAAGATTGCTTTATCAGGCAAAAACACGGTGAATAACCCTGGCAGATTGCTTAATCTCGCAAATTCACAAAAAATACCTAAACCGTCCAAATCTGGGTCGGGCAAAATCCCGAGGCTCAGCAAAGTTAAACCAATCCAATCAATCTCGAAAAATTGCTACCTTAGGGAAAAGTAATAGGGACGTTCAAAGCTGGGCGCATTTCGCATTTCGCATCTCGCATTTCGCATTTGATGAGATTTGTCATGATCAAATTCAAGTTCCGCTCGGACTCTCACGGAACCGGCAACTAGATGTTTTTCCGGCTTATAAGCAGATTTCCTTGCGGATTGGCTTTCCTTCCAAGGATATACCATGAAATAAAGTCATAAAATGAGTTATACACACTAAGTTGCATTAGAATAAGTAGAAAAGAAATCCGGGGGGGGGATTATAACCTTTTCGGTGGTTTTTAAATGCTGACTAATAAATTGGCCTGTTCTGCTTCAAGGTCAGTTTTTAAGACCGAAAGGGCTTTTTTTCTTCACATTTACAATTTTTGATGCTCCTTTCATTTTTAAGTAACAATAATTGCGCATAAAGGCCTGAGGATGGGGTTATAATAGTTAAATAGATTTGCAAAACATCTAATCTATGGTTTGATCAATTTTGATGGGAAAAAACCATCTAGATGTCGGATCCTCATGCCGAGCGGAACTTGAATTTGATCATGACAAATCTCATCAAATGCGAAATGCGAGATGCGAAATGCGAAATGCGCCCAGCTTTGAACGTCCCTAATGTTATGAAATGTTATTGTTGTCACGTTGCATTCGCCTTATAAAAGGAGGGCGCCTTTCACCTCATAATCGTCCCCGAAGGCAGTTCCCCGCATTGTTCGAAGTCCTAGGAAGTCCTTTCATAAAGAATATCTCCAATCTGCTTCACCGTCACTAGTTCGTTCCTTCAAGTTGTCACTTGACCATGGAATATGACTTTGAAAGGAATGTAGAAGGTCCTCGGTGCTCAGCAATCAACAATCTCAAACACGAAGGATCCTTCCAGGAAAGATCTTGGTCAGCCCCTTCTGTTCCATTCTTACCTTTTACCTATTCCTTACATCGCAGGAAACAGATTCGAGAATACCTTGGTTATGTTTCCCAAGTGCCGCGAACTCGCCATCGAAGGCGGCACCTTCAACGAAGCCCAAACGCAATATTTCAACTACAACATTACCGTCGTCCGCGATAATAGGACCCAAACTATGGAAGACCACGAAAATATCGTAGCTTTAGTTTCTGTCGAACGTCCAAAGTGCGTAGTCTTCATTCTTACATCCAACGCTTACATATATAAAATGAACCGGACTTGGTGACTAGGAAGGCGGCATCAAACTACATATTCGAGGGACGGTTTCTACTGGCGGTAGTCATTGGTTGTGCCTTGATATGGATGTTGCGAGTTTAAAATTGGGCGACGAATTTGCAATAAAGTTATGTACTCAGACCGTGTCGGTGACGGAAGTGATAAAGTAATTTTTTGGGCACATACCAAGGTACCAGGGATGACTCGACCACGGCACTTGAAGCTTGAAGTCTACCGATGTACATAGTACCATCCCAATCAAATCCCAATACACAATCTCCTGGTCCGGACGACATTCGGATCCGGTCCGATATGGAAAGCCGATAAGCCGGGTAATTATCTTATTCAACCATTCCATATGTCCCTCCACCACCCCTACGACAAGGCCGCCAGGGTGGACGGTTATCACCCTTTCCTCGAACTCATGCTGTGTTTGTGTCTGTTCTTCCAGCTGCTTTTCGGTATGCGATAAGTTTGAATCCGAGCAGCTGCAGGCTTTACAGGCTTACAGCTGTTCGATACCTTTCCTTTTACATCAAACCGCCTCACTCCACTACTCTAGGAGCAAGCCGCCTAGACGAGATCCATGGACATACATACTTTCACCAAATGCGCGGTGTTTTAATCAGAACCTCCCTTTGGTTAAGGATGTGGGCCAGAGAACATAATATGGCGGCTTCTCGATGAGTGTGGCGAGTCTGGATGTTGCTGAGCAACGGTGCTGCTTTACCCCGGTTCATGTTGTCAAGGATGTACTGTATCATTTCGACCGGATGTTCAAATAACGCATCACGCATGGTGATGAACTGAACAAATGTGCATTTCGGCACGCATCACGCCCTTCCGTGAACATGAAATAAAATGAGTTTTCCCCGCCAAAAGCCTAAGAAAATTCTGAACTGAACTCATATGTGTGAACTAAGGCTGCATGTCACGCATCACAACTTTTTCCCAGTGAACTTTCCCCATAACGCATCACCGGCCGTGAACATGCAGTCGAAATGATACAGTAATTGTATTGACGGCGGGTTTTCTATCTTCGTCATGGGCTCGGATCTGATCAGGGCTCTATTGTTAGACGAATCTTCTTGTAATTCCTTTGATCCGTGCATATCATGCTTTACTTATGCATCCAAAATCGACAAGGAAACCGTCTACTTCCTTCTCAGAGATTTTTAAATAAGACAGCTAAGTACTTTTCGCCTCAAACAAAGAGAGCCTAATGCTTTTTGGCTCCGGAGTCCGCATGCTTCATAGTTGACAAGATCGGTGGGGTGATCATGAAAAGAGGTTTGTCATTGGGTGCGCAAATTTCGCATGCGAACGTTCCTTTTCCTCGAATCGGCTGAAGTTGTCTCAGCGGGCTGGAATTTATGGGTTGTGGCGGTACATTTGATCATGCTGTGTCACTGCCTAGGTTTTCGTAAAACTTAGTAGAGTTGCGTCAGACCTACTCAGTGATTGCTGCTGAACAATCCATCATTCGAGCCCGAGGATCCTTCATCGCCTAGAGAATGCGAATGCGAACACTTTGGACGGTTAACTGATGCTTGGCATGTGGATAGCTTCCACTCCGCATGGAGGTGTCACTGACTATGGATGGGTCAGATTCATCTGTCCCTGTGTTTCATTTGCGATGTATTTTTCTCCCGATGTATCCAAGCCGCTGTATTATCCACGTTTACCGACTTAAAAATGAGATCTGTAGATAATAACGGTTCAATCGTCTTGAACATTCCATGTTCAACTTTCATCTGAAAATGTCACGAGAATTTTCACAAGGATGCATATACCGTAAAATCCCAAAAGAGAGATAAGCCCCGAAAACAAAGGAGAAACAGGTCAAGTGAGGTTAGATCATTCTCCCCCTCGCAACTTGGGATAAACGGTTCGAAGACTGAAGTACACCGAGCGACAGGAGAAGACGGAATTGAGAAGAAGTTCGCGGTTGGAAAGGGAGGGGGCAGGCCGTGCCGAAAATCACATTATATGATTCACGACGAACCATGAACTCCGAAAGCCACCAAAAGGACAATAAAAATTAAGGGACCGAGCTGAACCTCACCGAGGATATTTCCTCTTTTTCTCCTCTAGATGGTAGTGCATGTGCTCGCTGCGAGGAAAGATTAAGTTCAGGTCGATACTGCCCGCTTATACTTATATTCACGAGAATAACTCCGAAATGAAACAGGAGAAGAGATTCAGAGCACATTCCGGCCCACAAATGCCGATTGGACCAATCAAATCACCAAACTATTGAAATGATCGCTGACTGCAGAAAAAGACCAAGGACGTCGTAGAGAAAAGCGGTCATTGAATGAGGTGGAAAATCCAGAGCGTCGAGGTACCCCCGCAGTCACCTCATCCTCCAAAAGTTAGGTCCATTAGATAAATTGGAAGGAGAAATCCATGAGAAATGCTCAATGGAAGGATTGAACAAGAACGAACTGGAGACTCTGCATGTAGATACCACGGCACATAAGTGGGTAGGAGGGAGTATACATAATACGTGGAAACCACGATGAATCAACATTTCAAAATGTTAACCCCGCGAACGAAGTCACGAAGGGCTTTAATAGAAGAAATCCATCTATAAATCCCAACCCCCCGTCCACAACGCTGAAAGGCCGGGGGAAGAAGTGATCTTCACGACGACTTTACGATTGGGGGGGTGAACGGCTGAAGGGCGAAGCAGCGATGTTACAGTAGAGATTAAGTCAGGAAATGAGATAGTAGACGGACAGTACATGTAACCCGCGTTACAAATGCTGTTCTTAGACCGCATGGAGGACAGAGACCGATCACGTCTTTCATGGAGACCCAATGATAGAATGGGAGGCGGAAGGGTTTACAAAAGCGGCGAGGAATCCACTTGGTTGGCGAGGATAGGTATACCAATATCCGAGCGTAAATGAAATCGAGAGAAGGACATACATAAGGACCACTCAGGTACCCAGAAAGTATCGACAAGATTTAGATGCACACACGGACCTAAATGAGCCCAAGTGTTAGCGCGAGATGGGAGGACCCAGATACCCATTGGCGAATCAAGCGAACCAGGGCGCTGGCAACCGCGACAAGTTGTCCAACGAGAGCTCTGTCATACAACTGGTATACTGTTGCGAGCGGAACACTGGGTCCTCACACGCCGGCCTGGGATTTTGAATGGTGGGAAAGAAGGAGGGCGCAATTGTGCAACAACAAACAGAATTCGACAGCAAAGCGCTGTACATGTGCCGTGAACCGCGTTGGGGAATCGCAGACGGAGTAGATAATAACAAGGCGTGACTGGCTTGGTCGCAGAGAGAGGTGAGTACTTGAGTGACAGCGAGAGAGCGTGGGCAGAGTGTTGAAGTTAGGAAGGCAGGAAAAAATCGGAGCGTCATGGCGACGAATATATAGCCCGCGCACTCTCCCAAAATTTATTCTCCGTCACCTCACGTCATATGCGTCAATCACAGGATTCCGATATCGCGATGATGTTGGTGCAATGTAAACCAGGCTTCTGTTCTCCAAATTATGCTTGCTTGCCGAAAGGCGCCTGTCTTTCGTGAAGGGCAAGAAGAAAGGCAAAATAGAATAGACTACAAAAGATCGACGGGAATGAATGAAACCTTGACAGTAGATAGATTGAGTCGGCATAACGAACACGGCCACATGGAAATATGCTCTGATTAACGCTTGACATCTGTGAGAGCAGGATGCGAACGACCCCGAAATTAAGGGCCCATTTACAATAACCATGCTCGAGTGGTGCCATGTAATCAGAGCATGGCGGGGGCGGTATTTTGGTACCTCAGAACCTTGGTGGTAACGTTGCGAACGCGAAAGAAAAAGTAGGAGCGGCGACGAAAAAAGCATGAGAAGAGAAAATTGTGGCTTGCCAAGGATCGGATAACGAACGCTGGTGGTTAGAGATTCAGCGCTTCAGTAACCCAGCATCATCAACATTTATCGAAGCCGTGTTCCAGGTCCTCTAGGCGATACACGATCCTCGGGCTAGAAACAACGTGTGCTGCAATAAAGCAGTATGACCAGTCATCCGAATGAAGAAAAGGGCTGTCCTTCCCATCGGGAAAGCCGTCGAAAAGAAAGACGCCACCCGTGAACTCTACCTGGGACAATTTCGCACAGAAGTGGCATGCTTGGCATAGACGTGAGCGAGGTAGCGGAGCTACGTACATACAGTAACCCGTGGTCGTAAGAAATTGGAGCGTCGGACCAAGGAGAGGTAGAACAAGGGGCATCCCGAGGAACGACTGAGTAGGCCGGAAAGGTTGAACGTTGATTTGTCCAGTGGGAAGAGAGGCCCGGTGTTTTTGAAAAAGCAGGACTACGTGGTATGTTGCTGTGCCTAGCAACTCTCCACGGCGTCGCGGGAAGTGCCTACAGGAAGCATAAGCCAGCGCATCGTGGATACTCTGAGTGGGCATTCACCTCAGTCCGCAGTTTTAGTCTCATCGATCATCCTTCCACTTGCACCGTATGCCCTCCGGAAGGGTGATTCAATTTGGGGGTCGTCATGAGTCCTCAATGCATAAACTTGAACGAAGTGACCATGCGAGATAGGTGAACGTTTCCGTCTCGAGTGCGTGAAATATTCCACTGGGCCAGGCCGACGACAATTCCAAGGATTATAAGAAAGCCAGCGCCAGATCCAGTTCATCGAGATCATGGAGGATAGTTGAGAACATGCACGCCGAACGAAAGATACTTAGAGGATTCATCACAAAGCAAAACAGATCGGAAGAAGACGGGCTCCCACGGGTAGCACGGCTGATTTCGGCCATTCTGATAAAAAATGCTTGATAGGAAATTGTACTTCCATTGTTTAACGAGCCTGTCTATGATAATGAAAGTCGGTAGAGAGTACTCGGACAGCCACCAACAACCAGATCCAAGGTCTCGATAAATACAGCGTTTAACAACACCTCTCGAAACGACAACCATCTCTGGAAGACACAGCCCAGTGATAGCAGTCAGAATTTCGGGAAATCCATGGTCGAACATTCCCTTACAAACGAATCCTATTGGGACAGCATTTTTATCCAGGTTTTCAACGACCTTTCAGCGCCTATACGCCTATACCATGCCATTGACCCAAGTATATCTAGGTTGAGGACAGGTTGTTCTCTATCCCTGAATACGAATTCACGGAGTCTTCAGTCTTCCTGGGCATGTTCCATTTACCTTTAGGACCTGGGTCGCACACCGAAGGTGAAGATAAACAAAATCCAATCGTCCTTGAAGGCTATAACAAGGACGAATTCACCTCCTTGCTTAAAGTGATGAATCCGACGTATGTGATTATCGTCTTCATACAACTTTATTCTACTTATGTGTGTTAAAGAGAGGTTTTATCGCGTGAGGGGATTCCCATGAAGTGTTGTGTATAGCGGTCGTGTCGGAATCTGGGGATAGAAGGTGCACAATTTCTTCTTCTGGCTCGACCACGGCATTCGAAGTCTAGTACTATCCCAATACACAGCGGGACGTATCAAGTCCGACATAGTTAAGCCGGGTAATTATCTATCGTCCTTTTCTTATCTGTCCGCTCATCAACCATTACATTCGTCCACGCAACGATAAAATGGACAATTATCATCCTTCGACTCGAATTAGCGCTGTGTTAGTGTCTGCTCTTTATTGACCAATAAGTAGGTTACGTCCCATTGGCCTGTTTGTCAATTCTTAGAGGTGGAAAAGATGATCCTCGCATTACGTGCTCACCTCATTCAAAGTATCTCGAAGTCGCTGCACATCATCCTCAGTAAATGGATCCAACGGCAGCTCACATACATAAACGGGTGTCCTCTTCCAACGACCTCTTAGACACCAGCGACTCCAGGCCATTTTTGCCACCCCCAGTTCCGGGCTCACGATAACGAACTTCCACTCGACATCGGTTTTGGAATCCATTATTTCGAAAACCTTGTTGGCTCCCTTTGGCACAGAACTAGCGCCAGGATCATTGACGACAAAATGTAGAACCCAAACAACATTATTGGAGCGAATAAGTGCGTGGACCCCATCAAAGTTGGACTCTCGAGGACGCCAGTAGAAGTTGAATTGCGATTGAATGCTTCTCAGTGCAGTTGACCCTGTAATCATCGCAAGACTGTCGGAAGGAATTTGGTATGGATTTGGATCTTGAGGGAGATATCCATGAACTGTGCGACCATTTGGGCGTGAGAAGCAGACGTGGGCATAATTTTCGAAAAGAAATCTCGCAGTGTAGCTGAGCGGTGGAAGATCGAGAACCCTGAAGAAACTTTGTTTTTGGGCTGCTACCCTGCGCGAAATCGCTACGGCAAGGGTGTTGACGAGAAACGGCGTAGGTATAAACAGCATGGGCGCCCATGAATGTGGCGGTTCCGGCCTGAGCATAATTATCTCTGAGCAGATGTCGGAACTAAAGTCCAAACTTTGGAGGTCGCGGAAAACCTTTTTTGTATCACATGAAATATAAACAGCCGCTGTGTTGACATGCCGAAGATACCTTTCTTCTCTGCGCGGGCCCTCGAGAAGATTGATTATGATTCTGGGGACTGGTCCGTATTTTTCAAAAAGGGTCACACCGCGCTGGACATCCAAATTGCATAGAGTTCTGATATACCAACATGTCAGTGGAATAAAACAGGGTACATGGAACCACGTACAGCAATGTTCGAATTTCATCCAGCGACCATACGTCCATGATATATCTCAATGCGGAAAGCCCCTTCACCCATTTCCAACGTTTAGAATCTGGGAAGCTCGTATGGACGAGGTGTGTACCTCCAGATTTGAAAGCGATACAAGGCGATCCATCCCCATACCCAGCATCGGAAAGTGCCCAAGCGCCTCCTGGAATCGCAAAGGAGGAACCTGAGTCGGATGCACTGTGCAAAGAAATGCCACGCTCGTCAAACAGCGCGAACTTGTCGGCGTCAATCTGTAACGCGACCGGTTGCCGTTCTTGGAGCCGGCGGACTAGAAGATACAATAGGAACATTGTCTTCCCTATTGTGTTCGATTAATTTATGGCTGAAACCTCAGGAAATCGTCTCGACGTACCAATTCCCGTGGAACCGGTGAGCAGAAAGGCAGCTCCGCGTTCTTTCCGAGTTTCTTCGATGTTCTGAAGGATGGCTTCGTACGCCAGTAAATATTCTTGGCGAATTAGGAGAATGTTGTTGGGGGACACATTATGTGGGAGATCAAAGAGTGTGAGGTCGACGATAGCATAACTCTTGTCACCTCCCTGAATGACGCTGATCACCTCTTTACCCCATAGGTGCTTGTGGAGGCGTAGGAGACCTTGGAGGAATGGGTCTCCACTGGAGAACATGGAAGATAGAAGAGAGATCATTTTGTTTCACCCATCCAAGAGCCCGAGCATTGTCGACTTATCCAAAACAACGTCTCAGCGGGCCAGGGCCGATCACATGCGCCTCCGATTCTAGAAAGGGGAATTCGTCTTCACAAGCTGTTTGCCTTGTTAGCCTGAGAACAAAGGTCTTCGAAGTGCTCCATTCGCAGTGTTGGATGTTACCGGCACGTCTGTCAAAGTTATCTTAACATGAAAAGCAAGGAGGTTGACGTTTTTACCCAGTTTACAGGGATCATTTAACTCAGTTTGTTGGTAGTGTCTTAACTCTGATCGCCTTGTCGCGAGCTTCAAAAGAGTGGTTACGAATAAGTGTCTGACGATGACGATGAGGCTCTCGTTGAAAAACATGAATGAATTTCGTTCAACGTTGAACGTTGAACGCTCAATGCTCGGCTAAACCCGGAATGCACCGTGGGAAATGTTATGAACCGTTCACACTTGCTGACGCGTCTTCCTTTGTATATGATACTTACATCCTCCGTCTCTATCCATCCTCGTGCATGGCTACAGGATATCTCCCAATTGTGGATTCCCGTCAGTGTGATAAATTGGTGGTATGCGATGACGAAACAATTAACTTGAATTAGATGCACAAGTGCAGGTTCTCGGATCTGTGGTGTTGTTCTTACCCTACAATAAGCGCCACCCCTGACCGGAAGTCCCGTCTGTATTCCTAGTCCCTCGACCACCTAGTCCTCATCCGTGATGTCCGTGCTCGCATTTACAAAGGGGAAAAATAAGGCATGAACTGGGCCAAGGCCAAATCCGCACAAAGTGGGATGCTCGGTGTTGTTCACTTGTAGAAGTTGATGCGAGGTTGTCAGTGATCATAATACGCTATAAATTCCTTGACCCTTCCCACTCAAGTTCGCCCTCTTCATATCAGTTCTTCGATGTCGATAACTGATGATTTTTTATATCCCACGTAGTATGCGAGTATCTTGGGTCTATTACACGAGGCAAATGAGCTGTCACGTGTACCTCCCTCGAGGCTTCCTCCCAGCTTGTGCAGTCATCATTTTCTCGAACATCTTTATACTTTAACGATGGCTATGAACCTGTGTATAAACTCAGAGATATCTCTGAAGTCAAACATCTCACCAGGAGTGATTATCTCTGCCAAATCAACCCTATTCGACCTCGCAATACGCCATCATGGAATCAATCACGCAACGCACGTAGATCCCTACAACGACAACAATGATATCCTCCTCCGGATTACGGTTCGCAGAGGACAGAACAAAGTTTTTTTCAATGACCGTGCGGATAAAAGTCTTTCAGATGGTTGGGGAGAAGAGCAAAGCCTGGATTTGCGACAGGAGGTTGTCCAAGGCTGGAGGGCAATGAGAAATGTGCGAGTCACTTGCGATCATTTGCGAGTCGTGTACTCGCAACTGATCGCAAGTGTCTGCAAATGTCCGCAAGTATCCAGCCATGTACCCAGGTCGCATGTCAGTTTGTTGAACCCATGCTGAGTTCCCGCATTAGTAGAGGGCTATCCTAAGGGTAGATTTATCGTGTATTTATGACCCTGCTCATGTTAGGCCCGCGTGTCCGAGTCGGGGCTGCTGAAATTCAACATATGCCTTGACACCGTAGTGAGTGGAAGGGTCCCAAAAAGATATTTCTAGACTAATAAATAGAGTTTTTCTACACTTCAGTGGCCCAGCTACGATCCCGCAATTCCGGAAATCGTTTGAAGGAGACTGGCGCCATGACAGAGGTGAATCACTCGTACGTACTAGCGCTCACGTACTCGCTACTACTCGCAAGTAGTCGCAAGTATTTACTCGCGACTGACTCGCAAGTGACTCGCACATACTCGCGACTGACTCGCAAGTGACTCGCACATACTCGCGAGCCTTAAGTTGGGCCCCAAATACTCGCGAGCCTCAAGTTGGGCCCCAAATACTCGCAAGTTAATTGCAAGTGTATCATTTGTATCGCAAGTCACTCGCAGGTCTCTCGCACGACGGGTGACATGGGAGGGTCGATTTATTTATTTTCCGAGATGGAATCTTCATCAGTAGGCTCGATCTCATCGTGTACTGGGCCTACATCTTAAAAACCTCTTGGTTTGTTTTAATAGACTGAGTAAGACTAGTACTAATCAGACACAAAGCTGAGTCGCATTCCTGTGCAAGTTCACGGAAGGGAAATCAGTCAAAATTTGGTGCTTTCTACCTGCTTCCATGTTTCTATTTATCCTAAACTTACCTATGTCAGAGACAATTCTCTTCGACCTGAATCTTCCTGATGACTAGGATGATCCTTCCGTGCAACAGGTCCCTGGTCGACGATGTCCCATTGCTGACTTTCATGACGGAAGATTTGGGTTTTGACCGAGGCCGTTAATACCCTGTTATTGAGAAATTGAGAGACCTTGGAGAACCGCTAAACCGAGCCCTTACGGGTCTAAATCTCCTTTAGTTTACAAGACAATCTACTTACTTCCTGTGCGGGCGCTAATTCCACCACCGGATATGACAGGGAAAGAAGATGGAACAGCAAGTATACGGGGGATGGGATATTTTATAACTTTTTAAATAGAAGTGAGTGGAAAAATATGGGGAAAAAAGGAGGGAGACTCGAGAAACTCGCGAATGTACAAAACTATCGCGAGTGTATCGCAACTGTATCGCAGCTAACTTCGAATACTCGCAACCCCTACTCGCACCTGATCGCAAATGACTCGCACATTTTCCTGTGCCCAAGGCTGGAAGGACCGGGGGGTCACAATTTCAGTGCAGTATCGTTCGACCCCTTCCGAAAATCGATTCCAAATATTTTTTAATCTGGTCACCGGATATTCCTTCAACAAACGTCTTCCTGGCCCGCCAACCAGGTTGGCATATTCAGAGGTGTGGCTATCAAAAGGAACGAAATTGTACCAGGCCCAATTATCAAACCCCCTGAAGATCTTGTTCTACGAGCTGAAAGATCTACCCGTCTCGGAGAGGCAAACGGTGGAAAGGTGAGCCGGGTCTTTTGGACAACATTTTCTATGGCTGATTGCAAGATTGTAGATTTTTCGAGCCTTCGCTGGGAATTCTTACTCCAAGTACACTGCCGATCTCTATTATTCACTCCTCGCACTTCATTCCGAATCAAATATTTGCGTCCATCGGTTGGGAATGTGGGAGAGAGGTACGTCATTTACTGAATGTAGGTTTGTAGCCATCACTTCTCACGTCACCTAGATCCGAATCTACTATCTCGGTCCCACAAATGTTTTACGCGAGTACGCCTACTCGGCAAGCAAGAGCGGAAATAGCTGGTACAATGGATCTCTACAGGATCTCAATATCGTGCTCGCTCCCGATTCGAACGTCGCTGCTGTTCGACCCATGGACGGGTTCATCTGCATCTACTATCAAGGTGATCGGTACTGGCATTCCCTCTAAAAAATCACGGCTTAATTCAAATATAGACATAAACACTGACTTGATTCGAGTGCTTTACCAGCTTGGTTCCTCGACGTCATGGAACGAAGGCCCCGAGATTGCAATGGCTGTAAAGGGGTCGGGCCTTGCCGTCGTAAAATGCCCCGAGTCGGACGCCAACAAAATAATTTCTCGTATCTATTATCAGGATCCTGACTTGTATCTCAGAGAGCGTTACTTCGACCATTTAGGTTCCCTGGGTCAATGGGTCCTCGGTAGGCAAGATGCAGCATGGTGTATATCCATCAACTGATCCCCATCGCATTTTAGGCGGCTTTAACCCCGGCGTACAGCTACGAGGGACACCGATAACCGCCGAAGTTGTCCATGGCGGTGGTGTGGACATAAATGTGATGTGGAGAGATCCCCAGGGACGCCCTGTGACTAGCAGTTGGTCCAAATTCTGGGGATGGGATCTTCTAAACGGCAGAAGGGAATGCGACGATGGTGGGGATTAATGGCGGTACGTTCTATTAGACTTTTCTCCCGAGTCTGGATCAATATCTCAGCCTACGTTTCCAGAGTGCAGGATTATTAACTTTGAATGCGATTTGGATATGGAATGAAGTACTGCGCGACAGGGCGCTGATACTGGGATATCACATGTACATTTCTTTACTCCATTCCCCTTCTCGAAACATGGCAAACACAGGTCGTAATCGTCCAACTTATTTCTAGTTCGTAATTTCACTTCCAGTCAGACGCGATCCAGATGCGCGACGCAAGTCCGGTGCGCGGACCCAGAAATTGAAAAGGTATCTAGGCTCCGGTTCCTATCGATGCACTTCAAGTTCTAGAAATCGATGTCTCTTGTCTTTATCCCTTCGCCATGGACACAAGGTTGTCAAGCGGGCCAGTGCTACCTGTGACCTTACATCGGGAATGATTATCGGCTTCAAGTCCGAATGACTGGACCTCTCGGCGAACGAAGGACGACCGGCTTACCTGGATCTACACAATTTATATTGTCCTCTGCGTATCAGTTCCCAGGGGGACAAAACAGGATATCTTTCAACGATCGCACGCATATGGGCCTTCTGGATGGGTGGGGAGAAGAAAAGAGATCCAGTCTGAAGGTCGTGGACCTCGACAGATTGCTCGGGAGTGACAATTTCAATCCACAATTGTTCAACGGATTCCGAAGATCGATATCTAAGCTTGTTCTATTTAAATGAAAGTCTCCGTGGGTATGCACGAATGACGAAGAGTTCTGAAAATAGAGGTGCGCCGTCGTTGCCGGTGAACGCGAGGTTTCTTTGCGCGTTGTCTCTACTCTGCCATATATTGCACAGAAGAATGACACTCTGAATACCGAAGTCGGGAAAGGGTGAAGTCAAGGGTGAAGCACTGATTGTGTTCGGTATTTTGTACGCGTCTCGATGGCCTCTTGCGGCCGGGCCTTCCTGACTTCGGTCCGCTGGTCTTGGTGTGGGGTTGAGTGTGGGTTGAGTGCGGGAAGCTGTGCATTCGAATGGTTTCCCTGTCTGTGTTCGGTCAGATACGAGCTGTACCTGGATCACAGATATAGCAAAACAATATGCAAAAAGTGTGGGATGTGGATGTGACCGGTGACCCAGCGTTTCCGTAAACTCGCCTCATTCATCGATCATGTTCGTAATTCACGTTTTCTGGATGGACAGATATCAACTAAAGCATGTGAACATTGATCCATCCTCCGGGAGCGAAATTTTCCGATATCCACTTCCATGTTCAATTATAATTGATTCATGGAACGTAACGTGTCTTATCCCCCTGGTCATAGATAACATGACATGGGAATATGTGTCAATTGTATTTCCGGAAGATGGGCGCTTACGGCGGGGAGGCAAATAAACCTAAATCCATGTCAACGCTACGGCTATATTTGCGCAGAGAGGAGGCGTGGAAGCAACGTGTTTGACACACTGGTAGGAAACTTGAGGGAACACACCTATATCACTCGGAATGAGGCGAGGTGGAGCGTGCCTAATAATATTTATCCGAGGCTGGCGGATACATTGAATTTGAGAACGATGTCCGTCTGTATTCCGATTTTCCGTGTTCGTTTGGTGCTTTGATACTCGGATTCACACGAAACCACATGCCCATGTGTCACGACTCCTTCGAACCTGCCATTCTTATATATCACTGAACGTGTTCCTTTGTCTTTGCACCTTCACCATGTCCAGTACTCTGCAAAAAGGCATGTCATTGGCCGGTATCAACTTCTCCGAAGGGATGATTATCGCCTTCAAATCAACAGTATTTGACCTCGCTAAGACCGGACTCTTCAAGGGAGGCGCCCAGGAGACCTACCTCGATCTCTATAATGGATGTGGTGATATCGTACTTTCCATTATGATTCGAAGGGGAGAAAACAAGGCTTTTTTCAACGATCGTGCAGCAAAGAGCCTTGTCGACGGTTGGGGTCAAACCCAATCGGTAGATTTGAGCCCAGAGGATGTCGAGAGATGGAAGCGCGGGGGGGTCACAATTTCGGTCCACGATTGTTCAACCCGCTCCGAGAAGCGATATCAAATCTTGTTCGATCTAACCACAATTTGCTTTTTCGCCAAACGTTTTCCCGGAGCAGTAGAAAAGGTTCTCTATGACGATCGCTTTGCAAAGACGTCCCGAAGTCAATCTCAATTATCGGACTCCTTGAAGGTTTTTTTCTACAAGCTGGAGGATCTAGCCGCCGAGGAGAGGCAAGTCATAGTGTCAGGAAGGTGAGATGGATTTAGAGGATGTGTTTCTATAGCTCATAAAACGGTAGGGTTGAGTCGGAAATTCCTGATCTAGGTTCAGCCGTGATTTCTGTTACACCCATCCATTTCATCCCAAATCAGCCTTATGCATCGATTGTTTGGGACAACGGGAAAGAGGTGCGTTATATATCACTCAGCAGAATTATTAATCTCAATCATCCAGATCCGAATCTATTATCTCGGACGCGGAAATATATTGGAGGAGTACGCGTACTCGAAGGACAACGATGGCTGGTCCCGCGGCGAGCTACATAAGCTGCGAATCATTTTGAATGAGACTTCCACTATTGCTGCCACATTTCACGACAATGCCATTTACGTCTTCTATCAAGGCAGGTGCCATAAATTTCCTGCCAAACGTGCCACTGAAATGAATACCTTATAGACCCGAAGACCGACTTTATCAACATGGTAGCTCAAGAAGGTCCCACAAAAGAATGGGATTCACACCCGCCAATTACGCTAGCTTTGCCGGGTACAGGTATCGCCGTTGTAGGGTTCGTTAACCCGACTGGGCAATACGCTCTTCGTGTTTACTATCAAGACCCTGAGCTATATCTCAGAGAGCATTGGTTTGACCATTCCATTCCCAAGTGGGTCCTCGGTGCGTAGTTTCCAATGCATCTCTATCTGCAGACAGAGAATAACCAAATCTCAGGTGAGTTCAACGCTGGTATGCAGCCGAGGGGGACCCCTATAACCGCTGAAGTTGTCCATGGCGGCGACGTGGATGTAAATGTTATGTGGAGAAATGTACAAGGTCACGTTCTGAGCAGCCGTTGGTCCAAAAGGTGGGGCTGGGGACCAGCTCCGGAAAACCGTGACGCGCCAGCGCCAGTGCAACCCGCGGATGGGCAGGATTGATCAAGGTTCAAACGTTCAAGTCGGACTCCTCGTTTCCAGGTAAGCTCGTTTGAGTTTCTCTTTACATTCCCGGAAGGACAACTCAGTTAAAAATAGGGTGGGCCTGCCCATGATACATCCGGCATGTTTCCTACTGTGGTTCATGTAATACCAAAGTTGTATAACAGAATTGAAACCCGTGTCTCAATCCTTCTGCTTGGTATTCTACTGTATGAGGGCCCTTTTAACCAGTGCCTTGTTGACGCGATTCAATTTCGCCGTGAGTCAGCGTGCATCTATGCTTCTTCCCAATTCTTTTTGATCCACTAAGTATGCGTATTACCATGATTTGGCGCAGTGGGCAGCGAAAGGTAGAATACTTGCGATGAAATGCCCAGGTGCATCCCAGCAGGGGCCCGGCTCGGAGTTCCCACGAGAAAAAAGTTCTCCAAGTAAACTTGTTAACCAGACTCTAGTTCGACGACATGACGATGAAAATAATGACCGACATTATGAGAGCGCTTGAAACGTGCCATAATGATCTCTCTCCTATCCACCACCTTGTTCAGCGGCCTCCGACGCCTCCACAAGCGCCTATGGGGCAAACAAGTAATCCAGGAAGGTGGCAAGATTTGTGCTCGACCTCACGCTCGTTGGTCTTCCTCCTTATTCGAGAAGAGTATTTACTTGCGTACAGTGCCATTCTTCGTGCGATTGATTAAACTCCTGACACATTTTCTGAAGACGATGTGCAGAAACTTGGCGCTACTTTGAATGAGGTGTGCATATATCGCGGTTAAAATATTGATATTGTCCTCGGTTAACATTGGTGAATCAAACTGCAATAGTTTCAAGGCCCCTGAACCTCCGGGATGGGTACAGGATGAAGGAGGAAGCCCGAGGAAATGCTTCGAGGACTTTAGCTAGAACGAACAAGTGCGAAACGACAATAACAGAATACGGTAATATTGTCTATGTAATTTCCCAACGCCAAATGGATATCCTTTCAATCAGTTACAACACGACGAAAGAGAAGACGAAAATTAATACAAAAGTTCAATCAATCCTTCATCCCGGTCTCGTCGTAGATATATTCGGAATATATCGGCACCCAAACCTTCGCCTCTGCCTTTGCCCTAACTTCCTCGATCCTCAAATCGACAGCCGCGCTCCCCTCTCTCACAGCTTGCTCAGCAACTGCAATGCCCACCTCAAAATTGATCCCCGCAGCGATATCAATATCCGGTAAGATCCCTGCACCATTCTGCGCCTCCCCTTCGCCGACCTCCCCAAGCAACGGTGAGAGTTCCGCGAGCCGGTTGGCACCCGCGACGAGCATGGTGTCGGTGACACACCTCGAGTGTGAAAGGATAGCGCCAAATCCGAGTCCGGGGTATATGAGCGCGTTGTTACACTCCGCAATACTATCCATAAAGGATCAGGTGGATAGATTATAGAACCGAAACGAAACGAAATCGAAACTTACACGAACTCCCTCTCTTTCCCTCCGATATTCACCTTCACCGTCCCAAATGGGCTCCCAGTTGCAACCAAGGCCCGTCCCTCAGTCCAATTCAATATATCTTCTGGCCGCGCTTCACTCAACCTACTGGGATTTGACAGCGGAAGAATGATAGGCCGTTGGTCGGGTTCCAGACCGTCCACCATCGCCCGCACCACTTCCTCCGTAAACGCACCAGCTCGTGTCGACGTACCGATGAGTACCGTAGGATGCACCCGATGTATCACATCCAGAAGGGTAACGATCCCAGAAGGACGTTGGTTCCAACCTTCATCCGTGCGATAAAACTCGCTTCTCAAACGCATGTTCACGTCCGAGCCGCCGTTCCCGTCGATTAACAGACCTTCCTTATCGATCAACCAGAAACACTTGTTGGCTTCCTGTCTGGAAATCCCGTCGGTGGTCACCATCGCGTCCCGAAGCTGGACGGTTATCCCCATTCCAGCGGAACCAGCACCGAAGACAACGAATCGCTGGTCGGACAATCGGGGTTTGTGTTCTGTTGAATGCGATGAAATTCGGATGGCGGCTAGGATACAGGCAAGTGTGACTGCCCCCGTCCCTTGGCTGAAGGAGGTTGAATATGAGTTGACGCTGCGAAGGAAGGAGTAGACGTACATATCATCGTTGAACACTGCATGGGTGTCCCGATACTTTTGTAAAAGCCGATGAGCGTTGTCTATTCCAAAATCCTCGAAATGAAGGAGAGAGTGGGGGAAGTGCTTCCGTATTAGTTGAACGAACCTGTATCGAGGAACTATTAGTCAACGAAAAGAAACATTATGAAAACCCAACTTGTCAACAAATCGGTCGTAAATATCTCCACGAACGCGTCTTTCTCGCCAACCCTAGAGTTCGTTCATTTATTCGCATTATATGGATAGATCAAGTCGACTCACCAAGTACAGAGGATCATTAAGTAGATCCTCGTTATTTGTCCCCACATCGAGGACGACGCTGACCGATCGGTTAGGATCCAGACCTCCTATCAACCTAAAAATAAGTAGGTTAGAGTACCATCCACAATCAATACATGCGCCTCACGAATATATCACGGATTTTGCAGTGGAAATCTGTCCGCAACTTTTAATAGCACCTCGGTGTTGGGAGGAATATACCGCACCCAAATTCCCTGTATTCTCGGTCAACGCGGTAACAAAAAAGAAGAGTAAACGAACGCTTACCCCTACGCCCTGGTCTCCTATTCCTAATATAGCTTCGGCGTCGGTGACCACGAATAGATCGATATCTCGTCCACGTGTTGCCTCGAGGAATAGTTCCTCCATCTTATCTTCATTAGGGAGCGTCAGGAAAAGACCCTCGCTGCGTCTGAATATGTGCGAGTAATTCGCAATCGCATCTGCCTGAAAGGTATCGAGAACGAAGTGTTCTGTGAATACTCACGGGAATTATGTTGAATGTCTCTCACCTCTGTGGGTGTGTAGATAATAGGGACCAATGCCCGCAGATGGCGAGAAAGCAGCGCGTAATACAAAGCCCAATTCTGCTCCTTCAAACTCTGCAAAAACGTATTCTTTGATATATCAGTGGTTCTCGTCTGGATCTGTTCCCATGCGCGATCACATTGCTCCTCGAGAGAATTCACAGCGTA
Organism: Hebeloma cylindrosporum; assembly: GCA_000827355.1. Classification (NCBI taxonomy): domain Eukaryota; kingdom Fungi; phylum Basidiomycota; class Agaricomycetes; order Agaricales; family Hymenogastraceae; genus Hebeloma; species Hebeloma cylindrosporum. The sequence goes on along the minus strand of KN831770.1, from coordinate 1,636,356 downwards.
GGGTAATCGTCCTTCGAGACCGAAAGAAGCTCTCTCCGATCTTGTGAAAGCCGTACCCTTGTTGAACCTAGGTGAGGCAAGAAGCGATTGTCCCCGAAGGGCGATTCGCTGAGGGGAAACAGTCTCCTTGGGCTTGTATTCATGGAAATCCATTCGGGCAGGCTGGCGGAGTACTTGAGTGGTTGGAGGTTTGAGTCAAGTTTGGATGATGCAGGTCTTTAATTAGATAACGCAGAGATAAAGATGTGGCTGTGTCGCTGATATAGGATTTCTCGAGATTTCTTCATCTCTCAGTTACATAGAAATGCCAAGATCGGATCCATAATTTCGGCCGGATACTGGTGTCTGTGGCATAAATTAAATTAAAACGATGATAAATTCCCAAAAGGAAGAGGGGAAGAAGGAAAGGGAGGGGCATCGAAACTCGTTTATATAGAGTAGAACACACATCTTTCACACTGGAGGACCCAAACATCGCGTTCTCGGCAGCTGCAATGTCCGGTAGGGAGGTCTACTGTTCGACTCCGACACCATATTTCCTTGTTCTCGCCTATGTCCGTCGAAGGTGGCATAGCACTGGCCGTACTCGAGTTAAGCGTAATGCCCGAATGTGACACTAATATTACCAACGAGGGTAAGGTCCCGACGCATTTGAGAGCTTTGAGTTACGCACCCCCGAACATCCAATCCCAGAACCAAAATAGAGGGTGAAAACGAGGAGGAGGAAGGGACAGCTGAGGAACAGAAATCGCTTCGAAGACCCGTGCAACTGCGTTTCAAGTCCCAGACGGACGTCAAAATGGATCGTCAGTTCAGGATGACCAACAGGGAAAGGATGGATGAAACATGGAAGATGGCGCTTTGGTTGCAGCTCCATTGAATGACGACAGGTTGGCCTTGGTTCGAAAAACCTTACCAAGTGGAATATGAGGCGTCGTCGTCAGCGGAAACCGTCAGAAATATATATATATATACATAAGCTAAACGTACGATGTCACAGCGGGAAAACGCATGTGAGTGTCGGGAGGAGGAAAGTGGGGGTTATGAGTGAATTGTCTTTCGAGCTTCGGCTATAGTCTGATACCCATTTTTGATCAACGTCGGACTCGTCGCGCGTAACAGCACGATAATATAATGGAAGACTTACGAATCCATCAGGAATAGCAACATTCGCCTTTCCAACTTTTTCCAGAACCTTGTTCCTCGACCCGTTCTATTCCGACACCGTCAGATATCCGCGTTCAATTCAAATCAGTGTCGGATAACCTAATCGCATTACAGGTTAAAGGGTCAGTTAGGTGACCACCATTGATGAACTCACGGGGAACTCACGTTGAAAGGTTTGGCGATGTCGATGGTTTCAATCGTACAGGAACGAACGACGTTGGAGGATGGCGCAAATAACCAGGTGTACAGCTGAACTCGAGAAGGGTTCCACCTATTCTCACACGTTCAGAATAAAATGAAGGATATGATATTGGATAGCAACGAACATAAGTACCTCCAAGCTTGTTAAAATATCCTTTACGACCTTCTTTCCCCTCGTGTTGCAAGGAATCGCCGCCAGTTTGATGTACCTGGCTTCCGATAGAGACCAATCCGGTCCTTATCCCAATAATCCCATTCGACAAATTCTGCAAGGTCAGCACGACGTCAGCCGTCCATCAATCACTGCGCACGGCTACACCTCGGCCTTCAGGCCTCAGGATTAACGGTGAGCTATGATCAGAGCGGAAGCACGGCAGCATGCATGGCCATCGTTGCACCAGCGTGACGGCGGGGGTTGAAGGAGTGGGAACCCTGACGTGAAATGTGGGGTTGGATAGACCGCCACGGAAGAATTTGGGAAGGATCATTGGTGGGTGGTACGTCAACCGAATCCATATAAAAGGAAGATGTGGGTCCTGTTCGTGACGGGAGTTGATTAACATTGATTTTTGGCGAACGATGTCCACGAACCTCGTCTACGCGGTAATTTCACTTCCCCCCAAGGCCTCCCGAGTTTTTTTAAATCCTATCTCTGAATTACAACTCGGATGTAGATGTCATAAAATAATGAATATATGCACCAGTAATTGATTACGGTCGATGGCATACGAGTAATGAGGAACGGTCGATGGTGGTGGGAGAAAGGAAAGAAATCGTGGGAAACATGTTTGATGGCTAAACAAACCTTGCTCTCTTACATGCCACCCACCCGGTTCCCTACGGCTACGTCCAACGTCCAACGTTCAATACGTTCAATCTTCAACGCTTCAACGTTCAGTACGTTCAATCTTCAACGTTCAATACGTTCAATCTTCAACGTTTCGACATTCAAATGTTCAACGTTCAACGTTCAACGCCAATGTGATCAACACGATCCACGGGAAATCGAGGAACGACTCGTCCTCTGCGGATTCCAACAAAACATCTGCAGGATTCTCAGATTGAGTGGATTCCTCCTTTTTTTTCCTTCCTCGTGAAGTCGCACATTTTCCAGTCTCGCACTCGAAATCAGTTCATCTTCCATGCATATCTCCTTCTCTCAATCGCTGTGATTCGGCCGTCTCTTCTGAAGATAGCGTTCTCGTTTTAACAGTCGGATGATCCCTGTGGGGACACAATGGGAAGAACTGTGCTCGAATTTCAATGAGCGGATTCCGGACGTTGTTGCTCTCCTCGTGGGCGGCCTTTCCCTTATTGTTTGGATTCCGAAGCTTTATCACAAAGGGACTGACTCCCTCGCCGAAGGCTTGAAACCGCATCGCTATGTCGTAGCTCAACTCGTCGTATGCCTTCGGTCTGATTTTCGTATATCGTGTAATACGGAACGGGCAGTATACGATGGACTCCGGGTCATCTACTGGCACAGTGATGCGCAATCTGGCCTAGGGGAGTATGGAAGTGTCTGTCTCATCGCTCGGCTCGGTCAACACGGGATGTTGTGGAAGTATTGAAGGGCAGCGGGGATGGAGATGGTGGCAATTGCATCCATACTCCTTCAACTTGTGGATAGTTCATGGAGACTCAATGACGCTACGGACGTATCGTTCTTCGAGGTCACGATTGTCCTTTTCTTTCCCTTTGTCTTTTGTGGCAGCACACAGTTCATCCCTTCCTCATGGCGCTGCCTAAGTACCATCCACTGTATTCGGCCCAGCCTCTTTTCGCGGCTAGAATCCGTTTCAACGGCTGTAATGTAAGTTCGCCAAAATGGGAGAACTGTGTGCAAAGTTCAGTCTCAACTTGGAATCCGGGGGTAGACATTGTAGGTAGGTCGCCACACACACTGGTTCTGGATGATCCATTTGTGACGATCCGCAAGCGGCGGTTCTGACGAGCGTCCTCATCTTCTCATCCAAACTTGGTTCGTGTTCACCTTTTTTTTGAGTCCCATTATGCCATATCCTGCGTCCGGGCGGTGATAAATTCGGGTACGATCCATTTTGTCTTCCTTCATATACAACTGTTGTGATGTTTGCCACTTCTCTGACTCCACCTACTTCCAACTTGTGTTTCCCTCTTTCGCGTTTGGGGGATTGAGAATTATCATCGTTCTCTTATGTAACAACGGTGTCTTCCGCGTCTCCTCCCAGAGTTAACTCCCACATGAAAGGCTGCTAATTTCCCGCTTGTCATGTTTTACACCACACATTACGCGCGGTGTTTTACACAGTACGTATTGTTCAGGATGTTGTTAAGTACCTATTAGATTAGATCAGTACCACACGATATGTAGATAGCCGTTTCCGATGTCGTCCGCAATAACAGTCGCTTCTTGCCTACCTGGCTTCTGCTTGAGTGTTCTGCCCTCTCGATGATTTACTTATAGTAAAACGGCTTCGATGGGGTGGTTCATAGAAAAGATCACTTCGATAACGAGATGGTAATCGTTCAGGGCGAGGTTACGGCTGCCACAAAACAGAGGGGTGCCTCCGAAAGGAATTTTTTCGGAAGTTTCATTCGGTGCTCACCTCTTGACAATTTTTGACACCATGAATAATGAGGAACATGGCTTCGGTCACAAACCATATATACCCGTTTCCCAAGGAAATCACAACTTAATACAAGTGGTACGTACAAAAGAAAGCAGCAAGAAAAGCGATGCAAATTCCTCCGCGCATAGGAACATATACAGATTGTAATTATTTCATGGGCAGCTTCCATCGGGGATGTGCCAAACTCCCCATGGCCCCTGCCCCTAATACCAGTGTAAGCGAGGCATTGGTTACTTCGCCTTGAGTACTCACAAAATCTGCACAGGAAGTCGGACCGTTGTAATGAATACCGTGGACGTCTCGCGGAGTCGTGCTGCACATGACTGGCCAAAGCTCGTAGTGTTCCAGATTTTCCAGTCTCGAGTGGTAGAGCTATCTCAAGGGTCGAGGAATTTCCATGACTTTGAATTACGATGTGGGCTCACCCGTATTCCAGATGAATAACAACCCTAATAGATCATCGATCCTCTGTAAGGGTTCCGTATCGTGTGAGAACGAAACAGGGGACTTATGGTCAGGAGGAACGCGATATGGACACCCAGACGAAGTGCGCCAGACCACGGCGCGCGCATCAATATCGCTAAGCGCGCCCTTGGCAACTTGGCGCAGGCACCACCCTCGACATAATCACATATCACGCCGCCGCTCCCTTTCCTAATGCGACACACAAAGAGCTTCATCGACGATCTATCACACGAAGCATTTCTCAATATTACACCGGCAATTATCCAAGAAACCTAGAATGGAATCCCCGACGCCCCTCGTCCTTTCACCTTTTCACAATTCACGTATCACATCGCAGATCTCTCCTTTCCGGTATATGCAGAATGACTCACAGTATGTTTTCTTATTTTATCTCCCTCATCGAGATCTAGCTCTACAGTATAAATACCAGTGTAACTTAGTAGATTTCCTCAGTTGAATACACCCCCATTCACCTCACCAAGCAAAGAGAACACAGAAACAGGCTTTAATTGGGTCAAACGGACCCTTTCTCGCCAATTGATCGTTACTTGTGATTGCAATCAAAGCGTCTATTGCATCACTTCTTCATTAATCTACCAACGTACCTTTAGGACCCTTGAGATTAGCGGAGCTAATCTCGTGTCTTATCACACCGTTATCTTATCTAAGATAACATTTGTCGAACTCGGAAGACTTTCCCGTCTTTCAACTGGAGCCCACCGCGAGGGGTTCTAAAGGAAATCTATTAATCCATCACGGATTCACCAACGTCTGGTAACCCAGACACTCCGGATCAAATATCCTACGATCCCCGTATCTCCGGAAACTGGACTTTCACTGGGAACCTTCCATTTGGTCCACTTCCGTACCCTAAATCTCATTACCCAAACCCAAGTGCTACACAGGAGCCTTCAGAATCTGAAGTACCAACATCAGAGTCAGAACCCGAAGAAACACAAACTCCCGTATTAATTCCAGCAAAGTGGAACGACACGAGCATGGCTACACCAACAAAGACAATGCCGGGTCGGCATGATCGCGCCGCGCCAAAGTTCGACGGCAAGCCGACTTCCCTGGAAGCGTTCCTTGATGACATCAATCAACTCGGAACGGCATGCTCGCTTACCGATGAAGACAAAATTAAATGGACAGTACGCTACGCACCAGCAGACGAAAGCGAGCTCTGGAAAATGCAGGCAAGCTATACAGCCGGAAACTGGGAGGAATTCCAGAAGGAAATATATGCCTTATATCCCGGAAGCACCGGAGATCGCATATATTCAGTCGCGAATCTCGAAGCTCTAACCGAAAAACAAGCAACCTTAGCAATGGAATCCTCGGAACAATTCGGGGAATATTACCGTGCCTTCTGCAAAATCGCGTTCTTCTTAAAGAAAAAGGACCGGCTCTCCGATCGGGAAATTAGCGCGCAATTCATCTTAGGATTCATCTACTCATTCAGAGTTAAAGTCCGAGCTCAATTAAAAGCTCAAAATCCAACACATCACACGGATGACCCCTACACTCTTAAGGAGATCTCAGACGCAGCTCTTTTCCTTTTATCTTGCAATCATAGCTTCGCCGTTCCAGCGGAAGCGGAAACTCCAACAGTCAAACGAGAAATGTTCGATGCTTCTAATTTTGGCTTCAAAAACTCGAACATCTCAATGGAGGCACTCGCACAAGAACTCATAAAGCATATGAACTTGTTACCTACCCTTGCTCCAGCCCGACAAACAGGATCGCAAAATTATCGTCACAAAGATAATAATTGCTGCAACTTTTGCTCGGACCCTGAGCATTACATATACAACTGTCCTCACGCGGCAGAATACCTCAGTCAAGGAAAATGCAAACGCAATACCGAAGGATTTATGGTCTTACCTAACGGAGATAGAATCAATGCACGAGTCACCCCAGGAAAGAATCTCAAGGAACGCATCGACAACTGGCATGCTACATTAAATAAGAAAGTCAACACAGTGTCATCCAACTTCGTAGAAGCCGCGCACCTTCCAGATCAGACGAAATATACCTGGATTGAGCCAGATTCCGAAGAAGACAACGAGCCGCGCCTTACCGAACGCCAAGTTGAAGAAATCGGTGTCCTCGAATCCCTTATCGCATCCACCCAAAAGAAAGTGGACGAAGCCAAGAAAAGGATTGCAAAATCTGGTCCTACCACAAGGTCCAGTGCTCGGCAAGAAGCATTAGCGCCGAAGCCACCAACTCCGATGCCTCGAGTTAACAAAGAAATTACGGACACACATCCAAGCGGAGCTACAGCGCCACAGTACCGTTACCACACACCGATCGAGGACGCTATGGCTATTCCAAAAATAGGAAAACAAATTATGGAGGTATCAATCACACTTCCTATCAAAGATCTCCTCTCGATCTCGCCAGAAGTACGCCGATATATCAAGGAACAAATCATAACAAAAAGAGTAACCACCGCCAGCGCTAACGCCTTTAATTCGGATACTGTGGAATGTTTTATGGCCGCTCTTCCCGAACGATCCGACGACATAATTGTCGCAGATCATTCTGTTGAACTACGGGTGCTGGATCTCATCCTGAATGATAGAGTCCAAGTCGAAGCAATCCTCGACGAAGGGTCCCAAATTGTCGGGTTACGCAAAGACATATGGGAAAAGCTCGGGCTTCCCGTCCGTTCCGACCATAAGATGAATATGGTGTCAGCAAACGCGTCCACAAATCAGACAATCGGGCTTATTCACGACCTCAAAGTTACCATAGGCGCCTACAACTTCTACCTTCAAGTACAAGTTGTCGAGAACGCTTCATATGAAATGCTTCTAGGACGACCATTCCTCACTCTCACGGAAGCCAATACACAACATTGGGCAAACGGCGACTCACACATTACGCTTCAAGACCCAAACTCTAAAGCTATCATTACCCTTCCGACCAAAGCCCGAGGAAATGGTAAAGTCAACAAACAAACCGCCTATGTGGGTTTTTAGGAATCGATGAATCGGATACGCGAGGAGATTCCAACAACAGTAGCCGAGATAAATGTATTACCACAATTTCACAATTAAACCAACATTCTACCTATTACACGCGAGAACCACCAACAAACCAAGACGAAGCCGACATCAGGAACGAAATCGATAGCAACGGAACCGAAACAAATGAACCAAGGAGAACAATCGAAAGCTTAGCATATAAGAAAGTGGCAAACCGAACGAGGCCAGTGGCGACAACCTTACCCGAAGAATTCAGGATAGTACGAAGGATTCCGAGTGATCCTCTCGCCGATCTCCCAGTGCTTCCTACATCCCCGCCAGAGTTCGAACCAGGCGATCGGTACACGAGAGAACGGAAGGAAGCGATGCATGTCAACAAAGACGGATTCCTCTGGCCTGAGGAAGAAAAACTTGTCCATTACTTGATTAAAATCCACGAGAAAGGCTTCGCATGGAACGAAGGAGAGAAGGGAAAGTTTTCTGATGAATACTTCGACCCCGTGGTGATTCCAACAGTAGAACACGTACCATGGGTTCTACGGAATATTCCCATTCCTCCAGGAATCTACGACGAGGTGGTCAAAGTCCTCAAACACAAGATAAATTCTGGGGTACTCGAGCCCTCAAATTCCTCATATCGATCCCGCTGGTTTTGTGTCTTGAAAAAGGATGGAAAATCTCTACGCCTTGTCCACGATCTCCAGCCATTAAATGCAGTTACAATCAGAGATAGCGCCCAAATTCCGATGGTGGAACAATACGCCGAGTCATTCGGAGGCCGAGCGTGTTACGCTATGTTTGACTTATTCGTCGGATTCGATCAACGGGCGCTAGCGACGAAATCCAGGGACCTCACCACTTTTCAATCACCCTTGGGAACGTTCAGGATGACTTCAATTCCTATGGGATACACGAATTCAGTTCAAATACAGCAAGGGGACATAACATTCATATTACAGGAAGAAATTCCACATGTCACAGTTCCCTTTATCGACGATATTCCCGTAAAAGGACCGGCCTCGAGATACATGGATGAACAAGGGCTTTACGAGACGATTCCGGAAAATCAAGGAATTAGGAAATTCATCTGGGAACATATACAGAACGTCAACCGAGTCATTCAACGAATTAAACACGCAGGAGGTACATTTTCAGGACATAAATCCTTTATTTGTGTCGAGTCTACAATTATTGTGGGCCATCGGTGCACCATGGAGGGGAGAATTCCGGATGAATCACGCGTCCAGAAGATCTTAGACTGGCCAGTCTGCCGAAGCCTGACGGAAGTTCGAGGATTTCTTGGAACGCTCGGAACCCTACGTGTTTTTATCAAAAATTTCGCTATGCATACACGACCACTAGTCCAGCTCACCAGGAAGAATGTAGACTTCGAATTTGGAGAAGAGCATATCCTCGCCATGGAAAAGCTGAAACAATTTACCAAAGAATGTCCAGCCATACGCGCACTCGACTACCACTCGGAAAATGAGGTCATTTTATCTGTTGATTCTTCATGGATGGCCGTCAGATTCATATTATTTCAACTTGGAAACGATGGGAAACGATACCCCTCAAGATTTGGATCAATTACGTGGAACGAGAGAGAACAAAAATACTCACAAGCGAAAATCGAGCTCTACGGATTGTTTCGGGCGCTTAAAGCGGTCAAACTCTTTATTATCGGCGTAAAGAATCTTACCGTCGAGGTGGATGCCAAATATATCAAAGGAATGATTAACAATCCCGATATCCAGCCAAGCGCAACGATTAATCGATGGATTGCGGGTATACTCCTCTTCAACTTCAAACTGAAGCACGTACCCGGAAAAGATCATGCTTCTGCGGATGGGTTATCTAGGAGACCCCACGCACCCGAGGACCCAATCGAAGACGACGACCATGAAGACTGGATTGACAAATCATATGCATTCGGTGTTGAAGTGATGAACTGACAATATCTATGGAAGGATCGACAAGTTCTCGCAACGACAGACTGGCATACTCAGACACCGATCAAAATACACAAAAAATCAAAACATATTGGCCGAGCACAGTAATTGCATCCCTGGTCGACGATGAATTAAAAATTCCCCGCACAGATCGAGCCATGGCGAAAGACGAAGAGATTCTCCGAGTCCAGGAATTCCTAGAAGATCCCCACCAAATTCAGCACCCAAACGACAATGAATTCAAGAAGTTCGTACGATCAGCGACTAAGTTCTTCGTGAACAAAAGACAGCTTTGGAGGAAGGATAGGCACGGAAGACATAAACTGGTCATACCGAACAACCGGCGCCTAGGCCTCATTCGACAAGCGCACGATGAGCTAGGACATAAAGGAATATTTACCGTTCGAAATAGGCTTCTCGAGCGATTTTGGTGGCCAAACCTGGACGAAGATGTCAAATGGTACATTCAGACATGTCATGAGTGCCAAATACGCCTCGTAAACAAGATAATCATACCGCCTACCGTCCCGATTCCTGGGGGACTATTCCGAAAGGTTTACGTCGACACAATGCTGATGCCCAAAGCAAAAGGGTTCAGATACATTATCCACGCCCGATGTTCTCTCACCTCGTACCCTGAGTGGAAAATGGTTCGTCAAGAGAACTATTCAACGATAGCCGCCTTCCTCTATGAGCTTGTGTGTCGATGGGGAGCTATTGAGGTCATTGTAACAGACAACGCACCACAATATCTTCAGGCAGCAGAACAATTAGCTGAAAAATACCACATCAGACATATCAAGATCTCACCATACAACTCTCGAGCTCAAGGGCCAATTGAACGACGCCATTATGACGTACGGGAGGCTATCATGAAAGCCGCAGAAGGCGACGAATCCAAATGGCCAGATGTTGCGCCAGCCGTCTTCTGGGCGGAGCGCGTTACAATCCAGAAATCAACGGGATACTCACCTTATTATCTAGCCCATGGTGTCGAACCCCTCCTTCCATTTGACTTGGCTGAAGGAACTTATTTAGCGCCCGATATCGATGGGGTCCTCTCCACAGAAGAGTTAATCGCATTACGAGCGAAAATGTTGATGAAGCGCCCGCAAGATCTCGTAAGAGTCAGAGAAAAGGTTCTAAAAGCACGGTGGGAGTCGGTGAAACAACTCGTAAAGGATCTGGGACACAGAATAAAGGAATTCGACTTTCAGCCGGGAAACTTGGTGTTAGTTCGAAACTCCCGATTCGACAAAGGGCTCACCAACAAAACTAAACCTCGATTCCTTGGGCCCATGGTAGTCATTCGCAAAACCAAAGGAGGATCTTACATCCTCGGGGAACTTGACGGCGCCCTTTCGAAGCTTCGATTTGCCGCATTTAGGTTAATTCCTTACCTTCCTCGCGACATTCGATCCGTTCCGGTCACCAAGCTTGCAGACATTCCTCAAGAAGAGCTCGAAGAACTCACGCATGACAGTGGAAACACTCTGGACGTGGAACTCGACGCAGGAGATGATAATTAATTCAACAAACACAATCAGCAAATGTACTAGTATCCGACCAACAAGCAACCGAAGAAATTGAACGAAAAGAAGAAGAAGAATTAATTATCTCTCCAACATGCATAACCTTTCCAATTAAATTCCTATGCTTCTGGTGATTGAGGATTGTATAGTGGCGATAGAGGATACTCAAGGTCGGGCATCGAATCGTAGCTGGAGTCGGAACTTCCGCCGAAGGAACGACCGTTGTCGCTCAACACGATGGGATTGGCGCGGTGCCCGAGGGGATGGATAAGAGGACACATGAACACGGCGAACCACTGATCATAGTGCGAGACTCGTTGATCGGCTGTCAAGAGCGCCCGAAGTAAGTCCGCGGCATCGAGAATGTCGTCCTGGCTGGCATGGCGTATTCCAAGTACTATAGCCTCCTCGATGGCGATAATATTGTCGCCCGGAAAAGTGACCGACCGACCCACTGCCTGAACCGCATGCATCGTCGCAACAAGGTCTCGCTATCAAAACAACAATCAATCGCCTGGAAAACAACATTTCTATAAATATACGCTTACCAAATATTCTCGGAAGATCTGGAAATCATCGGTCGAGAAGCGCCCATTGGATCCAAGCATGGCCATGGTGATCCACATCAAGAGGACGCGTAATTCGTGATACGAACGAGTAACGGCTTGCTGGATACGAGCGCCGACAACTTCGTCACAGGAGAAGAAGTACATTGGAGTAGGAAGTGGTAGATGGATTGCAAAGGCGTTGGTTGCTGAGGAAAGTATTGACTGGGAAGTCAATATTTATAGTGGGAAGGAGGTGTAAGGGTTCCGTATCGTGTGAGAACGAAACAGGGGACTTATGGTCAGGAGGAACGCGATATGGACACCCAGACGAAGTGCGCCAGACCACGGCGCGCGCATCAATATCGCTAAGCGCGCCCTTGGCAACTTGGCGCAGGCACCACCCTCGACATAATCACATATCACGCCGCCGCTCCCTTTCCTAATGCGACACACAAAGAGCTTCATCGACGATCTATCACACGAAGCATTTCTCAATATTACACCGGCAATTATCCAAGAAACCTAGAATGGAATCCCCGACGCCCCTCGTCCTTTCACCTTTTCACAATTCACGTATCACATCGCAGATCTCTCCTTTCCGGTATATGCAGAATTTTTTTTTTTTTTTTTTTTTGTAAGGGTTCCGTATCGTGTGAGAACGAAACAGGGGACTTATGGTCAGGAGGAACGCGATATGGACACCCAGACGAAGTGCGCCAGACCACGGCGCGCGCATCAATATCGCTAAGCGCGCCCTTGGCAACTTGGCGCAGGCACCACCCTCGACATAATCACATATCACGCCGCCGCTCCCTTTCCTAATGCGACACACAAAGAGCTTCATCGACGATCTATCACACGAAGCATTTCTCAATATTACACCGGCAATTATCCAAGAAACCTAGAATGGAATCCCCGACGCCCCTCGTCCTTTCACCTTTTCACAATTCACGTATCACATCGCAGATCTCTCCTTTCCGGTATATGCAGAATGACTCACAGTATGTTTTCTTATTTTATCTCCCTCATCGAGATCTAGCTCTACAGTATAAATACCAGTGTAACTTAGTAGATTTCCTCAGTTGAATACACCCCCATTCACCTCACCAAGCAAAGAGAACACAGAAACAGGCTTTAATTGGGTCAAACGGACCCTTTCTCGCCAATTGATCGTTACTTGTGATTGCAATCAAAGCGTCTATTGCATCACTTCTTCATTAATCTACCAACGTACCTTTAGGACCCTTGAGATTAGCGGAGCTAATCTCGTGTCTTATCACACCGTTATCTTATCTAAGATAACATTTGTCGAACTCGGAAGACTTTCCCGTCTTTCACCTCATCCATACGTTTTATGAAGATTACACTAAGCGGGAGACTTTACCTTGTCGTCAAACCAGCGCCACCAGGTGACGCAACCCGGTTCCGCAAAGTCCACATCCCAATGCCCAGTAACTCTGCCGCAGACTCCCTACACACCAGGGTTGGTCAATGGATTCAAGATTACTGAGTTTATCGACTTACTTGGTCTTCGCAGCGAGAGGGAAGCAGGTCTCTTCCGTGGATGTTTACCGGCTTTTTACGACATTCCTCCAAGGCGTCGAACCCAAGTGGAACGTTCGCCAGCACCGCAGTATACTCCCGCGTCGCATACCTCGAGCACCGCGCAGCCGCCAGCCCCTCCCAGGAAATGCCCTCACGCTTCTTGATTTCATCCTCACGTCTCTGCCTCTCTTGTTCTTCGTGCCGGGCTCGCCGCTCTTCCCAAACAGCTTCGTCGCGGTTCATCTGTATCCGTAGCGCCTGATGTTTCTCCAGCTTGCGTGCCCATGCCTGTTCTACTGCCTCATAATATGTGGAGTGGAATAAAGAATTGAGAGTATATCCAAGGCACACGAAAAGGATGGCCAATATGGCGAGGAGATGACGGTTCGTTTTTGGAGACCTGTCCACTAGTAACCCCGATTCCAATCCGGCGTCATAATATCTGCCTAACAAGGGATCGCGCTCGCCTTGCTGATAGGATCCGCCGGCGTGCTGAGAACTACGTCCTCGTGTGTGATATGGTTGATCCTGGAGAAGTCCTACGGCGTTGTACCGCGATGGAGGTCTGTAGTCGGTTCGGATTCAACGTGTTACGCCAATTCATATAAAATGAAGTTGAGTCCCTACCCATCCGACCCATCCATCGCTGACTTTGGTGGCATGGAGATCGTGAAGCTTGTCGAAGCAGAACACAAACGTAAGGGCGTGGGAAGTCTGCCAAGATCCTCAACATGTTGATAAGAACAGCGCTTCGGCGAACGGACCGGCCAATTGAAATAGACGCGCACATTCCGTCCCCGCTAAAATGTAAAGTGTCTCCACAATTTTCGGGAGCGAATAGTCCCAAGTTTTACTACCATATATTCTCGGTAGGTTTAATTATTGCCTATGGACATATACGTCCACGCAGCCATGGAAGCGAGGTTCGACCATTTCAAAAGCCGTAAAGGGCTCAAGTTTGGCCGTCATAAGGTTCCCTGATGATGACGAACTAGTTTCTTGTATCTTCTACCAAGATCCTCGGTTGCATCTCAGATCACGCGCCGACGATCATTCTAGTGAATCGGGTCAGGGAAAGTGGCTTCTCTCCGGTGAGCACAATATCGAATTACTTACATTTATCTGTGAGCCAGCGCCCATCACATTTTATGTAGGTGCCTTCAACACCGGTGTACAGCCGTGTGGGACTCCCATAACTGCCGAAGTTGTCCGTGGTGGTGATGTGGACATGAATGTGAGGTGGAGAGATGCACAAGGACGTGTTGTGACTAGCACCTGGTCCAAATCATCGGGTTGGGATATGCCAAGCGGAGGAAGCTTAGCGCTCGATGGGAGAGATTGAGTCGCAATTGAGAAACGTGGTTCAGCTTGGATGTAGATTGGTACTTTCGGTTTGCTCTCATCTGTTTGATAGCTTGTAATTGTATCCCTCGACCTCATTATGATACAAAATCAAGGATACATGTGATCCATGAATGCGCCGAATGAGAACGTTGAGGAGATGACTAAGACAGGTTTATCACCCTCAGTTTGAAATGGGATTTATGGATGATAACTGCTGCTTTAGAGCTGCTGAAGCGTATGACATGCAAAAATCGCCTTACCCAATTCAGTGTTCCAGCGCGGATCACTCAAAGGGGCCTCCTCATCATCCCTTTCCCATAACCCTAGGTCCGTTAGGGCCTGCACAATGACTCCTTGGGGGTAGTCGACATGAATATCGCCATGTAGCATATGAAACCGAAGACAGTGTTTAAAATGTTCGCGCAAGAAGTAATCGTCAGCGCCGAAAAGCTGAACTTTGGTGCCGCGACGGCGAACATAAGCTTGTGAGGTCGAGCCCGTCAGTAAGTATTGCGCGGGCCCAATGTCACGGAATATTACAGTCGATAATCGTCCTAGAGTAATGATTATATGTCAGGGTCGAGGTTAGAAAAGGGGTGAAGTGGAACAGACATCCACGTCGATACCAAAGGCATTGTCGTGAGATGCGGCAATTAGATCTTTTCTCACGAGCATCGCATTGGAAGGATTGCTTATAGCCGAATGTTGTCCGTAATGCTGGTCATCGGTCAGCTGAAAGAAAAAAGGAGATACGACCAGAAGGATAACAAAGACCAGAACCTTGACCTGCACCCGTTGCGCCCACGCCGGAGGAAAAATCCATGACACACTGATTTCCGTGACGTTGGAGGAAGATCCAGTTATCAAGCACCGCCCGCGATCTCGCGTCGTAACAAACTGCTCTAATGAACTCGACATCTGATACAAAGGGTGGGTCATAGATTTGTTAGTCGACATACAAATATTCACGAGTGACAACTAAGGCATACCCACGGTAGAAATTTTTCCATGTGGTCCAGTTGTTCTGGTTTCTCGGCTACCGCCTTCAACGGTTACTCCATGCCAAACCTCCTCGAAGGGTCTGATGTATCGCTCTGCAGCTGATTGCAGTGGTTGGTACCAAAGTCGGATTAGATCGATAAATGAGGGCCTACAGGTTACGTTCCAAACGTAATCTCCAGGAGCTAGAGGAGCCATCGAGTCGGCCGGTATGTTTGGCCCTGGGGCCTGCCGGCACTCTCCCGTATTGTAGAACTGCATAAGTTCTCTGCATAGTAACGGGCTGTAGTCCGAAGTGGAGGACCTCCGGATCCACAATCCGGGGCCATCGATGTAATTTAGCACTGGTGACTGGGGTGACTCGTTGGTTAAGTCATGAAAGGACGTCAGCGCGCGCGCTACACATGAAACAAGTGCCCGCTCATCACCCCGGAGATGGGCTTCAGGATGAAAAGGGAAAAAGAAGGTATCTCGTTGCAGCCTGCGAGATTTCTTTGAAAGGAGGTGGACTGTGCCTGGGGGAGAATAGAAAGAAGTCATCGCATCGATCCTGATGTTGTGGGATGGATCTAAGTAAGAGGGGAGTAGCACACGTGGTGATGTCGGCGTTGAAAATCCTACCTGGGTCGCATTTACCCCCGACGCTACCAAAATTCTACCCAGATTGGCACAGTGCGTCGATTTTCCGAAGGATATCTTATTGACCTGCGCCTGTTCATCGAATCTAGTAGGAGAGATTATATATGCATGGTAGATATAAATCAAAACATTGCCGAATCCGGACGCGAGGCTTTGATGGAATCATTACCTTTGTAGGGTTACACTCCCCTTTCCAGTTTCAACGTTGCAGCTTGACACTCTGCCAAGTTTAACTATCAGTTCGTTCGTTTCCCTCTGTGTTCTAAGCTCCTCAGCCTGATAAACTAATTGATATCTTTCAGTAAGAGAATGGGGATTTCGAACATCGAACAGCGCAAATTCACCTTTTGCCCAACGCTCGCGGGCTACAACGTGAAGTACCTCACCACCCAATGCCCCCAGTGTACTCGCTTCTTCGCCGCTTGCTGTCCGCATCAATCGTTTGGTGCAGAACGCGCTCTTCCCGACCAAAAGACTTGCCACCACTTCCAACTTGTCTTCATCGACGGCGCGTGTTCCGACAACGGTCAGGCCGGTGCTAAAGCCGGACTGGGTATAACCATCGGCGACGGCGAGGAATATCGCTGGAGTATCGCTGTAGACGATATGGTAGACCCACATGGTCCAAGGACTAACCAACGTGCTGAAATATTGGCGGCGATAGCAGGTTTGCAGCAACTGGAGGAAGTGAATCGTCTTCATGCGATCTACGAAGCGTTGGGAAAGGGAGATTCCCACCATATGGCAGCGAGGGCAAGGCGTCACACGGACGAGCCGCGTGCTACTTACATCGTTGTGGCTGATTCTGAGTACGTTGTGAAAGGAATCACGGAATGGTTTCCTACTTGGCGTGTACGTCTTTCATGACTTCCTCTTGCTCCGCAGATCGCTCATGAATGTATTTTTTTGGTTTTCGTTTACAGAGAAGGGACTGGCGTACGGCGGCTGGGAAACGACCTACGAACCTAGACTTATTTCTGAAGCTGGACGAAGTTACCACGAGCTTGGAGAAGGAGGGCGTTGCGGTTGGCTTTTGGTATATTCCAAGGGCGTATAACCATAAGGCTGACCGGTTGGCGAAGCATGCAACTTGCGTCTAACCGTGTTTTGACCAGCTACTTATCTCTCGAGAGGACCAATAATTTGTTTTATCCATTTAAACTTATATCCCTACATTTGGCCAACGCCAGGCACTTTCCTAGATGAGGGTCGTAGAAAATGTTAGACGATGGTCGCTTCAAAGTGTTTGGCGCTGTAGCCGTCACGGTATGAAATTTTCATTATTAAATTGATGCACGTATTGACATACCTTGTCCTATAACCTACATTATCTTCGACTCCACCACCACCTAAATGATGCATTCCATCGAGCTCGACCTCTGCGAATCCATTGCAAAATCCACTACCTATAAACGATACTGGGGCCCTAAGAGAATGCCATAACCTCAACACGAACCTAATTCATCATACCTTGGGCGATCTGTTTTTTTCCGGAATTCCCCAGCCGCGTTCAGTTCAAGGACGCCGGCGATTTTTTTGAGGAGAAGTACGATTCCTCGATGGGTTTATTCGACACGGTAGTAACGTACCGCGTTTCTTCGTTGCTGGTGGGTCGATAAGTGCCTCGGGATGCTGGGGAACGGAGCTGAATGATGGAGATGAGTACGTTGTATGCTCAGACCCACTGATAAGATTAGATGCTGTCACCAGTGGCTGTGAAGTGCCTGTCACTGTCATCGCCAGCGAGTCGCGTCAGTGTCCAGACGTCCACACTTGATCCACACAATCCAACCTTGACTCAAGATCTGCATCAGTACGGTCCCATTCATACCGCACGGCGCTGCCTAACATGTTTCTGGCATCTCACCGACATCTCACCCAACGGCATATTGACCTCCTCCACCGTTCCCACATATAGACTCGACGTGGGTTGCGTTTTTTGCAATGTGGATTCGAGGAAGTGGGAGGAAATTTTGCACCTTCGGGAAGGAATCCCTCCAAGTTCGAATTAAACAATGACGGGATTGATGGTGTTTGTGCTTCATGTTCGAACGTCGGTGGTTCAGAAGGCTGAGCGCGGTGATGATAACCATGGTGCGGGGTTCTCCATGTTATTCACTTCCTAATCTCATACCGAACGGCTGGACTCTAGGCTCTAGCTTCCCTACCGAGGGACGGATTATTCGGAATCAATGGCGCTGTAACACTGGACTGAACCACCTTCTTGACCTGCGGTTTTTATGGTTATTTTCCGGTTCTCGTTTCACGAATCCAGGAAGGTTTCATCCAAACAGTTCATCCCTACCCGGATCTTTGGCTTCGTTATCTTTAGACAGGTTGGATGCCATATCAGTGCCATTCTATACACTGTGTTTTCGACGACATTCGATACACTCCACACTTTCAACGAGCGCTCGGGGTGTTTTATGCTGGTCAATGTGTTCTCTTTTTCGCAGTGTTCTCTGCTATACTCTCGAAAGAAATCCGGAGCACCCGCGCCATCTTTGCGTTCTCCATTTCGTTTGCCTTCCTCCCTCCAGTTTGCTACTGCGGCTCAGGAACTGCCCACAGTAATTAACCCTTTCGATGTCTGTCTATACCTGGTAGTGGATCCATAAATTATGATCGATCCATCGTCTGGGAAGGGCAGTCAATGTCGCCGACAATTTTATTTATTTATTCTATGACACCGATTAATTTACACGGTCTCGGGCGCCTGAAATTCTTGGATTCAGGGGAGTTCTACAGTCTCTCGAGAGGATATTGTCTGACTGAGGAAGAATATCACAATGATGCATGTTGCCATAGTTCGACTCGACATGGCCTTTGGCGCCAACAAGTACTCCAAACAGATATTACCGATCTTCAAGCGGTACTGACCCCCACCCACGCTGGAGTCATTTCTAGGGACAGGAACTTCCTACTTATATCACTGAATTTAATTTACGTTGTTCGTTTTTTACGTTGGGGGATTTAATACATATATAATTTTGTACAGCTCCATAAATATAAAATTACACGCTGCTTCAATACCCTTTTTAATTTCTATTGAACCTTTAAGCAAGAGAATGGTCTCCTCCGACTATGGGCTTGATTTTCTCCTCTGTTCTACCCAAGGTGGCCGATGCAGAATTGGCCTCATCAGAAATCCTTGAAGCAAATTTGATGGGACGCGGTGGACCCGCAGCCCCAGCGTTCCCATTGAAAGTGATCCGTGTCGCGTCTTGCTCCTCATTTCTCAATCTCGCCTCACGGATGTTGATAAGATTGAATGCGATCCCGACAGCCTGTATCTCCTGGAAAGCATCAAATGGTCAGCATTTCATTGGAATCTGCATATTTAAGCAAAACAGGAGAGAAAACTCACGGCGCCGGAGGTAATGTATATAGCGTTACTATGCGCAACTCGAGAGAAGAAGAGCGTGAGCGATACCAGGGTGTATCCAAATCCAGAATCAATAACGATGCGGATGACGGAATTGAATCGAGTCATTTTCGCGGGTTTCCCGTTGCTTCCCGCCCCATAACTTGGAGTGCCATCTTGGGCATTCCATAATCGGTAGACAATCATGCCTAGAACAGAGTTTATGTTAGTCTCGACTCCCAACCTCGAAAGGGTCAGCCCCTACTTGTTGAGTATAGATTCATCGCTACAACCAACCCCCAAAATACGCAGGCAACGGCATTGAGCGGAGGGCTGGTGAGCGGCAGGTGTGTTACCCATTCGAACCAACACGTCCACAAAGCGATGCCAAAATCTGCCAACCACAGTCCGAGCGGGAAGAGGATCGCTACCCACTTCTTACCCCAAACGTGAAAACATCGGTAAATCTGATCGTGCGATGTGATTAACTAGCAATCATCCCCATGGTTTGAAATAACTGACCATCACCGCTCCTCCTATCATAGTTTGAAGGTAAACCGTGGAGAGCTGGAGCGCTCGAAGATGAGCGCGAACATGAAGGTTTTAAATTGCACTCACTTTCATGGTGTCGACCCAAGAGACTGGGGGCTTATGGAGTGCGAATTGCCGTATGAAACGTAGCATTCCCAGTGATATGTTGACTGTGTCGTTGATGAATAAGGCGAGTGTAACGGCCACGAGACCCCAACTTATGTCGGAGTACGCTTTCCATCCGAACCTGGACCTGGTGAGGACGTAGAGGCACCAGACGAACGTATAGAGATAGAGGCCATAAAGCACCGACGTAATGAAGTAGCCCGCTATCTGTGCAGTAACGATATTGAGATGGTCAGGCATTTCGGGGAAGGCAAGGCGTCTGAGAGAGTTGCCCGCAGCTCGGTTTAAGTATTCCTCGCATTGCACTTTGACACCTGGGTCTCGTTCAGAGTTAGCGTGCCCAACCGTGTATGTAGACGTTATCATTACGAGAGCCCATTCAATGCTATTGCTCACATGAATCACTGGATAGCGGACACTGCCATGCACTGGCACGGTTTGATCAACGGTTGTTTTCCCCCTTATTTTGGCTGCCAAGGGGAGGTCTGTTAGGCAGGTCGAAGTCGTCTTTCCGTGCAATGTGTGTTGATCTATTCGGAAGAACCTCCCGAATTGTTGTATGGTAAGTAATTGTAGCCACCATCTGTCGATCATCCCGAGCGCTGATGATATTCACCGCTTGATTACACTTATCTAAATGAATTTCTCGTCATAGGTGATGCCTGTCGATCTGGCCGCTACTAACTCCGGAAGATTCGGTACTTCGGTTCTCCTGGATCCAAAAGCGATCGTTACCAGTATATTATTAACATGGATGACTGTAGTGTAAATTTATCGCTCCCACTTGACTAATTATAACTCCTTGAAAAAATCGTCTTCATGTCCGCAAAAATCTACTTGCGGGGATTTCCAGGAACTATGACGTACTCATCTCCTGATTTTGCGTTTATCGGTCTTCCCCATATGTCCCGAACCCGTGTCCTCGTTTGATAACACTTTAGACGCAAGGCTGGTATCGTTCCCTCGATGTTAGATAATGATGACTTCATTTCCTTTTCTTTGTAACTTGCGGTGACGTGCGCCTTCAGCCTCGATGCAAACTCCGTATGTCATGGGTTCTCTGTCCGCCCACCATTAATTAAGATGTAATAGTTTGCCTCCCCGTTAGCTGCCTTTCTATACCTCGAGAGCAAAGGCAAATACGCGATTCTACGCAGAAATTTGAATTGACAGGGTTTTTTAAAAATGAAAAAAGTGGCCCGAAATGTGAGCATCGGAAAGGAAGAAACGAGTGGCATTTATCATGAAGCCAGTAAGTAGAAAAGGCTTCCCAGGCCAGCGGTACCTTTCGCAATGCAGATGACCAAAGAGGGAGGAAAGGATGACCGTTACCAGGGGATAATATCTGTATTCGTAACATGTCAGTGTCAGTCCGAAACTCAGGGAGTGGATAAAAGGAGCTTAAGGAATAGAAAAGGAATTCCGAATCGGAGGGAACCCAAGAGGGCATTGGCGTTTTCACCAGACGGGAGCAACAGGAAAACCATCAATCAGACCACAACGACATTGGGTTCAACCTAAACTCTGCGTTGGCTGATGTGACTTGAATAGTACCAAAAGCCACTATTTATTTCGAGGATCTTGTTCTTTAATTCAAATTTTTTAGAACGAGGGGACGGACCAAAAAGAACAGTGATTGACGCTATATCCGGTTTACCCTAGAGGCTCAACAAGCCTGGGATTGTGACTTCTTCGTACTGACTAAAAGTAGGTATATTGGGACAGCCTAGTTACATTGACGTGAATCGGTGGAACCTGTTCTCCTTGAGAACTGATCTCAAGGTTCTGCCAGACATTCAGTTCATCCTTTCCATGTGATGCAGACAGCCTTTGAGTGGTACCCAGTGGAAAATGGTCTGCGGATGGTGGCCGGTTATCTCACCAAGTACGTACGTACTGTACATCCACCCCAAAAACACGATGTAGTCGTTTCCCTGGGGCTTGAATATATAATGGCAATTTTGGGCAGAGAAATAAGTCAGGTCCCTGTTTCACCGTATCGCCTACATAGGATGGTCTACGAACTGAGGCCAACGTGGTTTTGGTTGCAACTATATTATATTCTACCCCGAACATGATAACCGCACTAGTTATTTCTGAGCCCTTCAATTCCATTCACTGCTTTCAAAAATAAAATCACGATCCGACCCTCGACCAAGACTACGTCAGGTCTTGCTAGTGGGTCACGGGCCCAACATTTTCGTGATGAGATCACATACGTGGCCTGAGATGTTTTTCTGAAACAAAGCTTATTTGAACTTGCAGCGTATCTATGGTTGATTTATCCTAATGATATTGGAGTTGTTGGGGGTAAGTGCGTTGCAACTGGAATGGGTGATGCGCCACTATCGCGACTAAGTTCTTTCCAGACCATAGATAATGTACAGAAGCGGTTTCTGCAGCCTTTAGAGTGAGAGAGACACTCCGTTATCAGCCTACCCATAAAACTAAATATGAGTCGCGAGTACATTCCCGATCTTACCAGATCAGATATAAGCGCCCGGGCCCAAACGCCGCCGATTTCATCAGGTACGATATTGTCGGACTATCTAACTATTCAATCCAGTAACGTTCGATCGTTTGGGGCTGTTGCGGCAGTTGCAATCGTAAGTAACCTAATCTACGGGCTCGTCGATTCGACCTGAATCAAGGAATATAAGTATAATCATATTACCACCATATGTCCAGATGTCGCTTTGATGGCTAGCGATATCACGTCGACCCGAATATTCTGGGACATGATCTAGAATAGTGACAAGCGAGTCCCCTCCCCTCACTACGAGTAGCGCTGACTCCTGACACATTTGGTGGGATAGATGTGTCGTTGTTGGTGACAGTGGTACCGAGTGTTGTGAATAGTGGAGACGATGTTGATGGAGGAATCCCGCCACAGGCTATTAAGAGGATCCCGTGAGAGGAGATCCGCTTCGGTTTGGGCAGCAAGCGATAGGATGGTGGGGCGGCGGACATGGATTTGAGGGGCGAGGGCGAAGTCGAGATGAAGCATCGATATCGCCTCGAGGATGATCCTGGTAAGTTATCAGATATAGACTTATTTTCGATGAGGGAAGGGGAAGGACGAACCGAATAGTTTGGATAGTGTAGGAGAATCTCTGATTTACTTGTACGAAGCTCGTTCAGAGTCGTTGTATCCATCGTGGTGGATGAGCTTCATTCGGGATGGCTGTCGAGTAAGATGAACTACAGTCCAGCATGTGGTTCAAGGGGCGACGACGAACCGTTCCCGACTCTTCTGAATCCCCTCAAAACAACAACACCTGGGTCTCCTTCTTGGCCATCAACATATAGAGGTTCGCGATCTCGTCGTCGCCTAGAGTGGGGAGTAGACGTGGTCAGCGGGGCTCCTTCTCAATACGAACCTGAAGGATAAATGTTCCGATAAAGGTCACTCTCGCATCCAACCGCAGAGCTCTAACTAGGGCAAAATCGCAACCAGGATGGAGAAGACATGGCAAACGACGGAGAGGGGCCTCGGCTTCATCATCGACACCTGCCCAAAGGTGTGCACTTTCGAGAGACAGGCAGTCAGGGGGACGGGAAGCAGATTTGGGAAAGCCGCCCTTCGTCAAGTCGTATTTCCTTCCTGACGACACCGATCTACCAGATCGAGATCACAATGTCCATAGCTATATCCGATTCACAAGAGAACGAGATAACAGCCAACCACATTGGATATCAGCTCGGTCTTTCCAACGATCCGGGAAAGCAACACTTTTGAAATAGCACCTCCATCGGTGGACTGTGTTTACCGATTGACCAATGTGGTTGAGGTATCAGCTCGAATCGGATAGGATTGAGACGATATATGTAGAGAAATCGGGAGAAAAGGATTGGATGGGTTGGGCCCAGCGACGAAGGTTAAAACGTTAAAGCATGGTATGGCGTGTCACGCATCGTGGATCCAGACACAGGAAGCAGTGACTGACACGGCAACTCGGCTTCCTCGATCTTTGGTCGCTGGGCCGCCTGGGAAAGGTTTCCCTAACTATATATGTCGATAGACGATGTCTCCCAGAACGATGGCCCTTGAATGAGGTGGGTGGTTGATTCACATAGTGAAAATACCTGTAAAATCCTCCGTTGATCGAGAGATCCTGAATGCCTCGCCGCTCGGTTGTGGAGTTACGGTCGACAGTCCTATGCTGGTTTGGAGATATTTCATTCGAAGTAGAGAGGGGGATCATCGATCAAGGATTGAGTAGGTCGTTGAGAGCAGGACGTGGATGGAAGGAGAGCGATTTTTTTTTATCGTGAGAATTTGTCAGCCTGAATTGATTATCTCATCCCTCTTCATCAACGCCCGCCTAGGTACGACGACGACCACAGCACTTTATATATGACACGATATCTTCTGCTTCATACTCATTCTGCTTCATACTCATTCTGCTTCATACTCATGCACAGGGGGAAATGGTCGATCTCCGACATCCATCGATAATTGCGACTACTACCATTGACTGTTTTTTTTGGCGGGTATGAATGCATAATTTCAAACTCCTTGTCAACGGTCTCCCCTTGTGTTTTCTTGTCATGGCTTTGCACTTCGACTTCTCCTCCAGAATCCGGGTCATGATTTCTCCCAGCCCCTGTATTGGGCCGTGTCTCCATGGCTAGCGGTCGTTTCAAGGGGTTTCTGAAAATCCGTGGCTACCGAGAGGAGAAATTGATGGGCAGACATTTGTAGGATACCATAATTATGGTGCATCTACGCTCGAGATTGGCGGTCGGGAAGCCAGGGGATAATAAGACCGCAGCAGGTCGGGGGCGCCCTTCATTGTGAAAGGATTCTGCGGCTCCTGGAGGGTTTGAAGCTGCGTTCGTGGGCTGGAGGGGATAGGACGAATCTACATCGTCTCCGTGCATCGGTCAGATCCACGACTGGCCATCGAGCTACCCCGTCCATTTATATTCAGGACGGAGAAAAGTCCACATATAAAGCGCCTCATCCTTCCAAGGCTCTTGAATTCTTGAAAGTTGAACAACCGAGTTGGAGAGTGTGTCGTTTTCCCAAATTATTACTCATATACGTAGAATTCATTCATTCATCGCGTGTTACAGCTTTCGAGGCATCAAACATATTCAGCGTCAAATTTGTAATGGTACCATCATCGCGGCCCCCGTCGACCAACAATCCCTCTCTGACATCAGCGCAGAACATGAACTCACGTCGTAAGATAATTGTTCTTTGTTCTCCCATTCCGAATTTTAAAATAGGTCATCTCAAGTGAGCTGAGCGACAACTTGGGTCTTACATAGTGGATACGCAAATAGATAAACCTATAACACAGGAACGGATCTTAAGTGCGATTTTTACTTATGTGTTCATTAGCATGATATATTTATGTTTCAACTCGGGGTGAAGATCTCTTCTGGCCGGTACTGTTCGTCAAAATTAAGTAGGTGAAAAAACATGACGTCCGTGGTCTTCGTCGTCCAAGCAAAAATATATCAATCGATATGACTTGACGAGCTTCTCCTTCTCAGTCGTCTTTTCTAGAACTCTGATAAAGATCAAAGAAAAGGTCATTCATCTTGTCCCGGCACAGAACGGCAACCTTTTTGCCATGTTCGCGTGACTTTACTATAGCCTCCACGAAATCGATTTCATTTAGAACCACACAACCGTTTTTCTCAACGGCGCCAGCTTTCCAACCTCGACGTCTCAATGGTGAACATGGATATTTCTGAACATACTGGAACGGGGAGTGGGAGACATAGTTCCTTCGATAACTCCATTTTCCACGGGCCGTTCCCCATTTTTGGACGACATTGGGCGGGTTTGGGCGCGGAAGTACTGCCGATGGGGCGGGGCACGGGTTTCACGGGAGAGTGATAATTATAGAAGTGGTACTTATTATTGAGAAACAGTTTATAGACGAAACGGTATACATAGCATGTTGTGATTTATCCGAGTGCTTCCTTGGAATTTCAAATTGATCATAAAGGGAATCAGAAGAGGTTTGGGTGTCGGAGGAGAAAGATCATAATGCCGGGCTCGGAGGTAGCAGGCGAGCGCTGATAATTCGAGGTTCTATTTAGCTCTACATACTTATCCCGATTGAGAAATCTAGACTCGCGCAGAGTTTCTCCTCCACGCAGACGTAGGGAATTTATTCGTACGATGAATCCTACCAGCGCCATTTTTTTTGCTTTGCTTCTTTGCGAATCTGGCCGTTCGGGATTCCCTCGACTTGCCCTTTAGGTCTTCTAATATTTGGATAGCGCCGCGCCCAGCTGCCTATTCGGAGTTGTGGGTTATTAATAAACTTTCTTTCAAAAATAACCACAGACGTGCACATTAATAAACTTGTTCGTACCCATGTGCATTGGAAGGCGAGGCGTTCACGTTCTGCACAGAGTTCCAGGAATGGACATGAGTCCGGCATTGCCGAGTCCGAACCTGATTTCGAGCCGTCGCAGATCCAAGGTAAAATTATGAAAGACCTTTTAAACGCTATGCTCTCTATGTCTACGACCACCATACTGGGGCCACATCGTCCTCCATCGAATAAGGAAGCCTAATAATTGTTAAAGTACATAGTATCTAAGAAGGAAAAACGCGAGGAGCTTTGTGGCTCGTTTCATGCGATTCGGAGCAATTACAACGCTCGAGAATGATCTCTTGGGAATATATTTGGGAGAGGACTCTAGTCCAAATGGCACTAACAACGATGTCCAAACGGGAGGAATACGGTCACGCTGGGGATGTAGGTTCTTCCAGTCGATGACCCCAGTGCCGTGCTTGGTGGAACATTTACAAAGCGGCGGGATGGCGGCAGATTTGGTGGAGGTAAGGCTTAAGCAAAAATGCATAAATACCTGTCTTCTGAAGTTTCTTTCACTCAGCTCCTCTTCCTACATTCGATCAGGTTAGCGGCATTCTTTCCAAGCCTTCTATTTATCGTATAAACCTTCAACTCATACCCCTTGTTTTTCCCGGTCATTTAGAAGCTATCTCCATCTCACCAAAATGCAATTCAACATCGTCTTCATCGCCAGCGCTCTCATCGCTTCCGCCTCTCTGGCAATGTCGGCCACAATTACCGGCTTTGCTGGGGCTGACTGCACCGGAACCCAAGGCGAGAGCTTCACTGTTCCGTCTGGCGAATGCTTCTCCTTGGGAGGCGGCTCGACCAAGTCCATCCGTTATTCTGGTGTCCCCAGTCAAATCCAGTTCTATATTTCCGGAGGTCAGCATGATTCTTGCACCAATGGCGCGAGCTTGGTCCTTGGTGGCGGCTCTGGATGTGCAACAGCTCCTTCTGGGTAAGCTCGCTCAGCGCACCTTTTGATGAGATGGAACTAATGACGTTTGGGGGCGGTAGCGTTAACTGGGAGAGCGTTGCGGTCTTCTAAATCGCTGGTGACAGTACCGTATTCCCAGAGACAGCTCTCGGTTCCGTCAATTAGAGACCTGTGTTGAATTGTAATCGGCCTAAAGTGATTCGTGAAAAGCAAATAAAACTGATTTTTTGAGATATGTCGCATTTACAGCACCTCTGCAGAGGGAATCCCACTTTTCAAGGTAGGAGCCAAGGCTACTCGACTTTGTTCTTATACCCCCTCACAGGTTCCACCAAGAGAGGCATCAAATTCGAGTTTCGAGCTTTGTACCTATTGAGCTTTTCTTGGATCACTCTATTGATATCGTCGAATCTGACATTCAGCGATATTAAATGATCAGGAGAAAGCAGATCCATCGCGCTCTAAGTATGTGCGAACAGGCCGCTGCCACCCCTTTATGGATCTTCGGAATCGACCTGGTATAATTGCCTCGCGTCCTTCCATATTTCATGGAATACCACATTCCTTTCCCCGAAACTGTCCATCAGATGCAACCCCATCGGGGCCCAAGTTGTCCTTTACATAGAAAACGCTGAGATTTCCACCTTCCCATACTAGCACCTCCACTCTATCGCGGTCTTCGACTGCTTCCTTTTAAGTACTCAAAACCTCCAATCGTCCCCGAAGACACTTGCAGAGTTGGGTCTACGAGGTTATTCATCCATTAAGATTTGCGTTAATCAGAAGCACCGTACGTGGCCCCAGAGAAAGTGGAATTGATATCGAGGACATCAAAATACATACTACCCACGCAGTGATGGCAGTAGTACTTATTCCCGATGGCGAGGGGAGTTTCTATTTCGTCTACATCCCCCGGGGTATTATCTAAAGTTTGACCATTCTCCTTTCACCCTAGCGCCTACATTATGAAATGAGCGTAAGGGCTCGTCATATCCTGAACAATATTACATGCGTCGGATTGGATATGTACCTCGATCAGAATCCCAAATGATAATAAGCGCCCAGCGTACAGGTTTGAACAGTCAGCAATACCTTAAAGTCCGAGTACCTCAACCCGAGTCGCTATCACTATCACTATCACTATCACCATCAACATCCATCTCCATCCCCATCCCCATCTCCCTCTCCCACAAACTTCCAAACGGACCCCATCTACCCCCCATCGTAAGCCCAACACCCAACCTCACGAGTCCAAACTCCAAATCATTCGCACACACGACCAATTTCCTATATCCAAGCCTGTGTTCCGCATCTTCCGCTTCCTCAACATCAAATGTATCCCCAAACGTCCCATCTCCAAGACTCGACTGCTGTTTCGCAATATCCACCAACGCATCCAGTACGTACTCGACCTTGCCCCCTTTCCGCAAATAAAACTGGACCGCACTTGGGTTGATATTGAATGCGGCGGTTATCACTGCTTGAGGTGTAGGGATGGCATTGGGGGTTCTGAGGATCTGGGCCATGCCGTCGAAGAGGGTGTAGAACCCGATGTAGAACGTTTTGTATATTCCCCGTTGGAGTGGTTTGGGGAGGTAAAAGAGTACGGGATTGAAGAGCTCTGAAGCGGACAACGGTTGACGGGGTTGGAAGAGGGTGTCGAATTCACGGAGCATGTCGCCTTGAATTTCGGATTGCACTGGGGATCGGGTTAGAGTGGGATATAAGGATTCGTCTGGAGCTTACCTAGAAGCTGGAACCTCATTCGAGGCGACAGCCACCCGTCCGTACACATTCCACACGTACACCCGAACTTGTTCTTCTTGACGTATTCCGCTTCCCCACCAGTTCCATTTTTCAAAAGATACTCGCAAATCAACGCTTCGTCCGAATGTCCCTTCCATACGCCCCGCAAATCCATAATCTCCTTCATTATGCGCATGGAAACCTCCAATCCCTCAAGCGGCGTAACGCCTCCATCGTTCTCTGAGTCTTTCAAGTCCTCGACCATGTCGAATTCTTAACAGTTCGCGGAGACCGTGGACATTCTCGCTGGCAGCGGCTATGTGGATGGGCAAGAACCCATTCACATCGCGTCTATGGATGTCCCCGGCGTCGATTTGATATGCGGCGCGTATAGTCTGCACTATAGAAGGAGATTTATCCCTGGCTAGCCTGAAATGGAGCGGGTACTGGGGGTGTAGTTCGTCTAGGGTGAGAGTTGGTGCAGTGGGGTTGGCGGAATCGAACGCGATGGAAGGAGTTTCGGGGTCGGAGGCAATGGGGAGGTTGCGTGAAGGATGAAATGAATCGGGGGAGTAAGCGAGGAAAGAGGTGAGTCCGACGCGTCGGAATCCATTCTATAGAAAGAGATAAGTGAAGATTATAAAAAGAAGGAAACACGACTTACTTTGCGATAAAAAGCCGTTATGTCGGCCTGTTCTTGCGCCCATTCGGCCTTGGGTTTATTGGACGCGATGGGCGTTGGCCAACAGAAAGCGTGGCCAACACAATATGATGCCAATATTTTCTGGAGAAGGTATGAGCCAACACCGCGACTCCTGTACTGAGGGGAGATCAAACGTCGAATAAAACACGAGAAAAAGAACATACCTCGTCCTTGACGGTCAGATCTACGATATACAACATATCTCCCTCACTAAGCTCGGTTCCCCAACATCCCGAGCCGCTTTTCGATCCACCATCCACGAGCCACGGTCGAATGTTACTGTACTTGTCGAACAAAGCCATGGAGAAACATTGCGTCTCCTGACTATCCTCGTCCATAACCTCAAGAAAATCTCCGGCGTTTTTGAACTGCGCGCGGCTGTTGATTTGGAGACAAACCGCATAGGCTAGCTCACCCAAGGTAGGATGCATAAGTTTGACGCTGAGATATTGCATTCTCTTAGGATTCTGGTAATGCTTTTCCGTCGTGAATTTTGGAATGCAGTCGGCAACGCTGAGCTCGATGGCGGCCATGATTTCGGTGGTGGCGGTGGTGGTGGTGGTGGTAATGGGGAAAAAGGAGGAGGAAAATTCATTGCTGCAGCGAAGAGATTATATGGTGTTGGACAAGGACGCGCGCGTCATTTTCCTATGACATAATTCATCAAATGACGCGTGATGCCGGCGCACGGGCCTTTGAACCGTCGACATTTCCATGATCAACCATCATTAATATTAGGTACCTGGGATCCTTGTGCCATTGGCCTATTCTAATCCCCCTGAGTTTTCTCTCTGTATTTTATCGAAGGGCGTCGTTGAATATTGGATGTTGGCGCCCATTCTCCACATGGGTCATTAGTCCGAGAAGTATCCCCGCTCAGTTCACTTTGTCACCTGGGTTGCCTCCTACTTCGAAATACTTTATCTTCTCCTTGCTTCCAGCCCTCCGAGTCAGAAGGAGTTTCTTTGCGGTCGTTCAGCTGTTGATTGCCAATGAAACCGACCAACGCTTACATTTTCTCTGCATGTCGAGTGGAATTCGACTTCGGAGGCCTCGATAATCGAATGCCAGGTGTAAGGTGCATACTTATTCTCCAAACCATCACCTTTGTTAGCCCGCTTTACCCATATTTACTCACTTCTCTCCCATATCGTAGTTTCCTTGGCTCTCACAGAAAGGTACTGTTCAACAAAGGTATCCTCAGTTTCTGTTGCGTGTAACGACCTCATCCTGTGGTGAAACACTTTATCTCATCAATTCAGTATCTTACTTATGAACGTACGGGTGTTCGCAAAAGCTATACATGATCCTACAGAACCTCAGATGTGTTCGGAAAATGGATCAGAGATTGACCAGCGCACTATTTCGACGCTAGCGCTGGCGCATGCCTGTGGTACGTACTCATCGGATTCCCGTTTGCTGTGATGCATGTACCTTTGACAGTCTCATTTTCCTGCTAAAGCACTTTCTGGACCTCCCGCGGGGAATCAACGAGTACTCATGTGGACTTGGGTGTTGAACATGAAGAATCTTTCCTCATAAAACAGCGTCCAGACTCCAAGGTCCGTTTTTGCATCGTCGGACCATCCGAGGTCTTATAAACCCCGCACAATTGCGGAAAGCGGATCCGAGGGCTCGTGTATGGGATTTAGGTATTGCAGTTACGTTATTATTTATTAATTGATGTCGAGTGACCGTTCGCGTTTGATCTTGAGCGTCTTCAACGCACCCTGACGTTCCTCCTTCACAGCCACATTGTGTATACCATTCTAGAATATTCGTTAGCTCTACGTTCTTGAAGTAAAGGAAAACAATCTGCCTTACGTCCTTCAAATAGCTTTCGACGTTCTTCGCGGACTGCGTCCCGAGATGATGAATTTCATTTTCTTTCATGTAGGCCTTCGCGTCCGGGTGAATTTGATGAGGTTTTCCAGCATGCGCAGCCCTGTGCGCTCGTCCCTTCTACAAAGACAGCTCATGCGAGTTTTACTGTAGGTATACGCAATTCCTTACCGCCTGGTTAATCTTTGTATCGACGAATACCAAATTAGTGTGATGATTGAAGATATCTTTAACACCCTTGAGAATTCTGGAACCAAGGCTTCTAAAGAGCCGACACTCAGAGCGGAGCTGAATAGGTAAAAAAGTCAGCTTACTCTGTCGTCTTGTAGCCAGCTTTATGAAATGCCTTGGCCAACGTCTGGGCCTCGAGAACATGGTCTGGAAACATTTCCATGATTTCAAATAGAGAATATCGCACATACCACCTACCGGCTTGTTTATCCTTGGGTGGGGATTTCGGAGTGTCGACCTTGACAATCCTTCCCCCTTGCTTAGTGAAGGTGCTACTGAGGAGAGCAGCTTTTCGAGTGACGGAACTGCTCTTCTTCAGGATTGCGGCGGTAAGCTTCCCGGGTTCCCTCTCCTCGAGGATGACATCGATTGGGGCAGCGATTGCATTCTCGAAGCTGGATGTGACGGGCGAGTAGTACGACGAAGACAACGGGCGACCAGCGCATTGTGAGGTTGAAATTCGATAGAATAAAGTGGATGAGTGGGACCAGCCAAAGAAACGAGATCCATTCCACAGGATCTTATCCTCATACTCAACCGCCCACAAAACGTTGACACTCATGAGGAAACAGGTTAAACGGAAACGAAATTTAGAGATTTTGATCTCCGCCAACTTTTCGTCAGCTGAGAATACGGGGCATTGTCACTCTTCCGTAACGATCTGGACTTTTGGAGGCAGCAAAAAAGATAGCGGGCGCTTCTGCTTTGAAAAAGTACCCGACATCAGTGATATAACCGCCGTGCCCACGCGGTTAGCAAAATGAATTCTCGAATATATACTACACAGTGGTAAAACAGTATCTCAGAAGATAAGTGCGGTGGTGATAGTTTGGAACCTCGCATGGTTATTATGTTCACCTGACATGTGTAGATGAGTTTGTGGGTCTGGCGAAGATTGTGGTCGCGCTCTATTATCGCCACTAAACCAAAAGAGGTATGTCTGTCCCGTACCACGATTTCGCTCTATATGATCTTCTTACAATAATCACGACCAATTTATTGCATTCATGAGCGCATATTATAGGATGATGCAAACCAAAAGAAGTAGCAACCCGTGGAGTCTGGTCACATATCAATGCCAATACTGGATTCCATTGATGGTTAAGCGTTGCCCACCAAGGCTCGACGTCGCACGCCACAAATAAAATGATTAGGCCTCGATTAGGATCCATGACAGCGGGACTCCCAGGGCGGGCGCTGATGGGAACAACACAATATGAGCCCGCGCGGAATACGCCAAGTAAACCCCAATGTAGTGCTTTCACATCCATCAGAGTGGACGGGAGGCTGAGCAGCGCTGGACTGATTGAAACTTTCAAGTACAGAATCATATACTACTCTCCAAACACCTGAATCTCCGCCGCACGCTTCTACAATATACATTTTTGGTTACCGGCCATAGGTTACAAGTGAAAAGAATAACATACCTGTGCGTGGATTTCATTCGGAATAATCTTGAGGTTTCCGGGCTCATTGATCATTTCTTTGACCTTCTCAATCACCTCCGGAGGGAGTTGCCTAGAATCAGGAAATTGCAAGGGTTGGGGAAAGCTGTGAGGTATCTCTCACTTACTCTTGGTTATGATATCCTGCTTTTTTCAGTGCCGAAACCACCGTTGCTGGGTCAAGAACGAAGTCTAGAAGGGGAGGTGTTAGCAAAGGATAGGATAAGGGAGCAGTGGTCGTCGAAAGTCGAAAAGACGAACCGACGGCGTAGCCATCAGGAATGGAACCACTCTCTCTCACACTATCTGGGACGGCGACTTTTTTGACGCCCTCTGGTGTAACATTGTACATGTCTCCTTGGGTCGCAGCGACCTTGGCGTGGTCAGGCGAGATGAAGGTCTGCCGAGTTATCTTTCCCGCCATTGATGACGAGTACTTCGTGAAGCGAAGATATCCGTGGCTTGAATTTGAATTCAAGCTAGAACCGAGTACGAGAGCCTGACGTGGTCTCCCGACTTTTAAGGCTTGTCGATGCAGCTTGAGACTGTGGTCAGTGTCCGTGTAGGTCCTGATCAGGCAAGTATGATAGCGACGCTTGGAACTCACTCGGTTAAGTTCCAATGGTAATGGACAAGGCTGTGAGTGACGGTGGTGGTTTGAATTGAAGCCCACTTACACACGATGGAAACACTTGTGGGTACCGGCGATTGCCATGACGTTGATGCTTAGAATTGCATCTGTTTGTCTCCCAAAGCTACTGCCCATTTTCCGAGTTATCTACTCGAGCCCACCCACTCGAATACTCAATTTATTGCATTTTTTTCACCCTAGAATATATGAAAACATGACGAAATTCCATTGAGGTGCCATCGGATCTACCCGATGACAGCAGATGGCTTTTAAATACGATAATTGTCCCGGTTTGAAATGCCCCGGAATCCCTGGAATGGAAGATATTCTCGAGAATTTCCAGAAGAAGGCGAGAAATCATCCTCGCGTATGCAGGTGCGTCATATTCAA
The DNA here is from genome assembly GCA_000827355.1 of Hebeloma cylindrosporum. Classification (NCBI taxonomy): domain Eukaryota; kingdom Fungi; phylum Basidiomycota; class Agaricomycetes; order Agaricales; family Hymenogastraceae; genus Hebeloma; species Hebeloma cylindrosporum. The sequence goes on along the minus strand of KN831770.1, from coordinate 1,602,087 downwards.
CTCACGAATTATATTTTACTGGACGTGCATTGACTCGTATAACAGTGAGATTCTACCGCCAATGTACTACCGGCGACCCCTGGATGCGCGTTAATATGGATTATGAGAATGCGGAATGTGAAAGTCCAGATTGACGACCCAGATAGGGTCCTGGAAAAAGGCCCTAAGTGTTCGCAAAAGTAATGGGCTATTGGTGTGACGGCGCCGAATCCATATTTATGGCGATTTTGAGCAATGGGCATAACAAAATGTTCCTCCTCACGCGGGCATGGGAGGGTTCGAAGGCTCTTAGCTTGCTTAATTTTAGCGAGGACTCGACCCGAGGAGAGTACTGTCAACACGAAGTATTGGACTGGAGATAGAGTGGAGCATGAGGTAAATATTCTTTCTTACAATGCGTTCAGACGCGTATTAAAATTCAGAGGACTCACCATTCTTGGATCTTTCGTTGGTAGATGTCACTCCATGTTGGCGGAATTTTGTTCGTTGTGATCGAATATAACCCACGGTTTGGAAAGGAGGACAACTTGGCAGATAACATCACCAAGCTTTTCCTCGCGTTACTTGGTGAGCGATAATTACTGTTGTAAAATTACGAATTATAGCCAATAGTACCTTACTTGGAACGTTCTCCCAGCCGCCGCGGAGCAAAATGTCAAACATAACTTCGCAAATCTCAAGATATGCGGCCTTTTGAGCAGTTTCTCTCGATATTACTTCTACACCTATAATCCACACACCAAAAAAATCTTCAAAAACTCGGAAATGTCAATCTCTGACCGAACAACGGACTGAATGTGTGCAGGGATGGTCCACAGTATGTCCTGTTACCAAGTAGTATATCTACTTAAAGAGCCTATATCTGACACCCGACCTATCCGCAGTCTGCAATAAGATATTTTGGGCTTATTTTGAGTGCCTACATTGACGGATTAAAAACCATCGTGGGATGGACTGAATCTGAGAACCGACAGTCTACCAGTACCCGACCGTGGGAAACAGCTTTGCGCATAGCCGAGGCATGCCAAAAGCAGTTCGAGGAGCCCGTTGTAAACTTGGCTGGGATAGGACGACGCGGAATTAGGGCTTTGGAAACACTAAGAAAAAGTATAGTTGTCCTGACACGTACACATTTGACCATAAACTCACCGTTCTATCCCGATTCTGCTCTCACCGCATTGCCACTCCCAGTTGACTTACTTGCGCCCAATTAAAAACCTACCATGCCTGTCGACAAGGAGAAATTTGATCGCGATGTAACGACAAGGGTTTATGAAGCCAAGTTAAGAGAAGAAAGTGCAAGGAGGAGCAAGATGCCGCGAGGGCTCGTAAACGAAAGCATGGCGCGGACCTCCGCAGGTCGTTCTTCCAGAAGGTCCACGGCGGAGCAGGCGCTTGAAGAGTTGCAACATCGAGTTAGATGTTTTCACTGGAACGCCATCAGTAGATTAGGTTATGTAAACCCTCCAGTGTGCACAATCGTCTGTACAATTCAACCTTTGCCAACAACGCCATAGTGTAGTACATACAGCCTCACCGGGCAAACCAAAGGAGGTAACGAATGTGCGGTTCCATATTTCCAACAGGATATCGAAGGCCCAGCGCCATCTTAATATGATAAAGTTAGAGCAAATGGAGAGGAATGACTAGCCTGGATTTTATCCTTCGATCTCTGGCATGTCCCTCGAACTAAATGCGAGAACGCAGGACGACGCCTGAGAAGACATTCATGAAACGCAAAGTCATTTGCTCTCCAACCCCGAGAGTCAAAGGGAATGCAAAAAAAAAAAGGATCCCAGGGTCTTTCGCGCCCAGGAACCATGTCTCCGATTCCACAGAAAGTTCAACCAATGCATATGCCTGGCGAGCACAAGCGTCAAATGTATGCCGAAGCTTTGAGCCGTCAGATTCCCGGAGCAAAAAAGGTGCGGGAGATCTTCAACAATCTAACCACATCTATAGACCACACCTAACCAAAGACCCAAGGCAGGGATCGCATCACAACGAGCTACGAACAGAAAAAAACCACATGGAGAATACAAAACGTACGAATCCCTCCTCACACGCGGTGATTCTTCGGATGATCAATTGATATCTGGGAATGCAAGGCTTTACACAACCGAAATGGACCGGATGTGCAAACTAGTAGAGCTTAGCTCATTGCTACGCAGTCCCAGAAATTTCGACCGCGGTGAGGAGGGACTCGACAACACATTCCCTGAGAGTCTGAGAGTTAAAGCTTCTGGGAGGATCCACGACGACGCCGACGCGTGGAGAAGGGAGAGACAAATGGAATGTGGAATTTACGCACCCTAGTGTAATAAGTAATCTGTCCTGGGGTATAAGGACGATGGTACCTCTGAAACCCAACGTCAGGTTCCAACGGTAAGCGGCCTGTAGATATAGTTAGAATATATTTCATCATGCAGGGCAATTATAAAAAAAAACCTACCACGCTATCCCTTTCCATCCATCCCGGAATATGTCCTCCGAAATTAGTCCACGTATGCATCCCTCGACCAAAAAAGATCTCCTTGATCCAGAATTATACCGAAAGCGTCTTGTTTCAGTACTGCGCTCATAGACGAGACACAAGTGGCGATAAAGGACGGGGAGGAATGGTGGAGCGGGATGGGCGTGTCAACCGACTTGGGGGTGCCACAATCCCGCGAAGAAGTGGATGCGAGGCGGGACAGGGAGTATGGGTCAAACCGTGCACCAGCGCAGTGGTTGTCGCGATAGGTACCATGCATACGTCTGAGAGGGCCAAAGAACGCAGCCCGTGATCAAGTTGCATGAAAAGAGGGTTGATGGTTCTCTCGGTTTCGAAGCCCCAGTTTGAAATCAAACAATAACGGATGATAGGTTCTGTAAAAAAAAGAAAAAGAGATAAGATGATCAGCGTGGACGAATAGGATAACTGCAGACAATACAAGGTATCGCTTGTCTGCTTCGATCGAGAAACCCGCCCACGAAAGCCATACCCATCTCACTGCGACCAACACGAATCAACGAGATTGGAGTGCGCTCGTCCATAAACGATGGGAAGTTTGACGAAGGAAAGTATGGAGACGTGTGGTTTTCATGGCGTCCCCCCCCTTGACTAGATTTCGAAATCCTTTGGCTGGGTGGCGTCCGATGATACGGCAATAATGACCTGGGGAGCAAAAGATATTAGTTCTATAAGCGTGGAGCAGGGCAGATATACAACACACCATGTTCTCGACGCTCGTCCGCCAATCCATAAATCTTTCCAGAAAAAATGTATCTACAGCAGCGCCACGTCTCTGCGTGTAAGTATATTGCCAAGCCAAACAGAATGCCTGGCGATTCCAGCATGGGTGCTTCGGTAACTAAACAGTGAATGGGGAGTATTAGTTTACGGAAGGTGCCGTTATCGAAGATTGCGGATTGCGGAGAGCCGGTGAATGCATGCTCATGACGGCGCAAAAGGGGGTTGGTGGTGCCGGTGAATCAGTGGCAGGTGGGAGAGGATCGCTGATCGACGATGCATGATGGAGGAAAGGAGGAGATATAACTTGAGAGGCCTGAGTAATTACTTATTAGTATCGGGAACCCAGCTGTTGGCAGAACATACTTATACAGGACAGAACGATTCCGATGGTGTTATCGATCGCGAAGGGGGGACGAAGCCTGTTAGATGATCCACGAACATTAGCGAGAATCAATTACTATCTGGATCAAATCTGGATACCGCGTACCTGTTTTTCCTCGCCCCATGGCCTATCGAAGTCGTCCTCAATGTGTAAGCTTGAAGCGTACATACTATATATGGTCGGGACATGCAAATAAATCACCTTTTCGAACCTACAGGCTCTAAATCACAACAGTACATAAAAAGATTTCAAAGGTGCATTCTTCATCCTATTTTACACATCCCTCAAATTTTTCAGATTTATTGATAAAGAATTGACGTCCTCGGGAAATGACCGGCTTTCGAGGCAAAAGAACGAGAGATGCAAATGCCTGTCACGGCCTAGTCACACGTAAAATTCAGGCTCCGACTGTCGGGCCGAGTCTCCCCAACCTACGGGTCTCTGCTCTCTTTCAAGTTCTGCTTTCTTATGTTAAGGTTTTCGATCAAGGAATGGATTAACATATATATATAGTGTAGATATACGGTAAAAAAAATACTGGACAGTGGAGGATCCCGGAGAGGCTCTCAATTTGGAGGAAGGTCCTCAATGGTGACCTGACTTGAAGAAGCGAGAGAAAAAGACAGCACAGAAAAATGATGAGGAGCAGGGTGAGAGGGCGCATATGTATTCGTGACAGTTCCCAGGTGGGCAGAAGGTGAGAGACGGCGGCGCGAGGCTGGGCAAGGTGCTGTGGTCGCATTTTCATCGTCCGGGGCAGTGCGCTTGCGGCCACGAGCTCGGTCAAACAAGCCACAGAAGCGTGCATCTTCTTTGAAGCGGGGGTGGTCGTTAAAATGGCTGGTGATGCGCTCAAGAAGCTGAGCCTTTGTTCCCGAAATGTCGATCCCAACGGCGTCTGCAATGTCTTCAAGTTCAGTCTTGTTCTTGACAAACTCAACGAGCCCGCGAATGCCCGTGTTGATCCCTGAGTTGCTCGTCTAACCAAGTCTTCCTTCTGCTTGGCGGCCTTCTGTGCAATTTTTGCGGCCTCTTTTTGTTGTTTTTCGGCGCGTTTGTCATGATCCTGTTGTGCATCTTCAAGGCCCGCGTCGTTTGAGACAACCCGGGCACGTGTGTATATCCGGCGTGTTTCTTTCCTTGCCTTTTCCTGCTTTTTGTTGAAGCGGTGCTTCCACACTGCACACTGGCGTTGTGCTTGCACAGCATGGGTTTCTGCGGAGTCTCGTTGGGCATGGGTATGCTCCAACTCCTTCCTTAGTTTGCGAATAAGACGATCGCGGTCGTCAAGGTGTGGCCCAGATGATGAAGGAGGGTTCCGCGAGAGTAGCGCCTGGTCCTGCTTCCGTTGTGAACGAGTGAAATGGCAGGGGGGTGTGGCAACATGAGACTGCTGGGTGATGGGCGTGGAGAAACTAGAAATCGAAAGAGAAGAAACCGATGGTCGTGCTGGTCGTGCTCGGGAATATTTGGCCAGAGGTGTGGTATCCCCAGATATTCCTATCTCCGAAGAATCTGACTCGGAATCGAGCTCGTTGTCGTCCTCTTGAATACTCTCTCTCACATGGGCGTCCAGAGCATCCGTACCGTCCTCTGATTCATCCTCTGACTCGTTCGAATCTGAGCCACCAACATGAAATTCACTGTCACTACTGGACTCTGAGTTGGAGGAGATCGCCATAGGATTTTCATGGCCGTGATCCACAAGGTGTTGGAATTGCGCTGGGTCAAATAGACCATCATCAGAGGATGCATCTGGAACATGAGGCATTCTTGATGGGAAAGATCGAGGCGCATGGCAGATGGTTGATGAAGAATGACTGGGTGCGATGAGGGCGACGTGGACGACGTGCTGGCCGAAGATTTGCGATATTGTGGTATGAAGCGCATGATAAGAGCGGACAAGGTCGCGAATACCTGTCTAAGAAAAGTTGCGAGGAGTGTGGTATACAGATTGTAAGGTGTCTGTGAATGAAAATGGAGGTTTTATGCGGGATACAATGAACGACGTTTTTTATAACGCGCCTTCCTTATATCCGCACAAGGTCCCGGATCAAAGACACAGGTTGGAGGAGGGGAGAAAGAGATGCACACGACCTAGTAACGGCGTCCCTGCACGTGTTCCGAATAAAGGTTGTCCTCCGACACCCAAGATGGAAATGTGTACGGTATCAACGATTTGAACGTTGGTCTTCGTATTCGCTCGTCGTATCTGTTATTCGCATGTCAGAATCTCGCTCTCCAATGGTTTTCTTATCCACGAATCCAAGAGCGACCGTTTATTTGTCCTTGCGGGGATATTTTATCGATGTCCTTAGACCATATTCGGATGATTTCGGGGCTAATTCCGAAGGCAAAGGCAAATGTGCCTTGTGTTATTGGTGCGTCAAACGTCCTGCAAAAGTTCCAAAAACATGGGCGTTTCTTATCGCTGAAGAATATCAAGGGAAGCCGCAAGGTGTGCCGTTCCACCCTATGAAAATCCTGAAACCTGTAGTGGAGTTCGTACCATGTTTTCTTTTTAGGTTGGTGAAACGCCGCTGTCGAAGAATGTCAAAAGGAGGCTGTGCTACTTCGTTCTCGTCGTCGTCTCGGGAATCTGGACTCACATCTACTCTCGGTCTCCCTTGTTGTTACACTTTCACTTCTGGGTTCTTTGTCTTCAAGTTGACCGCTCGCACGATGGTGAGAAAGTCTGATTACACTCGAGACAGTTCTTCGCGATCGCGTTCCAGGATTCCAGGGTGGAGCTTGGGTGGAAATATCTGCGTTTATCCATACCTGGTGTATACCGTTTGAATATCGGATCCAACACGCGATATACACGCACTAACACAGGTTACTATTGGAAAAAACTAACCGTTGGGCGTTCGTCTTGACATCGGGCGCTCGGGTCTTACGCTGTAGTTATGTCCGGATGGATCAATACAAATTAGCTCTCATGAAAGCGCTCACCTACCTTTGGCCACGACTTCAGGGACCCATCACAGTGGATGCTCGACTCGAGGCTCACGCGGAGTATTCCGAAACGCAGCAGCATTCTTTTTCAATCCTCGCTCGCCGATGTCCTTTCTCCCTGGGTCCTGGGAAATTCTAAAAATACCGCCGAGTACCCTTGGATTGCAATGAGGCTAGGTTGAAGGTCATGGGTTCTCGATTCTCTGTCGCCCGGGTTGTTTCCTTGTCGCCAAGGACATGCAGCCAATTTTGTAATCGATCATCTTTCCGATTCTTTTTTTATCATCCAAAGAGTTTCATATACTCATCCCACCGTATTTTGACGACCCCATATAAAAAAAACCTTCCCTCTCGAACCAACATGACTCTTTCAAAAGCATGGTGGAAAGAGGCTATCGTTTATCAAATCTATCCGATCTCCTTTTTCGACTCGAACGGAGACGGGATCGGTGACCTGAATGGAATTCACGCGAAATTGGATTACCTGAAAGACTTGGGCGTCGACGTTCTCTGGCTTTCACCGATATACCGATCGCCGCTGGCGGATATGGGTTACGATATGTGAGTTTCCCCTCATACCCATGGTGAATTACGACCTCGAATTTGACGAACCGCGGCCTCATTGCCTAGTGCGGATTATCGCGACATCGATCCAAGATATGGGACACTCGGGGATTGGGACAAGTTGTTGAAGTCCGTTCACGAACGGGGCATGAAACTCATGTGCGTAATCGCCAGGGGCAGATAACGCGAGAAGTTTTAATAACGTGCTACAAAAAAAAACGCGCGTTCAGGATGGATTTAGTGATCAATCACACATCGGACGAGGTCAGTGGGCGAAGCTTGCTTATATAGCCTCGTTTTTAATATTCCCCCCCCTTATCACGCACGACTCTCGGGGTTGACACGTTCAACAGCACGACTGGTTCCTCCAATCTCGGTCCAGCAAATCGAATCCGAAGCGCGATTGGTACATATGGCGTCCTCCGAGATACGATTCTTCCGGGAATCGCCATCCGCCGAACAATTGGCGTTCTGTTTTCCAAGGTAAGCAAAAACGCAATGGAGTAACTTCTATCACTCGAACGTTCTAAAGCGCACGTTTACTCATTATCGATTAGGATCAGCCTGGGAGTTCGATGAACCAACCCAAGAATATTACCTTCATCTTTACGTTGCGAAACAGCCGGACCTGAACTGGGAGAACCCGGAAGTGAGGGAGGCGGCATGGGAAGTCATGCAGTTCTGGATTGATAGAGGATGCGATGGGTTCCGCGTAAGCAAACAATCCTTGCGGCTAACGTTTGATTGACGGAATTATTTTATGCTGTTAGATGGATGTCATCAACTTGATCTCGAAGGTGAATGGTCTTCCCGATGCACCTATTACGGTCCCGGGAGAGGAACTTCAACCCGCGAGTATGTATTTCGCTAATGGGTAAGCGAATATTTCTCGTGGAGAAATGTCGTTTTCAAAACGTTCGGATAGCCCAAGAGTCCACGAATTCGTTAAAGAAATGAACACGAAGGTTCTATCGAGTGCGTCAATTTAAACGATTCACCCGACAACCCTGTGCTACCAAATGTCAACTGCTGATTACGCTCCTTAGAACACGATCTTATCACCGTCGGGGAAACGCCATTTACGCATGACGCGTCTGCGCTCGCTGCCTACGTTCTCCCAGCGAACAAGGAGCTCAACATGGTCTTTCAATTCGAGATTATGGACCTCGACTCGCAAAAGGAGGGCCAGGACATGGAAGATCTCAAATTCAAGGAATGGAAATTATCCGACATGAAGGACATCATCGGCAGATGGCAGCGGTACAAACGAGATGAGGACTTTTGGAACACGTGCGGTCGTTTT